>OX235273.1:7022024-7151321 GCA_944472155.2 Trichobilharzia szidati
GTTGCTCTTATATTTAAGTGAGTTGTTTTTTTATTCCCATTAGTGAACTACCAGTCCTGGTTTTGTGACACTTCAGATTTTAACTTCATGTGATCGAACTTATCAAAAACTGTAGAAAAATTGTCAATGCATGTGTACATGATTGGTGCTCATGATAGTGTGTTAATAGCCTAAACTGCAAAAACAACACATAGAGTACATGGTGTTATGGGAATTATTTGCTATAGTTTTCTGAAGTTTCTGCTGTGCGTCCGTGTTTCCCAAAGCATCTCCAGTGTAGCTGAAGTAAATGCTGGGTGGGACAAAAACAAATTGGTTTGGTTACATTCATACCGGAACCTTTTATTATAATGGAGGATGTTACTTATACATAGTCTCTGCATTAACGCATGTTGCGACACATTTAAGAGTACCACTGGCTTAGATACTCTCTTTTCAGGTAAATTTTTTCTCTAGCATGGATAGATCGGATGAAAAAATGAGTAGTATTTCGTTCTAAATTGGGAAAAGTAGGATATTTCTGGAAATGACATGAGTAATGTTAAAAGAAGTAGGTAGCAATGTAGGTTAGGTGGGAAAAGGTAGTAAGAATGGGTATCTTATACTGCTTTTTTACCCAGCATTTGCCCAGACGATTAAAGTTGTTCATTTTGTCCACTTTACTTATGTGTATTCTCCGTTCGGTAGTTACTAGTTTCATAACCTGGGCAGCTAGCTAGTGTCGCCGGCTCTCAAATAAGCAACATAGTTCATAGCTCGGTGAATAATCAGTTTGTCCTTGGGCGACTTAATTGTAAATCTCCCTACCAATCCTTATTTTTTAAAATTGTGATTTCCTATTGGTAGAAGATTGGGTCCTTATATGACAGGCTATTAACATGACTGACTAGTTTCAGTGCAGAATTTTGTGCAGATATGCAGGAAGAAAGACAATAAGCAGAAATGCGAGATGGAATGGTAACATGGAAAAACATGACAGCCTAGCAGATATATGAGATCATAAAGTGTGATTACATCTGCAGCCCATGGAGAACGGTTTTAAGCCTCTCCAGCCCTCATTGGTTCTTACCATCCCGAGGACCCCGACTAGGTAGTTTATACCTCCCCACGTGATTGGCTCAAACTAACTAACTGTCAGAGGTTTCATGGACTGGTTCCACGCTTTGGTTTGACCATCACTACTACTTCTTTTCCAACCTAATTCTATGTCAGCTAACATTGGCTATTGTCGAGGAAGGCAATGGCTAGCAATGCGTAACACATGCCCTAACCATACCAATCAATGTAGCTTCACAGCTTTACCGATTGATTTCCCCTCCTTGCCCAACACTCAACGCATAACTTCAATATTCACCACTCTATTATACCATCTAACATGGGAGACAGAACAAAAACATTTATGATCAAAAAGAAAACCAGTCAGGCTTTTCATATCTTCCACTTTCAATGGCCACGTCTCGCCCACAGCCATAAAGAAGGACGAATAAAACTGCTGCTGATGGTTAGTCAACCGATTAGCAGCAGCCGTCTATGCCCCAGAGGTGATGTAAGTTATCAAAAGCACGACACCAGCCATCCATACCAAGATTTGGAGTGGTTCAAGTATTGGGAATTGTTGTAAAGCCATTTACTCAATTTCTACAAAAGTCAGGCATGTTTCATTATACACTGTTAAACGACTTTGGGAAGGCGAGAAACACATTCATCAACCTGAAACCAATCTGGAAATCTTCGTCACTCAGCATCAACAACAAAATTCGGATTTTCAATAAAAACGTCAAGTCACTTCTATGCGGATCAGAAACTTGGCGGGTCACAAAGAATATTTCCAACAGCCTGTTGCAGACCTTTATCAACAGCTGTCTTCGCTCTGTACTGAAGACCAGATGGCCGGAAAGAATCATCAATAAGAAACTATGGGAACAAACAAAACAAGAACCAATCGCTGAACAAATATGCAGGAGAAAGTGGAGATGGATTGGACACTCGTTGAGGAGGCCACTGGGTGACATCGCGCGTCAGGCCAACGCTCGAGTGGAACCCGAAAGGGAAGTGGCGGGTAGTGGGACATCAGTGCAAGGGTGACATGGAGGAGATCGTGTGAAGTGGAGTTGAAACAGTATGGACTAACATGGATGCAGGTGAAAAGTACAGCAGTGGAGAAGTGCAGTTAAAGCCCTATTTGCCACTAGGAACCCAAGGGAACAATAATGATATAATAATAAACAACTTTGTAAGATTTTATTTTAAAGCATAAATGAGAATATATTTTAAGTTATTTATTAATAATAATACAATAATTATTAAATAGTCTTAATGTTGCTCATATTTATCTAGAATTCTATCAAACAAATTAGTCAGTCACTCATTTATTCAATCAATCAATAATGAGTGTTACAGAAGAAGAGTTACGTGGCAAACCTGTCTGCTTGATTATATTGGGTATGGCTGGTTCAGGCAAGACAACATTTGTCAATAAGCTGACGGAGTATTTAACAACAACATCGAATTTACCGTATACAATTAATTTAGATCCAGCTGTTCATCATATCCCTTATAGTCCTAATATTGGTAAGGCTTCTTGGCATTTTTTTCTAATTATTCCTGAAAGATATTCGTGATACTGTCAAATTTAAAGAAGTTATGAAACAATACGGTTACGGTCCAAATGGTGCTATTATGACATCGTTGAATTTTTTCGCTTCACAATTTCATAAAGTTGTGGATCTAATTAATAATCATAAGAGTAGTAATTCAAGTAAAGTCTCCTATGCTGTCATCGATACACCTGGACAAATTGAAGTATTCACATGGTCTGCTTCAGGAGCAATTATTACAGAATTACTAGTAGGTGCTTGAAATGGAAAAAATCTAATTTGTTTTTTTTTTCAACTGTAGGGTAATTCTTTTCCTACAATAATTATCTATGTAATGGATACACCAAGAAGTCATAATCCTATTACATTCATGTCAAATATGCTTTATGCATGTAGTGTTCTATATAAAATGCGTCTTCCGTTTATACTGGTCCTTAACAAGGTAATCTATACGTTTTTAAAGTGTACCAACCTGTTTTTTTTGAATGCACTTTATGTTGGTTTCAATGGCAGTGCTCACCCACCACCCTTATGATACAGGTTTGACTGCCGGGTGACGTACTTTTAAGCCTTATATAGCCGTCTACTGCTGTTGTTGCTGCTGCTGCTGGATTCAACATAGAACTTGGCACTGAAGTGCAGCAGTTCGAGTTGCCACGTTCCAAAGAGCACACAAAGGTAGACAGGAAAATGAGTGAAGAGAATCAATAGAATTTAGATAAGTATAAGAGTGAAACAGAATGAGTAATGGTAGAAAGGAATATGAAGGTTAAAGAGACTGAATACATCTGCGCCATTGATAACGATTTTGAGCCATGTCACCTATTGTCTCCAGCCATTGATTCTTAGAGTCCCGAGGGTGGGCCCCAACCCGGAAGTCTCCATCTCCCTACCTGACTCAGTTTAACTGTCAGGGATTTCATGGATTGATGAGGCCATGTTTTTGTTTGGCCACCACTTACTCTTTTCCAACCTGCACCTATATCAGCTAGTAATGCCCGTCGGGGGAGACGATGGTTAGGCATACGCAGCACGTGACCTAACCATCTCAATCTATGTAACTTCATAGCCTCTTCGATTGATTTTCCCTCTTTGCCCAACACTCTACGCCTAACGTCAACATTACTTACTTTATTATACCACCTAACGCGAGAAAGAGATCGTAAACATCTGTGGTCAAAACAGACAATCTCTTCATGTCTTCCGCTCTCAATGGCCACGTCTCACCGCCATAGAGAAGGACGGAGCGAACTGCTGAGCAGTATACACGTCCCTTGGCTGATAGCCGGATGTCACGCCTACGCCAGAGATGGTGTAAGTTAGCGAAAGCAGCCCGAGCTTTCTGGATCCGTGCTGTGATTTTGTCACCAACCAATCCGTTGGTGCTGATACAACTTCCCAAATAGGTGAAGTGGTCAACATGTTCTATTACTTCACTCCCTATCACTAAGCTAGGAGCCGTCTACTACTGAATGGCTGGTTTCAGCGTAGAACTTTACACCGATGTGGAGAAGTTCGAGTCACCACACTTCACTTAGCACACAAAAGCAAGAGAAGAGAGTAAAAATAAATGCAAAACAGAGACAGTAAACAGAGATATGAGGCAAAAGGAATAGTAATATCGAAGAACAATGGAGTTTCATTGGATAAGTCACAAGGAGTGGAAGCATGTGCGCCATTGAGCCTCCAAAGCCTCAGGATGGTCGGGGGTGGGTGCCTTGCACTGCGGGTTGGCCACCCCTCCGCACACCTCTTGAAATGCTCCCATATGACCGGGCGTCTTACATAGCCTCTCCTGAGGAAGTCCTACTCACTGCCTTCACGTGGCGGAGGTGTTTTTCACCAAAGTGAGAGGGCGAAAGCGGATGCCCGGCGCTCTTCACCGGGTTGACTGTCCATTGGATGACAGTCTAGGGGAGATGGCTAAACCCTGATTCCAAACCTCCAACGACTGGCGTATGAAGCTCACTGGAGTTCACCGGCAGACGTATGGACAAAGGGCTTGTTGGATGTCCTGGATGTCTGGCCCTATTCAAAAAGGCGTATGAACCGAACTCCGGTTACCGGCTGCCAATGGATAGTGGACTCCCTACTCCACTCCTACTGCCTTGCAGGTCACACTTGGTTGTGTAAAGGCTAGAGCTGCACTCTCAAACAAAAGGCCGAGCGATTCTGGGAACACCACTCGTACCAAATTCCCACAAAACTTCATGAACCCTCTTACAAACGACTCCCACCATGCTACGGCGTTCCCGGTAAGCGACGCGCCCTGTGAACCTTGCATCAGATCGCCGCGCCTGGGCAGCGATGATTCGAGATGTTCATGAAGCCGGCTCATCCTCCCGTAGGAGATAGCCGAAGTAAAGTAAAGTAAAGTATTGAGAACTATTTGGAGCCATCTACTAACCGACAGTAAACTCTGAAAATAAGGAAGGTTGGGCTTAAGGCCAGCAACCCCCTCCCTTTCGCGTAAAAACAACAACTACAGAAAGTAAGATAGGGAAAGCCTGTACATTCAATTTTAATAAGCATCCATACTTCTCCCCAACACCACAGAGGCTAAAAGATTAATTAAACCATTCTCTCTATGCATCTATACCGTGCCAGATATTTGAAATAATCGGCTAAACGAAGGTCTTCACTCTGTAACATCAAAAGAGACATGTAAAATAAGTGTGAGATTGTTTCTGTAGTAAGGAAGGGATCTGAAAATATTATTGAAACAAAACTCTCTTTGACTTGTAATCTGATCCATAAAGCAGTAGAGCAGCATCAGGAGCTACGTTCCCATGGTTTCTTTTATTGACCAGAACAGGTTTATACACATCATTCTATATTTTCAGATTGTGGAGCATATATACACCATCATAGGTTTGGAATTAGGGTTTTCCAGGTCCTCTAGATAGTAGACTAGCATATCCTCCACCAATCCGGTTGTAAAGGTCAGGTTGTTAGCATTCACTCTTTCACTTATGAATAGGACTTACCTGTGTGTCACAGGGGCTAATGAATACTTGGCCATATGAGAGCATTTTGAGAGGAAGACCGGAGCCTACCCACAGTGGAGTAGACTAGGTCGTTTATGCCGGGGGGGGGGGATGCTACTATAAATTAGAATAATCATCATGTTATACAGAGTAGCATATGACATCTTAGTATATCATTGCAACTTCCCACATCTCAGAAAATAAACAGGCCAGTAGTAAAATTGAATCATTGAGTATAGTGTATTCCACGCCTAAGGTAGGATCTAATGTAAATAAGCGATCCACTGTCAAGATTATTTGCTATTTTCGCAACTACACCAAATAGTAGTCTTAATAATCATCTAGTTATTCAAGTGTTGGTTTGCAGGGATTTGATTGGTTACAATATGATGCTTACTAGCGACTGGCCATATTCAGGTAGATCGCCCTTGTAAAGTGTAAGATGCTGCTACAGGAATGACTGGACTACGTCAACTCCTAGCTTAGTGATAGGGAGTGAAGTGATAGAACATGTTGACCACTTCACCTATTTGGGAAGTTGTATCAGCACCAACGGATTGATTGGTGACGAAATCACAGCATGGATCCAAAAAGCTCGGGCTGCTTTCGCTAACTTACACCGTCTCTGGCGTAGGCGTGACATCCGAATAAGGGACGCGTGTACTGTTCAGCAGTTCTCTCCATCCTTCTCTATGGCTCTGAAACATGGCCAATACGAGTTGAAGACATAAAAAGATTGACTGTTTTTGATCATAGATGTCTACGATCTCTTTCTCACGTTAGGTGGCATAATAAGGTAAGTAATGTTGACGTTAGGCGTAGAGTGTTGGGCAAAGAGGGAAAATCAATTGAAGAGGCTATAAAGTTACATAGATTGAGATGGCTAGGTCACGTGCTGCGAATGCCTAACCATCGCCTCCCCCGACGGGCATTACTAGCTGATATAGGTGCAGGTTGGGAAAGAGTAGGTGGTGGTCAAACAAAGCATGGCATCAATCCATGAAATCCTTGACAGTTAAACTGAGTCAGGTAGGGAGATGCAGACTTCCGGGTTGGGGCCCTCGGGACTCTAAGAATCAATGGCTGGAGACAATAGGTGACATGGCTCAAAATCGTTGTCAATGGCTTACGCAGATGTATTCAGTCTCTGTAATCTTTCATATTCCTTTCTACCATTACTCATTCTGTTTCACTCTTATACTTGTCTAAATTCTATTGATTCTCTTCACTCATTTTCTTGTCTACGTGTTTGTGCTCTTTGGAACGTGGCAGCTCGAACTGCTGCACTTCGGTGCCAAGTTCTATGTTGAATCCAGCCAGCCAGCCATATTCAGGTAGGTAGTTACAAGGATTCTAGTGAGAATTTGTATCCAGTGGGGTACAGCAGGTTGAGTGTGAGATCAAATACTCGCCAGCAATGAATGATATTGGCTAATGCTAGTCGCGCTATATCGTGAATTGGCAGAGGTTGGAACTCAATGGGCTGGCCATTGGGTCGGCTTCTAGTGGCTTAATAATGGTTTATGAGCTTGCCTTGTAACCGGTAGGCTCTGCGTTCGAACCTCCTGTGGCGGGTGCTTACTGTGAAAAGTCTTGAAATAGGGTGAAACAGTTAGCTGTTCAGTACTCCCTCCCTATCAGTTTCTCAATGGTCCTCTAAATGATGTCAGTTCATGATGTGTCTATATTTGTGTTGGTTGGTTGACTCACGAATGCCTAAGTAAATGCCTTTTTTCTCTCTCCTCATTATTGCACCATTTTTTTGTTTTGTTATTGTTTCATATATATAGACTGATGTTATCGACTGTGATTTTGCTATTGAATGGATGCGAGATTTTGAAGCCTTTCAAGACGCTTTAGCTGGTCATAATAATCAATCAGAGGATGGACGACCATCAGAATTATTAGCTGAAGGCGATGGTGCATCATTTCATAATCCTGGAGTATCACCATACATGAATAGTCTAGTTCATTCCATGTCATTAGTACTGGATGAATTTTATCGAGATCTACGCTGTTGTGGGATCTCTTCAATAACAGGTGAAGGTATGGCAAAGTTTATGGAGAAAATTAATGAAGCTACGGAAGAATATTTTAAGGTTTGTGAATTTTTTTTGATTTAACAACCCCTTCGCCTTCATCGCCCAATTTTTTTCTTCCCCATTGTATGAATAACATTTGTGCTTAGAAAGTTGTCTAATTTGGAGTGCAATTTGAAAATTCCCATTCAGTCATAGAAAAGAAAAGGCGTTCAGCAAAGAGTTACTCTTTTCGGCGATATCATTCTCAAGCTGTACAAACCGCAAATTTATAGTAATTTTTTTTGGCAACAAAAGGAATATTTCCAAAGATGTGTTAATGCAATTGTTAATTTTTTGACAACAAATTACGTAATTTAGAAGGCGTTAATCGGTTAGAAACTAAAATAAAGTTACAAAAGTAGGTTGTGTGACGTAATCTAATTGATAGGGTTCAATGAAAAATGAATGAGAGTCAAGTTAATAAGCTGAGTAGAATTCACTTAAAAATAAACGAAAATGGAGTTAGCAACAGTCGTCATGAGGGTAGAGATTTAATAGAGGGTGGGGGTAGAAAATAAATGCAATTAAGAAACAGACAAACAAAGAAGAAAGAGGTAAGACAAAATTACGTATTTGGTGTTGAGATGGATCAGGACCATTGTAGATTTAGTGACTGAACAAACTTCTTTTGTATGCAGAGTTCAGGATTCAATATGGGAATTGCCATTGCTTCTGCAGTTTGAAGAAGTTTAATTCGTACTCTTTTGGCAAGATTCCCACGTATTGTGTAGATAACCGAGAAGTTGTTTTGTGGGTTTGCTTGGTGTCCGGATTCGACCAAGTGTTCTAGGATAGAGCTGTGGCGAGGGGATCTTCTTTCTCCTTTATAAAACCATGAAGGTAAGTGTTCGCTGATTCGTTTGGATAGCAAACGCTGGGTACGGCCGACATACCTAGCTCCACATGAGCAGGTGAATTGGCAGATGCACATTGATGAGGCCCCCAGTGGAAGCTTATCCTTCACGTTCGTGCGAATCATTGGTTTCGTAGAAAAAGTTAGTCTGAGTTCAGCTGCGAAGAAGGTTTTGTTCAGTGAACGGCACAGGCGGTTTCTCAGTATTTCTGCTGAAGAATTTCCATTGAATTGTAAATTCAAATAGAGAAGTTTCTTGGGAGCAGTAAGCATGGACGGTTTTTGTGTTTTGGGCTTCATAGCTTTTGTGATGAAACGTTCCGGGTAACCGTTTTCAAGGAGGATTCTTTTCAGGGTCTTCAGCTCCTCTTCTATGGTTTCCGGACTGCAAATGTTGTGGATTCTGTGAGTCAGTGAGCGGATTAGATTTCGTTTTGTATATAGAGGCACCCAACTGTGAAAGCTGATGAGTTGTCCATTCCATGTCGGTTTTCTGTGAATAGATCTTTTGAGTGTCCCATCTTGTTCACGTCTTGCTGGTTGCACGTCCAGAAAAGATATTGTTGCGTTGGACTCCTTCTCTAGTGTGAACTGGATTACTGGATGGCAATTGCTGAAGAAGTCCAATATGTTCTCCAAATTTTCCTCATTATTGGCGATAATAAAAGTATCGTCCGCATATCTCTTGTAGAACCCGAAGTTATGTATTATCTTCTTTAGGTGTGTATTTTCTAGTTTTGACATGAAAATATCTGCAAGCAGCGGGCCAAGTGGTGAGCCCATAGCTATACTATCTTTTTGTCTACATATTTCATTATTGAAAGTGAATTGGACGTGTAGAGTACATCTTAATAGGAGTTCCTTCAAATAGTCAGTGGGTGATGGAGTGGTTTATATGAGTAGAGTAGGTCAGTATTCATTTTCTTGAGGTGACGTAGGGGGGATGAGAAAGACATTGAATGAATAGTTATCTATCTGTTGACTCATTTCAACATAGAACTTTTTTGCAGAGAAGTGCACCAGTTCGAGTTGCCACACTCCTTCCATGTAGCACACCACAGTGTACGAGAAGAGAGTTTTTTTGTATTCCTTTTCGTTCCCAGTGGAATATAGGGCGGCTTGAAGTTTCTGTAGCAGTGGTGTTGATTTTTTTTACGGGATGGGGTTCCTAGCCAGCCTCATGCCCCCACCCTTCCCTCTTTACCAGCCTCTTAGCGAGGTAAGGGAGTGCGTCTGTGGCCGGGGATCGAACCCCGACGAGCATTCTACCGCTTTGTCACCAACGCACACCAGAAGAAAGTAAAGAGAGATAATAATCAGAAGTGTGAGTCTGTCTGTCTGTTTTCCACATAGAACTTTGCACCGATGTGCAGCAGTTCAGCTCGCCAACCTCCCTCCATATAGCGCACAAAGCAAGGGAAGAAAGTAAAAGAAATGTATAATAGAGACAGTAAACAGAGGTGTGAGACAGAAAGAATAGTAATGTCGAAGAACAAAATAGTTTCATTGGATATCATAAGTCACAAGGAGTGGATGTATCTGCGCTGTCATTGAGAACGATTTTGAGCCATATCATCACCAATTGTCTCCAGCTTTCATTGGATTTTACCGTCGTGAGGACCCCAACCAGTCAGGAAGTCCACACCCTCCTACGTGACTAGATTAAACTGACTGTTGTGGATTTCATTGACTGATGAAGCCATGTTTTGGTTTGACCACCGCTGGCTCTTTTTCAGCCTGACCCTATGTCAGCTAACATTCCCCGTTGTCGAGGAAAACGATAACTACACCAGCATACGTAACACATGTCCTAACCATATCAATCGATGTAGCTGCAGAGTCTCGTCGATTGATTTCCCCTCCCTCCTTACCTAGCACTCGACGCCTAACCTCAATATCGCCCACTTTTTTATACCACTTCACACGGGAGATAGAGCGCAAGCACCTATGATCGAAGATAGCTAATCTTTTCATGTCTTCCACTCTCAATGGCCAGGTTTCACAGCCATAAAGGAGGACGGAGCGGACTGATGAGCAGTACACCCGCCCTTTAGTCGATAGCCGGATATCACGTCTAGAAGTGTGTACGAGGGAAAAAGAATAGTCATATAGCAGAACAATAGAGTTTTGATTGATATGACAAATCACAAAGAGTGAGTGCATCTGAGCTAGCCATATCACCATCAATTAATTGTCTCCAGCCTTCATTGGTTCTTACCATCCCAAGGACCCCAATTAGGCAGCCCGGCCTACATCTTCCTACGTGGCCAGCCTAAATTAACTGAAATAGATTTCATGTACTGATTCCACATTTTGGTTTAACCATCACTAACCTCTTTCCCAAGCTGATCCATCCTATGTAAGTCAGCTAACATTGCCCGTTGTCGAGGAAGGCGATGGATTACTAGGCATGGATAATACATGTTCTAGTCAACTCAATCGATATAGATTTTTACAACATCGTCGATTGATTTTCTCTCCTTACCTAACACTTGACCGCAGTCTAACCTGAATATTACTCACCCTATTTTACCATCTCAGACGGGATGTAGATAAAACACAGACACCTATGATCGAAGACAGCTAGCCGACCTTTTCATGTCTTCCACTTTCCCTTTACAGCCAAGCATCGCCAGTTGCTTGGCTTCAAAGGGAATGCCGAGAAAATACATTGCACTGATTAAGGCACTTTACTCGTACTCATGCAGCCATGTGAGGGCTTACGTCGAGTTTTCATCTGAAGTGGTGATGACTAGTGGCGTCCGTCAAGGATGTCCATTATCCCCATTTCTATTCAACTTCATCATTAATATACTAATGGACTTAACCCTAACTCACTTCAGAGACTCATGGATTGACTTGTTACTACCAGGGAATAATCTTGTTGATTTAGAATATGCGGACGATATAGTCCTTCTAGGCGAGGACGCTGACAAAATGCAGAGTCTTCTGAACACCTTGAGCTGCAATCTAAGAATGTTTGGCATGCAATACGCTCCCGTCAAATGCAGATGATGTTACAGGATTGGACTGCACCGAGCCCTAGATTAGAAATAGGAAGTGAAGTGGTAGAGCACGTTGACCGCTTCACTTACTTGGGAAGTACCATCAGCCCCGACGGGTTGATCTCTGACGAAATCTCAGGACGGATACAGAGGGCTAGTTTCGCATATGCCAGTTTACGCCGTCTCTGGCGTAGACGTGATATCCAGCTGACTGTCGAACAAACGACGTGTGTACCGCTCAGCAGTCCGCTCTATCCTCCTTTATGGCTGTTAGTTAGACCTGGCCATTGAGAGTGGGAGACATGAAAAGCCTGGATGGCTGTCTTTGAACATAGGTGCTTGCGCTCTATCTCCCCTATGAAGTGGTACAATAAGGTGAGCAATATTGAGGTTAGGCCTCGAGTGTTGGGTAAGGAGGGAGGGGAAATCAATCGACGACGCTGTGAAGCTACATTGACTGAGATGGTTAGGACATGTGTTACGTATGCCTAGTCATCGCCTTCCTCGACAATGGGCAATGTTAGCTGACATAGGGTCAGGCTGGAAAAGAGCCAGTGGTGTGTCAAACCAAAACATGGATTCATCAGTCAATGAAATCCACAACAGTTAGTTTAAGCCACGTAGGAAGGTGTAGACTTCCTGACTGGTTGGGATCCTCGGGACGGTAAAAACCAATGAAGGCTGGAGACAATTGGTGATATGGCTCAAAATCGTTCTCAATGACAGCGCAGATGCATCCAATCCTTGTGACTTATAATTTCCAATGAAACTGTTTTGTTCTCCGTTATTCCTATACCTTTATCTCACACCTCTGTTTACTGTCTCTATTATGGATTTCTTTTAGTTTCTTCTCTTGCTTTGTGTGCTGAATGGAGGGAGTGTGGGGACTTGAACTGCTGAACATCGGTGCAAAATTCTATGTCGAAAACCGACAGTTCACTTTCAATGGCCAAGTAAATAAGCAACTTATATGACAGAACTTATTGACTGACTCTGGCTTTTTGAACTACTGTTCATTGAGTGATAAGTTCAAAACTTCATTGCTCTCTTCATCAAAAAACCAACACATCAGTTACGAGAGAGATGATTGGAAACCAGGGAGTATACTGGTTATCAATGATCTCCACGTCATTGATGGCTACTTGATGGATGAAATGTCCTGATACTATAGTGCGAAGACGTAGCCAGTGGGATCTATCATGTGTCAAGGCGAAGTGGATGTTCATCGGGCAAAGTTCAACAATAGCGTCCCAATGGATGGGAATCCACAAGTGACGTTGAGCCGACTAATCATAAAAATGAGGAAATTTTGCACACACAAAAGGTGACGTATATTTACAAGAAAATGCATGAGAACACATTAAACAGGTTAACTTTCTCTGACATCACTTAAAAAAATACGTCCCAGTTATAATGAGGAGTATCAGCTGCTACGTTAGACTAGTTTCTGTACATATGTATTCACCGAGGTGACTGAAGATGAGCTGCTTTTGTGAATCGTTTATCTCTCTTATCCTCATGTGCAGTCTTCCCTTAAAGCCCTCAGATGAATTACTATGGTTTGCAGTAAGAGGATCGACGACTACTTACCAGGAAGTGATGGATAATAGAACAAATAAAAATAAATGACATCAACTCTAAATCTATCCCTAATCGTAACCCTAACCTTAATCCTGACCCTAATTACAACCATTATCCTAACCGTAAACCTAACCCTAATCCTACTTATGACCCTGATCCTAACCCTAACGGGCTATTAACACATTGTCCAAACAGTACTTAAAAACGTGATCTGGGTGAAATTTGCTCCTTAGTTGGTGAATAGCATTGATATTTCAGCTATGATAATGACAGGTGCCGTTAGCCAACGACTAGCATGCGTTCAAGGTCATTGGAGCGTTCGCACTCCTGGGCCGCTATTGTTGAACATCGCCGTTCATCGAAGGTTTATTAGTGAGGTTATCCCTATATTTCACGAATTGACGAAGGTAGAATTCACAGATCATTAAATTCCAACGAGCTTGGTCCTTTAACCTGAAGGTCACGGGATGCGCACTACTGAGGGGGGGTCGCAATATAGGACGAAATGAACAACTGTCCAGTACTCCCTGGTATGCACTGAAACGTGATGAAATCTAACAGTTGAAATTCCTATAATCTACATTTATCATAATTCTTGATGCATCTGGTGTGTGTAACGAGAGAAGATAAAAGGCTTGGTAACGGGCATTTTTTTTAATTAAGGAAAAGCACATCATATTTATGCATTCTTAACCACAGGGGAAATCAATCGACGAGGCTGTGAAGCTACATCGATTGAGATGGTTAGGACATGTGTTACGTATGCCTAATCATCGCCTTCCTCGACAACGAGGAATGTTAGCTGACATAGGGTCAAGCTGGAAAAGAGCTAGCGGCGATCAAATCAAAACATGGCTTCATCAGTCAATGAAATCTACAACACATGTATAATCCCCATCCAGGCATTAATGAAAACAAAACACGTAGATCAGCGAAGAGTCTCTTATCGGCGAATTCATTTTCTTAGCTGTACAATCGCAAATATATATGTTATTTTGTATGTGTGTGTACATTAAGTTTGTCAAACAAAAATACAATCGGTTATAGTTATTTTAACTAAACAGGTAAAGATTGGTAATTGGAGTTACGTAATACAAAATCAGTCAAGAAAATTAGGTGTTAGTGAAATTAGGGTAGTAACAAAGGTGATGAGTTGTCACAAACAGTTGTTAAAAGAAGTTATGTAATAATATGAGTAGTTTGATGAGTGAGTTTTACTCAGAATGCACATAGGAACAAAGTAGATAATGTGAAATTACGTAAGAGTTCTAAATGAATACAAGAATTATAAGCAATTGCAGAACAGGCAAACAAACAAAATTAAGTCATCAAAATAAAAAAAATTAAATCAAATCAAAAAAGTTGTTACCAAGACAGTAGAAGTGGTTGAGTAATCCTCTTTTGTATGCACAGCTCCGGTTTTTCTATGTGAATGGCCAGAGCTTCAGCGATACAAAGAAGACGAAACCGTATTGCCTTTGATAGGTTATTCTTGACTCTGTAGATTACTTTGAAGGAGGCGTTTGTTGAAATGGAATGATCAGTGTTAACCAGGTGTTCAATAACTATAACCAATTGTATTTTTGTTTGACAAACTTAATGTACACATACATACAAAATAACACATATATATTTGCGATTGTACAGCTAAGAAAATGAATTCGGCGAAAAGAGACTCTTCGCTGATCTACGTGTTTTGTTTTCATGAAATCTACAACAGTTAGTTAAACTAACTGTAAGCTACGTAAGAAGGTGTGGAATTCTTGGTTGGGGTCCTCAGGACGGTAAAAACCAGTGAAGGCTGGAGACAATTGGTGATATGGCTCAAAATCGTTCTCAATGACAGCCCAGATGCATCCACTCTTTGTGACTTATAATACCCAATAAAACTATATTGTTCTTCGATATTACTATTCTTTCTGTCTCATATCTCTTTTTACTGTCTCTATTTTGCATTTCCTTTTACTTTCTTCTCTCGCTTTGTGTGGTACATGGAGGGAGTGTGACAAGCTGAACTGCTGCACATCGGTGCAAAGTTCTATGTCGAAGACAGACAGACATTCTTAACCACATCACAGTTTGCCTAGGTCATAGGAACTAAAGGAAATAATAATAATAATAGGAGGATAAATCATTCCGATTGGTTGACAATTGACCTTCTAAGGTTAGACAAGTTGTCCAAAAAGGTGGTTATTTCAAATCCGCAAACTTAAACTAAATCCAAATTTGAGGAATGAACACTTCTGCCTCCTTTGCAGCAACCATTGACTTAAAATGTTGGTTTCAATTTTTGGTTGCATCCTATCAATCTGCATCACACCACACTACTATTTGCCCACCCAAACTCGTCAGAGAGAGCGAGATTCACAATCCAGTGACCCAATGGTGGTTGGTGATCAGCCGCTTCTATATGCCAGTAAATCACAGCTCCACTTAAGTTTTGAGTGAGATTCGAATCTAGGGTGGGTGCATGTTACCTGACAGGGTTTTGGTTCTTAAGTCAATGAATAGTCACTCACACAAACACGTCTCCATTAGTAATGCAAGTAGAAGTATTTCATCGTTCAGTAAAACAAAAAAATAATACAAAGAAACGACCAAATCAGTGTGCAGAGATGTTGACAGCTGTATTGTTTTATTGATTAAAAATGTATAACAAATATATTTTCAAGTATTGGTTTTTTGCAGGGATTTCGTTTGACACCGAGCACTTCGGTCCAATCAATCGACGGGAAAATCTAAAATTGAATTAAAAAATTAATATGACTCGTTGCACAAGAGGTCCGGTAGATAACGCTTTGGCGTCTGAAACTATGGGCACTGAATTCGAGTTTCGACGGGAACATCATCACTCACTGCGGAATGCAGGTGCATCCAGATGATGAGTCCCAAACAGGACGAAATGCACATCTTGGATTCCACTGCTAGTCACCATCCACCAATTAATTTTTTTTGATTGGTTACACCATTTCATCATAAGGTGACATCAGTTAGAGAACCATTGGAAGACCACCTGGGAGTACTGGACAGCTATTTCGTCCCGTTAGTTTGGGACGCACCCACCGCCAGGGTTCAAACCCAGGACCTTCTGATTACAAGGCGAACTAGTAGACCATTGAGCCACTCGGGCTCTATCCAGTGCCCCATGAATTCCAACTTCTGCCAATTCAAGACATACTGCGATCGCTAGCCAATATCATCGCTAGCGAGTATTTGTCCTCACATCCAACCTGCTGTACCCTACTGGTCATGACGTCCCACTAGAACCCCAGGTCACTGCCTGAATAGAGCCAGTCGCTAGTGCACATCAGGTCAATTTTCAAGTTTTGTAGGAATTTTCATTTGATTGGTTGGATTATTTCATCATGAGCTGACATCAGTTAGAGAGAACCATTGGAAAATCAGGCAGGGATTACCGGATAACTAACTGTTTCGTCTCACTAGTTTGTGACTCTTCAGCAGTACGCATTCACCGCTAGGAGGTAAGAACCGAGGAACTTCCGGTTACAAGGCTAGCGAGCTCGTAGACCATTAGAAGAATATTTTATTTCGCAGTTTTGTTCCTGAAATATTTGCTTGTATGTAATTCACAATTGTTTTTTCTGCATAAACAGATCAATCTTCCGAGTATATTGGCCAAACAAGAGAAGTGTAAACAACAAATGAAAGAAGGTTAGTCACTTTATTTGTTGTTTATCTAATAATAATAATGAAAATGCGGTGAAGTTAAATTTCAAAATAAAATATTTGCTTGAATATGTCCTAAGCAGACAGACCTTTCTTCATCCCTCTGATGAAGTTAGATTAAGCACAATCTTCTGCAATCAGCAGAAACAGCAACACAATTCAGGTTTTCAACACCAATGTCGAGTTAGTAAGTTAGTTAGTTCTTCTATTATATGCGTGAAAAACTTGGTGGAATGAGTTATGAAAAGCATTTTCAACAGACATTTTTTTTCAAACACGTTCATCAACCTGAAACCAATCTGGAAATCTTCGTCACTCCTCAGCATCAACAACAAAATTCGGATTTTCAATACAAACGTCAAGTCAGTCACTTCTTCTATACGGATCAGAAACCTGGCGGGTCACAAAGAATATTTCCAACAGCCTGTTGCAGACCTTTATCAACAACTGTCTTCGCTGGTTCTATACTGAAGATCAGATGGCTGGAAAGAATCACAAACAAGAAACTATGGGGGCAAACAAAACAAGAACCAATCGCTCAACAAATATGCAGGAGAAAGTGGAGATGGATTGGAGGAGGCCTCTGGGTGACATCGCGCGTCAGGCCAATGCTCGAGTGGAACCCGAAAGGGAAGCGGCGAGTAGTGGGACATCCAAAGGTGACATGGAGGAGAGATCGTGTGAAGAGAAGCTGAAACAGTATGGACTAACATGGATGCAAGTGAAAAGCATAGCAGAAGACAGAAGCAAGTGGAGACGTGCACAGTTGAAGCCCTATGTTCCACTAGGAACTCAAGGGAACAATAATAAATAATAATATAACTATAAATTCTTATCAGTAGTTGCTGCTGCTGCCTTCACTGGCTCCATCCTGAAGATCAAATGGCCAGTTTAACTGGCCAATCAACCATAACCTCCTATTGCTCAACAACTATTCTGAAGTAAACTGCAGATGGATTGGACATCTGATGAGGAGAGAGAGCATTGGGTGACAACATCGCACATCAGTTCATTGTCGGATTGGGATCTCAGTGGGAAATGATAAATTTGGCTTGTGTCTGAGGGTGAAATGGAGGCGATCATATGAGGAAGAGGAGGACATGAGAGCCTGTGGACAATCTTGGGGTCAGTTAAAGAGGGCTGCTGAGAACAAAACAAATTGGGGGGTGTGCTATTGGAGACCTATGTTCCACTCGGAACCCCATGGGAATAATAATAATAATAAAGCCGCTCATTAATAAGTTTCAAAAGACGCCTTCTTCTTCGTCAGGTTCTACAGTTGGAGAATTATTGTTAATAATAATAGTAATAACATTAATGTTTTTTTTAATTACACTGAATCAGTAAAATCGATAGATTACAGTGTGATATCCGACTATCGACCAAAGGGCGGGTGTACTGCTCAACAGTCCGCTCCGTCCTCCTTTATGGCTGTGAGTTCGAAATAGCCATTGAGAGTGGAAGACATGAAAAGATTAGCTGTATTTGATCATAGGTGTCTGCGTTCTATCTCCCATGTGAAGTGGTATAATAAGGTGAGCAATATTGAGGTTAGGCGTCGGTGGAGTGTTAGATAAGGAGGGGAAATCAATCGACGACGCTGTGAAGCTACATCGACTGAGATGGTTAGGACATGTGTTACGTATGCCTAGTCATCGCCTTCCTCGACAACGGGCAATGTTAGCTGATATAGGGCCAGGCTGGAAAAGAGCTAGCGGCGGTCAAATGAAAACATGACACCAGTCAATGAAATCCGCAACAGTTAGTTTAATCTAGCCACGTAGGAAGGTGTAGATTTCCTGACTAGTTGGGATCCTCGGGACGGTAAAAACCAATGAAGGCTGGAGACAATTGGTGATGATATGGCTCAAAATCGTTGTCAACGGCCTACGTAGATGTATTCAGTCTCTGTAATCTTTCATATTCCTTTCTACCATTACTCATTCTGATTCACTCTTATACTTGTCAAAACTCTACTGATTCCCTCCACTCATTTTCTTGTCTACCTTTGTGTGCTATTTGGAACGTGGCAACTCAAAGTGCTGCACTTCGGTGCCAAGTTCTATGTTAAATCCAGACAGACAGATATGGCTCAAAATCGTTCTGAATGCCTGGCACAGATACATCCTTGTGATTTATGATATCCAGTGAAACTATATTGTTCTTCGTTATTACTATTCTTTCTGTCTCATATCTCTGTTTACTGTCTCTATTATGCATTTCTTTTACTTTCTTCTCTTGCTTTGTGTGCTACATGGAGGGAGTGTGGTGACTTGAATTGCTGCACATCGGTGCAAAGTTCTTTTTTGAAAACAGACAGACAGACAGATAGATTACAGTTCAAAAGCATCTGTAAACGTGACAATATGCATCAATATAATATCAGATGTATTAGGAATAATAATATAGAATTTATGAGTCTATAGATTCCACAGCAGGCCAGAATGTAGTAATAGTGGCTACTTTGATCTGTTTCTTTTCCACCCAGAACTCTCCTTGTTTTAAGCGAATTGTAATAATATATTAAATGCATTCAATGGTTGCCATCCAGCGATAAAATTCACACTGGAAATAGAGAACGAGTCTAGTATTCATTTCCTCGATGTGAACTTATCATGTAGGACTGATGGAACTCTGAAGAAATCGATTTATCGAAAGCTGTCATGGAATGGTCAACTGGACAAAATTTCTACAGCTGGGTACCCATTTGTTCGAAAATAGAAACCTGATCCCGTCGCTTGGCACTCGCATTCGGCGCAAACTATTCCAAAGTATTTAATGCCTGACATAGTTAGTATTTCAATGGTCTTTGCGCTAAAAGCAGCATCTTTTGAACGGACCAGTTCTTATTGATAATCAAGTTTATGTCTCAACGTGAAGTTAATTTCGTCTGATATTTAAAAGGATTTAAGATAAGACCATTTAGCTTAGACCACTGACTACTGTCGGAGAAAAAGCTATTAAAAGTTTGAAACATTCAGATTGGGACGAAACTGGCAACGAGACAGTCGGGTCATCAGCGTATTTAACAAAGTTGATTTCATCCGTAAGAGGTAAGTTATGTACGAAAAAAGGAAAAGGCGAGAGAGAGAACAGCACCTTGAGGGACGCCAGTTTCAATAATCAAGCAAGCCAGAGGAGAATTCGCCTTTATACACGGTGTACTGCATTCTATTGGAGAAATAAGAATACCACCAGTTAACAGCTGAGAACTGAGTTGATGTTATTATTATTATTATTGTTCCCTTGGGTTCCTAGTGGAACATAGGGCTTCAACTGTACGTCTCCACTTGCTTCTGTCTTCTGCTATGCTTTTCACTTGCATCCATGTTAGTCCATACTGTTTCAGCTTCTCTTCACACGATCTCTCCTCCATGTCACCTTTGGATGTCCCACTACTCGCCGCTTCCCTTTCGGGTTCCACTCGAGCATTGGCCTGACGCGCGATGTCACCCAGAGGCCTCCTCTTTCAATCCATCTCCACTTTCTCCTGCATATTTGTTGAGCGATTGGTTCTTGTTTTGTTTGCCCCCATAGTTTCTTGTTTGTGATTCTTTCCAGCCATCTGATCTTCAGTATAGAACCAGCGAAGACAGTTGTTGATAAAGGTCTGCAACAGGCTGTTGGAAATATTCTTTGTGACCCGCCAGGTTTCTGATCCGTATAGAAGAAGTGACTGACTTGACGTTTGTATTGAAAATCCGAATTTTGTTGTTGATGCTGAGGAGTGACGAAGATTTCCAGATTGGTTCCAGGTTGATGAATGTGTTTCTCGCTTTCCCGATTCTCGATTTGACATCCTCGTCCGTTCCTCCTGTAGTTGAGACAATGCTCCCTAGATAAGTCAATGAATTAACCTCTTTCAAATCCCTCCAGTTGATGGTGATTGGCGCTGGATGTTGCTGCTGCTGTTGTTGTTGGTTAGTTATTTTGATAACCTTCGTCTTGTCTATGTTCACCTGGAGTCCTGTCTTTGCTGCTTCTTCGAACAGTTTGTTGGTACGTAGTCGTAAGCAGATGTGTAGTCAAAGAAGGTGTTATATGATTATGTATTATTATTCCTTTGGGTTCCGAGTGGAACATCATAGGGCTTCAACAACACATCTCTACTTTGTTTTGTTTTCTCCTGTCCACTTCAGCTGGGTAAACGATTGCCCATAATCTCTGATCTCCTCCATGTCATTGACGACCCACTCGTCGCTTCCCATTTGGATTCCACTCGAGAGATGTCCTGCATTGAGCGGATGTCATTCGATGGCCTCCTCAACTTATACCTGACCAACACATCTCCATTTTCTCCTGCATATTTGTTGAGCAATCGGCTCTCGCTTGGTTTGTTCCACTACAGAGTTTCTTGTTGCTAATTCTTTCTGGCCTGCCGGCGGGCTGGCCAATTGATCCTCACTATGGCGTCATCAAATGCAGCTGTTGATAAAAGTCTGTAACTTGTTGGAAATCCTTTTCATGATACGCAGTGCAAGTTTCTGACCCGTATAGAAGAACTGACTAACTGACTTCACATTTGTGTTGAACAGAATCCGAATCGTGTTCTTTATGCTTAGGTGGAGTGCAGAAGATTTCCAAACTGGTTCAGGTTGCCTTTCCGATTCTGGCTGGTTCTGACATCTTCATCCGTTCCGCTGGCTGTGGTTAAAACCGTGCTTCTTAGATAAGTGAAGGAAGTAATCTCTGTCAAATTTCTCCCATTGATGGTGATTGGTGCTGGTTATTGTTGCTGTCGCTGTTGGCTGGTTGGTTATGTTCATCACCTCCATCTTCTCCATGTCCACCTGGCATCCTGTCTTCTCTGCTTGCATTTTCTGCCAGTTTGTTGGTTTTCGCCTTTCTGCAAGTCTTCGAGTCTGTGTGACATTCAACAGCATAAATTATCCACGCGTGAAATCCAGATCTTCTAGAGTCTTCTTATCGGTCGTCCTGCTTATTCCTAACTCCTCGCCCCCAACAGTCTGACGCATAATCCAGTCCACCACAATTAAGAATATCATCCGTGATCGTAACTGGCAGACAAACCGCCTTGTCTTACTCCTGTATTCACTTCGAGTCAAAGAAAGTACACTGAATATATTTTCGACTCCTTTATCTAATCAGGAAACAATATTATGATGTGAGACAGCAGTAGCAGCATAACTTCTGTGTGTTTATAAGCAAATTTTCCTCTTGATAATAAGCGATGTCAATGCAAGAACTGGCGCGGAATTATGCTCCTGTCCATCCCAAGCAAAATACTAAGCCGCATCATCCTGGAGAGAATCAAACAAGCCGCCCAGGATGAAAAACTTCGACCGGAACAGGCTGGATTCAGGAGAAACAAGTCATGCATTGATCAGATCGCCACATTACGGATCATCATTGAACAAAGCTTGGAATGGCGGTCACCTCTCTATCTCAACTTCATCGACTTTGAAAAGGCCTTCGATAGCGTCGATCGAGAGGTGATTTGGAAACTACTACTATGCTACTACGGGATGCCACCAACCTCATCCAACAGTTGTACAACAATGCTGTATGTGAAGTTATCCACAACGGGAAACTTACGGAATCCTTCGAAGTGAAGACAGGAGTAAGACAAGCGGGCTGCCTACCATCGCCAATGATTTTCCCGATTGCAGTAGATTGGATAATGCGACAAACAGTGGGCAATGAGGAAACAGGCATAAAATGGACTTACACAAAAAACTTGGAGAATCTGGATTTCATCGATGATATATGTCTGATTTCCCACAAACTGGAAGATATGCAAGCGAAAAGCAACAAGTTGGCGATAGAAGAAGCATCAAAGATGTGAAGGACTTCAGGTGAACATAGATAAAACAAAGGTGATGAAGATTCCTGGGCAACACCACCAACAGCAACAACAGACAACAATCAGCATAAATGGGAGGAACCTGAAAGAAACAACCTCCTTTACCTACCTGGGAAGCATCGTTTCAACTACAGGTGAACGGAACTGACGAGGATATCAAAGCAAGGATCGGAAAAGCAAGACAAGCTTTCACTACTCTCAAGTCTGTGTGGAGGTCAACAACACTCAGCATCAAAAATAAGATCCGGATTTTCAACTCCAATGGGAAGTCAGTGCTACTATACGGATCAGAGACTTGGCCAGTGTGTCATGAAGAGCATCTCAAACAAACTACAGACCTTCATTAACAGTTGTCTTCGCTCAATACCCAAGATCAGATGGCCAGAAAAGATCAGCAACAGGGATCTTTGGGAGCGAACCAACCAGGAACCGATTGTGAAACAAATAAGCAGGAAGAAATGGAGATGGATTGGCTGGCCATACTCTGAGGAAACAATGCATCAAGTGACATCACTAGACAAGCCATTGCTCGAGTGGAACCCGGCCGAAAGGGAAGTGGCGAGTTGGTCGTCAGTGCTAGGGTGACTTGGAGGAGGTCATGTGAAGAGGAGATGAAAACGTGTGAGCAGACTTGGAGCCAGGTAAAGACTCTAGCAGAGAACCGAATGCAATGGAGATGTACGGCTGAAGCCCTATGTTCCTCTAGGAATTGAAGGAAATAATAATCATAATATAATAAGCGATGTGCGTGCGTGTGTGTGTGTGTGTTTACTCCCCCCCCATCCCGCTCACCTCTTTTCGTTTCCTTCCATAGGTCAATCAAGTGGCAATAAGAAGTTTAAAACCGTGAAGCATACACCGATGCTTTTAGATATCGCTGGTAATGATGATGACGCAGATAGAGATCCACTTCCTGATGTTGATGGAGTTGAACTACGTCCACAGAATGATGATGATTCAGATGATGTGGATGAGGATGATGACGACGCGGATGGCGATGGAAATGAATTGAAAGATGTCACTTCTATACGTAGTAAGTAACAATTGAATATATAAATGTAATTGTATGCTTAATTCATTAAGTAGTTATTAGATAGTTGGAGGCAATCGGCAGGAAGCCTTGGACCTAGGTTTCGTGCTAGTTGGCACTCACCAGTCAGCAAGGCGTATCTGCAACCTCCAACTATCGAATGTCATCAAATCAATGTGCGCCATGATGGCGAGCTACCTAGAATGAATGGTGGCCACATTGCAAACCTGACTGACTGATAGAATTCAGTCTGCACCAAAGAAAGGACTAGACACGTCACACTAATTACTAGTGTCCAATCAAACTATTAAGTAGTTACCTTGTGTTTTTTATTTGTGACTGTACACATAATACTCACACATACAATTAACTGTCCATGAGATTCATATATGTGTAAGACTTAGACACTGCTGCGGTAGTATGCAATTCCATATTGATTTGTTTATTAGATATATCACACACACACAGTGAAGAAACAGTATTATTGTTAACTGGATGACACAGTTTCGAACACAATTTATTTATTGTTCATAATCATATTAATTATAATCACACAACTTCGAATAGAATTTTCTAGATGTCCGGGTGGACTAGTGTTGAATAATTCCGATTGCACGTATTCTCCTCAGTCAATTCGATAAGCATAAAGCTTCTGTTATCAATTCTGTTCCTTCCACCCTGTTATATTGGATTTTAGAACTATCATCTT
The DNA here is from genome assembly GCA_944472155.2 of Trichobilharzia szidati. Lineage (NCBI taxonomy): Eukaryota > Metazoa > Platyhelminthes > Trematoda > Strigeidida > Schistosomatidae > Trichobilharzia > Trichobilharzia szidati. The sequence continues at coordinate 7,046,379 of OX235273.1, forward strand.
ATCCTATCCTATTTTATGGTTGTGTGTGTGTAATTGTATGTAGTGCTGTCTATGGCTGAACTATTCTCCAGATTTCCTATCATCTTATGAGGGTCAACTAATCTAGATTTTGATGTACTCGACGCTAATGGTTCTACTACTTTGACAAATTTGCACAGAATAATGACAACGCCAAAAATAGTGAATTTAAAACATCAGTTGTGCTTCTATACAAAGAAGGAACCTCGGAAACCTTACGCAGAACTCTTAGCAAGGCAGGAAAAAAGTGGCATTCAAACCCACAAACTCAATTAGAAACAAGCTTTGTCGGTTAAAGGATCCTGACTGTGGAGCCAGTTAAAAAAAACAATCTAGTTTATCTAATACCGTGGTGCAAAGACTGTCAGGTCAGATACATAGGTCATAGTAGTAGAACAGGTGCAATCTTACTAGCTGAGCATAACAACCTAGCAAAATCTAGATTAGTTGACCCTAATAAGATAATAAGAAATCTGGAGTATAGTTCAGCTAAACGACTCACTACATGCAATGACATTGATGAGCGCAATGACTGAAGACAACTGGTGATATGAATCGAAATCGTTCTCTCCTATAATCATTAGACCTCTGTTGTTCTTCCACGTTACTATTCTTTTCCGCGTCATGTTCGTGCGCAGTATCGTCCTTTCGAATATCTTCTTACCTATGTAAAAATTATATTTGGAAAAATCTCAGGGAAATAGAAATAAGTAATTCCAACGTTTCATGCGTTCGGGAAAAACTGGTCGGAACTTTAGGAGAATTAATGGAAATTAAAATAACCGAGGTCCATACACAAAAAGGAAATCTCTTGTTTTTTAAAAACTTTGTCCCCAATCATATTATAACAACAGAAGACAAGGGTCAGGCAACAGATCGTTTATTAAGGAAAATCAACACATATTTATAGATTTTAATGTACATTATTGTAGATTATTGTTAGTAGAAACTGCAGTCTTTTGATTGTTTGTTTCTCACAGAAAGTTAACCTTGCATCTCTTTGTGTCTGTGTCAGATCATCCATATGCTAACTGTGTCCGCCTACGCAAAGCCTTTGTTCTCATTTTCTCACCACCAATATTGAGGACATAAACATTGACGTCAATTACTGTCTACCAACTTTGGCTAGCAGCCAGCTCTCACCATAATATGACTCATGAATCTAGCATCAAAATATAATTAACAAACAAAATTGCATGAACTGTGATCAAAATTTGACCACAGACTTACAAATATTAGTCTATTTTTAATTGAATTTTAGATTTTCCCGTCGATTGATTGGACCGAATTGCTCGGTCTCAGGTTGACATGTCAGCTTCTTGTGCAGATGCTTCGACGATGTCTGGGCATTTAATTAGAATTTAATTGGTGGATGGTGACTAGCAGTGGAGTAATCCAGAATGCGCATTTCGTCCTATTTGGTACTCGTCCACTGGATGTACCTGCATTTCCCAGTCAGTGGAAAATCTAAAATTCAATTAAATAATTAATATGACCCGTTGCACAAGAGGTGGCTCTCGTGGCCCAAGTGGTCGAGTGGATAACGCTTTGAAGTGTGAAACTAATAGGCACTGGGTTCGAGCCTTGCTGGTGAGAACATCATCACTCACTGGGAAATGCAGGTACATCCAGTGGACGAGTCCCAAATAGGACGAAATGCGCATCGTGGTTGGATTCCACTGCTAGTCACCATCTACCAATTAAATTTTAGTCTATTTTTGTTAAACACTGTAAATAGTGTGTACTTTTTCATCAGACTCTAGTGATTACGTTCGACTAAAGTTCATGTTCGCAGATAGCTGAATGCGAAAAATATATATGCGTATACTGTAAACAATGGTGTGTGTGTGTATAAGTAAACAATTGTAAATAATTTGTTAGCCTCTCCATTATAAGAAGATATAGACAATCGAGAATTTAGATCAAGTATGATTGATTAGTGATACATACTTAATTTTTATTTATTAATAAGGACTTGCCATGTATCAACTAACACACATGCATTACGCCTTCACGTCTATTCAAACTTTTCGGATTCACCCACATATATGTATGGCTTGTGCAGTCAGTCTTTCTTTATACGAACCAAAACCTTTTTGTAGTAGAACTTTAGTCCTATCAAGGTCGATTTTGTGTTCCGTTTCTATTGAATGCAGTGCAATCGCTGATCTGTTTTCTAGCTTCTTTAAGTCTGCAGAGGTATTTGGAACCACCTTTAGACATTGTTTTGTTTGTGCTCTTTCACCCTTATAGATTTACCTGTCTGGAAGTTTCTCCTACATTTACAGCAGGGTCACAATCCCAACAATTGATCCGCTACACACAATTCTGTTGGTTGTCTTCTTCTACTTTGTTATCCTTAACTTTCACTAGTGACGAGGATAAGGTGTTGGGTGCACGGAAACACACTCTGATTATATTATGATTGTTAAGGATTCGCTTTATATCATCCGATTTTTTTTCTACCTGAAGTTTGACAACTCGGACTGCTGCACTTCTGTGTTGGAACCAGTCAGTCAAACTACTACTGCTACTATTACATATGTCTGTTGTTATAAATGGGAGAAATCACAGCTAAACGCGATGATATCACCCTCTTATTAAACAGTTCTTATGAATATGATTAAGGGCATTTTTCTTTAGTAGGCTAATTGATTCTGTTTGATATTATTGGGTGTTTTTTTAAATCTTTTTGTGTTCTCAGTGTAACATAGGACTTCAAGCTTGAGTCTTGAAGTTTCAGTAGCAGTGGCTTTATTTCTACGGGGCGGGATTGCTAGTGTCACGTCCACCCTTCCCTGTTTGCCAGGCTTATTAACCAGCTAGGCGAGGTTTGGGAGGGCCTTCGTCGGCCAGGAGTCAAACCCCGGACCACCTCAGGGGCTGGCGAGCGTTCTCCCTCTTCGCCACCGAAGCAGATATTATCAGATGGTTGATGGCAATCAGAAGTCGTAGACCTAGGTTTAGTGCTTGTTGGCACCCACTCACCAGTCAGCAAAACCGGCGCATCTGCAACCGCCTTGAAGGAATTGATGTCCCCTCTGAGATTGGAACTCGTGGACCTCAGTGTCTCAGGGGTTCGAATTTCAGAAGGGACATATGAATTCCTTCAAGGTGGTTGCAGATACACCTTGCTGATGACTGCCAACTAGCACGAAATTTAGGTCAGTCAAGGCTTCCTGTGGTGCCGATCGCCTCCAACCATCTAATATCATCAAATCAATATGCACCTTGATGGCAAGCCACCTGGAACGCTGTGGCTACATTACAAACTTTAGTGATAGAATTCAGTCTGCACCAAAGAAAGGACTAGACACATCACAGAAATTACTAGTGGCCAATCAAAGTGATGTTTGTATGCCGATAAAGGTCTCTTTATATATACTACTGACAAATCTTATCAGTAGTAGCATACACCATAGTATGATCTAATTAATGTGCAATTCTCACAAGGCCTATGGCATACACTTCATATTCTTAGTATAATTTCAAAAAGTATGTGTCACTCAGTTGAAGTAACCACTGTGTTTATCTTCTCTTTGTTTTTCAGATAAATTTAAACAGTCATGTTCCGTTGAACCGGTAGCTCCGAAAAACAACTCTGACAGTTGATGAAGACCTTTCTCCCTATATATGCATATTTTTTGTTTCTGTAACGGTTATTTTGTACAAAAATATACAGATTTTCTAATGCAGTTGTCACTTCCTTTTTTAATGACAGATGTGTTTGCATTCTATTTAGTTATCATCACTAGGGTTAAGTGGTTACAATATTGTGCAGTAATATTGAAGTTTGGCCCGTGTAGAGTGTTAGGTATGAAGGAAAGGTCAGTCGATTACGTTGTGAGAAATTATGTTGCTTAAGATAACTGCGACATATAAATATCGTTAATGTAAGAGTGGAATTTAGACACTCTGTTAGAATGTAATTCCATATCAGATAAGTTTATTTTAAATATCATACACAGTGGGTGATTCAGTATTAACAACTGGATGACAAGAATTCCAGCATAAATTATTACTGCTCATAATCATATCAATGTAGTTACACAACTTCACAGTTTTTCCTATATATTTCTCTCTCTCACTCTTCCCCTTGCTGTTTGTTGGCACTTTGCATATCTCTGGTATAGACAGCGTTGCTTCATTTCGACTCCACGTTTGCGATGTTGAATCGATATACAAAGATTCAGCGAATAACCTCTGTCTCTCTCTCTCTCCACCGAACTATATCACTTTTTAATACTTTCACGCTGTCCTACGCATCTTATTGTGGGATTTTATGCAAGTGTCTGTAAGTATGGTATGTGCTTTGCACCGTCTTAGTGCAAAGTACTGTTACAAGATTGGCAGGAGCCTGTATCTGCAATCACTCTTGCAGGTGAACTGCTTGAAGTTGTTGATAAGTTTGTGTGTCTGGGTAGTTGTGTGAGTGCTGGCGGAAGGGTGACGGATGAGATTTCTAACCGTATCATGAAGTCTAGTGTGGCATACATCAACTTGAGCCACCTCTGGCGCCGTCACGACGTTAGCCTGGCTATCAAAGGTCGGGTACACAATGCTTCGGTGCGGGCGGGCTGGTTCGCTCTACGCCTGTGAAACCTGGCCTCTCCGAGCTGAGGATGTGTGGCGACTCTGCGTGTTCGATCATCGCTGTCTCCAGAGGATTGCTTGCGTTCGATGGCATCATCGCGTGAGTAATTCTGAGGTTCGGCGGCGTGTATCTGGACACAGTCGAGATCACCATTTGTTGAGTGTTGTCATCTGGAAACACCAGCTTCGGTGGCTTGGACATGTGCTGCAAATGTCATCCCAGAGGCTTCCGTACAGGTGTCTGTTCGCTAGCCCTGGGACGGGATGGAAAAGGCGGAGGGGTGGTCAGTCCATGACGTGGCGTCGTGGGATGAAGGATATTTGTGCCAGATTAGCATCGGTTGGTGCGTTGACTGCCTGGTTGGGGTCCGCGAGATAGCTCGAAACGTTATCGGATATGGCCAAGAATCGTAATCAATGGCGAATGTGTTGCAATTTCCTTCTTTCTTCCCTTCCTGATGATAGTTAACGAATACTGTTTGAACTTGTTAAACATGACTGTTTTCCTTCCTGATGAAGTTCTTTATTCCTTTTCTACCTATATTTTTACTTTTAATCTATGTTGTTTTATTATTATTGTGTGGCACATCTTTCTTGGTGCCATATTGTACCAAGTTTTTCTGCGTTTAAATAAATAAATGGTGATGGAGGTCGCCAGGTTACACAATGTCTTTCTTTGTGACTAAAGTTAGTGCTGACTAGGAAGAGATGATTATTTGAGCAAAACTGTAGAAGACGATCATCGTTGTCGGTTCGTCGGCAGGGAACTCCATACGTCGTACCACCTCTACATACTTCTCAGTCTGGCATAACTTCCCTACTCGGGCATTGAAGTCGCCTGCTAAAACAACTATGTATGAACATTTTGCTTTTTGCAACAACTTAGACAGTTTCAGGTAGAAGCCATCCGTTAGTTCATTCGAACTGCCATCTGTTACGGCGTAAGCGGAGACTACGAAAAGACAACGACGGGTAATGCTGTACTTCCTTCTTCTAATGGACCTGTTCAGACGTACCGCGCACATACGACTATCTAGTGGGATCCAGTCAAGAAGTGATTTTTCTGCCCTAACACTCAGTGCTATCCCTACACCTGCGAGTCCTCGCAAACTAGCTGAAGGGTCTCCTGACACCCTTAAAGTGAATTTTGCAGATTCACCTTGTTGACCGGGAGAGGTTAACTGAATGACCACACTCGGGTTTTGTATGCGTGTCTCCGAAACACAACATACATCCATGGCTCGAGACGCCGGAGTTCTTGCTAGTGATGCCTGTTGTCCAATTTGCAGAGGGTCCTGACGTTGAAAGGTCCTATATGTAATTCCATATTAGATGAGTTTATTTTAAATATCATACAGTGATGATTCATACAGATGATGATTAACAACTGGATGACAAGGTTTCGAGCATAAAATATTGCCGTTCATAATAATATCAATGCAGTTACACAGTTTTCCCTATATATTCCTCTCTCTTCCTCTTCCCCTTGTTGTTTGTTGGCACTTTCCATATCTCTGGAATAGGCAGAGTTGGTTCATTTCGATTGCACGTGTGCGGTGTTAAATCGATAAACAAAGATTCAGTGAACAACCTTCCTCTCTCTTTCTCTACCGAACTATATTACTTTTTAATACTTTCGCCCTGTTCTACCCATCTTATTGTGGGATCACATGCACGGGGAATGCAATCCAACGGCCTAGCTGTGTTTTTTCTACGTTATTTAACTTATCAGAGTCAATCATTCTATGTCTAGCTGAATTTTTATGTTCCGATAACCTAATTGACCGCGATCTACTTATGTAATATTTCCCTTATGTAACTGATTGAGCTCAGAGTCATTACATGTTATTTGATAAATTATATTATACTTTCTTAATTGGATCTATCATCGGCTCCTTAAGTCGACAAAGTTTATTTCAGAGAGAGAGTTGGTTGGTTCAAATGCCACCCTAATTCCATTTCCGTCCCATTTGAGAATTCTCAATAAGGCCTGTGATGTTCCTTCTTTTCTTTAGCAGTAATACACTGGCTTTGAATTCTATATTATTTTCTGTATTTCCTCATTTTTATAACTAGTCTTGATTTTTTTCTATTGTTTTTTATAAATTTCTCAAAAAATTCTGGTGGGTAGTTAGTGAATAACTATTCACTAGTAATATTTCCTTTATTTGTTGGATTTCACTCCGCATGCAGATCCATTGCCTTCCTCAACGAGCATTATTAACTGGCATACGATTAAGTTGGGAGTCGAACCAAAACATTCCAGCACCACGAGTACATGAAGACATCGGGAGTTAGTTACAGGCAACCATGTCAATGTAGGTGTATAGTTGGTACCCTCCAGAATAAAATTTAATGACTGAGGACTATGAATAATCCGTACATGACTTGAAATTGTTATTAACCAGCACAGCTGTATTCAGCCTTTTCTAGTCTGCCAGATCTATTCAGTCCCCATGTTACTACCGTTTGTTCTGTACTCCTTTATGTGGTATATGCAGTGGAGCAACCCTGAGCTTATGTGCAACGTCCTACTTCTCATCCAGGTGATTGTGTCAGGCTTTAATAACAGCTTGGGAAACTTAAATTCTACCAGAACCTGTTGTTTGGTTATATATATATATATTATATATATTTGTGGCGCATCTTTCTTGGTGCCATATAGTACCAAGTTTTTTCTGCGTTTAAATAAATAAATAATGTTTTACTCTTGGACAAGTTACTAACATTGATCAACTTCTCTCTGCGTCTGTCTTCCGTTGTCGAATATTGCTCTCCCTCTCTGTCTTTCACACATATTAATACATGCCTTGCTTACGTAGACGCATCAACTGTGATATTCATAGATTCCTGTCTGTATTATGTACATGGATAGTGGTGTTATTCCCTATTTTAGCAGTTGCGTAACCTGCCGACCATATTCAAATCAATGATGAACTTAGATAGACCACATAGGGATAAGCTACCATTGACGAGTGTCAGCAGAAGAAAACTGTCGCTCTTCTTGAAACACGTGTACAGACTTCGATCACACCCTTGTCCGTGAATATTTATGCCTACGACTGAACGGACATAAAAGTACAGACGGAAACGAAACTGTTATGCCCCTCTCCCCCAACTTGATCAGCACACTGAGTCCCTATTAACGGAAAAAATGGCTAAATGCTTATCCAAGATCAACAGCAAACACAGATACAGCTTTAAATATTGTCAATAACCAAAAGCCACTTCAGCCGAACCGACAGACACAAGAAAACTGATTCCAGTGGACTCCGAATATTATGAGGAGTGGTACCTGCTTAAACACAAACTGACCGTGAACAGTGGTGGGCGACAAAAGCGAAAGAGTTGGAAAAAGCATCAGCGATAGGTGACGCCAGATAACTATTCAGGCCTATCAAGGAAACAGGTGGTAAAAGGCAAATGATAAGTGAAACAATCTCCGAGATATATTGGCGCCCTAATTAACTCTCAGGATAGACGACTGGAACGTTGGAAGGAACAGTTTTTGTGTAAAGTTCTTAGCTGAAACCAGCCAGCCAGTCAGTCAGTCTATGTTAGCAGGTGTATGATAAGGGATTGATACAATTAGATTATGAGTTATTAGTGTAGATTTCTTCAGTGACGGTGTAATGAGTTCGACTCCTGGCGAAGAGTACGAAAAAGCTGTCCAGTTCTTCCTGATTTTCAGTGACTCACCATTTGATGGTGTTATATTTTGACTGAAATCTATGCTAAGTATAACGGTGTAATTATTTGGAAGATGCCTCCTCAACGATCGATTAACAACACTCATACCTAAATGGATGTATCAACTAACATCGTAATTATTATCTCCTAGAGACCATATATCATTGTTTTGATGTTTGCATATCATATATTGACTTGATCCTTATTATTTCTCTTTATTCATATTTAATCTCTTATTTTGAGTGAATTAATCAAAGTCATTCTGACATTGAACTGTCTGCTTAGAATTGTTGATGTGTGATTCTTGCTAACAGAGTCTTTAATCCCACCTTGTTGGAAATATTTTTAGAAAGAAGACAACACGAAATTTAGCAAAGATATCTGAAGGAACTCAACGGATTTCTACGTTACTCTGTCAAACTTGTTGAACTTCGTGTTCTCTTCTTCCTAATATCCATATATGGGTGTTTTCCACGATCGGAAATATTTTTATTATTTTCAAAAGTTAACCTGTAGGCATTTGATTTGTTTCACCAGGATCTAAATACACAAATAAGCAGAAGTTGGAATTCACGCGACATTGGGTCAGATAGGGTCACAATGGTTGCATGTTATATTATTATTATTGTCTCCTTTAATTCCTAGAGGAACATAGGGCTTCAAGCTAATGGCATGAAGTTTTCGGTAGCAGTGTTTATCTTACAGGATGGGGTTGCTAGCCTCATACCCAACCTTTCCTCTTCACCAGCATTATTTCTGGCTTATCGAGGTAAAGGAGTGAGTCGGCCGGGGATTGAATCCCGCACCATGTGCATGGTCGGCGAGCATCCTAAGCGCTATGCCACCGACGCACTTCCAAGAGTAAAATATGTTTTATTTCTACGAGTTGATCACGCTGTGATATCAGTTAGAGAACCATTGAAAGCAAGCAGGGAGTACTGGACAGCTGTTTCATCCCACTAGTTTGGGAATCATTGGCAGTACGCACCCACTGGGGCTCGGACCCAGGACCTTCCAATTACAGGGCACTGGGACCCGACTCAATGACTCATGAATTTTAACTTCTACCAATCGGTGATTTAGCGTGACCCCAACCACTGTCGTAGGTAGGACATCCATCCTCACACGTGACACCCCAGTGGGTGCGTACCGCCGATGATTCCCATACTAGGATGAAGCAGCTGTCCAGTACTCCCTGGTTTTCAATGGTTCTCTAGCTGATATCAATCTGTGATCAACTCGTAAAAACAAAGTTAACCCTTACAAACCAAACTATAAAATATGTTTAATTTACTACACCACACTGTAAACGTAATATAATTAGAAGATGAATAGAACCAGAAAAGAGGTATATTAATAATGTATGAACTATTATCATTGTTCCCTTGGATTCCGAGTGGAACATTATAGGGCTTCAACTCACACGATCTCCTCCATGTCACCCTCGCATTGACGACCCACTCGTGGCTTCCCATTTGGATTCCACTCGAGCGATGTCCTGCATTTAGTGCGATGTCATTCGATGGCCTTCTCAACGTATGCCTGACCAACACATCTCTATTTTCTCCTACATATTTGTTGAGCAATCGGCTCTTGGTTGGTTTGCTCCACTACCGAGTTTCTTGTTGCTAATTCTTTCTGGCCTGCCGGGGGGCTGGCCATTTGATCCTCAGTATGGCGTCATTAAATGCAGCTGTTGATAAAAGTCTGTAACTTGTTGGAAATCCTTTCCATGATGCGCAGTGCAAGTTTCTGACCCATATAGAAGGACCGACTTGACATTGGTGTTGAAAATCCGAATCTTTTTTCCTTATACTGGCTGAGTGCAGAAGATTTCCAAACTGATTTCAGGTTGATGAAGGCGTATCTTGCCTTTCCAATTCTGACTGGCTTTGACATCTTCATCCGTTCCATCCGCCTGTAGCTGAGACGATGTTTCCTAGTTAAGTGAAGGAAGTAACCTCTGTCAAATTTCTCCCACTGATGGTGATTGGTGCTGGTTGTTGTTGTTGCTGTTGGTTGTTTGGTTATCTTCATCACCTCCGTCTTCCCCATGTTCACCTGGAATCCTGTCTTCTCTACTTGCATCTTCTGCCAGTTTGTTGGTTTTCGCCCGAAATTCTTCCAGTGTGTGTGTAATTTTGAGTTAAATCTTACTGTCATGATCCTCTTTGATATTAGTACCCACTGCATCAAGGCTTTGGCTGCCACTCGTGACATCATGATAGCCACTCACTGCTGCCTCATTGTGCTCGTGGTTGTCGTCTGGGTGGCCAGAGTATATCAATGACTCCTCAGTTGATAATTTCGATAATCCACATCCGTTCCATCTACTTTCACAGATACCCAGCACTTCTAGGCCATATCTTCGCATTTCTTTGGCTGTCTGGACAGCTTTCCCAGCCAGTCTCGTACATTGTACGAACATTCCACGTCCTTGTTCTTATTCCTGCTTTCCTCGAGAGAAGACACACTGCCTGGCTGACTGGCTTCCCGAAGGCTGGCTTTCACCAGCTCGCTGTGTCATTTTGCCCCTCCAATTCGAGAGAAGAATAAGATTTTTGTTTGAATTTTTTGTATTTTTAATATATTTTCTTTGCGTTGAAGTTTCTCTAGCAGTTTTATTGCTTTCGTGGTGTAGGGTTGCTAGCCCCACACCTAACCCCTCCCCCTTTATCTGGGCTTGGGAGCGGCTATAAAACTAGCAAGCTAGTTAACTAGGCGAGGTTAATAATGTATGAATGGAGTTTAAAATAGTTGTCACGGAATGATATACTGGACTGTGACTGTCGTTTAACTTGACTAGAATGAGCTCGCTGGAACACAAAAGTTATAAACAACTAATTCATAGAAATTATCTCCCTCCATACTGAGATAGATGGATATAACAGTCAGACTGGGAAAAATAACGGATGGAACGACACGAAACGACAACGACTCGGCAGCGTCAACCTTTACTAGATAAAATACGTGTATTAATTTTTGTTGTAGTTGTGTTCTCTGAGCTGGATAGTTAATTTACGAAGCTTTCATTGCCCTACTAGGCAGCATCTTCAGCGCATACTCTAATTCGTTGAAGTGAGATTTTAGATTTCTCCACGAGTTTATTAATCATCTCTCCTGGCGGGTGACCCTGGGTGTGATTGGTTGTTTTTGTGTGTTTTCACACCTCCTAGGTTACTTGTATTGGAACTGATTGTTTCCTTGACTTGAACGTTGACTCTTTGTGTGTGAGATTTCCTTCTTATCGATTGGTAAATTTCGTCTATCTCGATGTGTCTATTGATTGACGATTCACTGGAATACCAAAATTCTCTAGCATTCTTGGTGTTTCCTCTGTCTAGTATTTGAACGTTGTCCCAGTCGAATTGATGTCCGTGGTTGTCTGTATGCAGCGATATGAAGGAGTGGATGTCATGTCTTTTGACGGCTAGCATATGATCATGGAAACGAATACGAAGAGGACGTCCACTTTGGCCAATGTAGTATTTTTCGCAGTTGTTACAATTTATTTTGTAGATGATGTTGGTTTTATCTTCTTTCGCTGTTGAGTCTTTTGGTTGACATAGAGCTGAGTCAAGTGATTTCGTTGATTTGTGTGCGACGTCAATTCCTAAAGGTTTGAAGAGTCCTGCAGGGATTTCTGAGATGTCCTTTATATATGGTAGGGCGATTTTCTGTGTGCTTTCCTTGGGGGACTTTGATTTGGCAAGTTTTCTTGGGGTTATGTGTCTTTTGACGAAATTTCGTGGATATCCATTCTTTTAGAAGACGTCCATGAGATATCTTTCTTCAAAATTCCTTAAGGTGGGAATGCTTCAATGAGCCCTTGCCCTCTTGAATAGTTTCTGTATAAAATTCATTTTGTGTGTTATTGGATTGTTGCTATTGTAATTCAGCATTTGGTCCATGTGAGACAGAATATTACACAGAGGAAACACCAAGAATGTCAGCGAATTTTTAGAAGCCTGGTATTCCAGTGAGAAGTGGCAATTAATAGACACATCGAGATAGACAAAATTTACCAATCGATAAAAAGGAAATCTGACACACAAAGGGTCAAACTCCAAGTCAAGGAAACAATCAGTTCCAATACAAGTGGACTAGAGGGTGTGAAAATGCACAAAAACAACCAATCACGTTCAAGTTCACCCACCAGGAGAGATACCTAATAAACCCGTGGAGAAATCTAAAAGCTTACTTCAATTGAAATTGAAGTATGCGCTGAAGATGTTTCCTAGTAGGGATAGGGCAATGAAAGCTTCGCAAATAAACTATCCAGCTCAGAGAACACAACTATATCAAAATCATCCACCTGAGCTACAAATTTTCTCCATCATATCTGCATGTATCAATGTTAGATAATAATATGAACAATATAGTCGTTTTCAATTAGAACTTCTTCAGGCTTTACTCTAATTTCCAAATGACTCCTTAGAAAATGAGTTAGGATACATCCGAAATACGCTGATCCAAATGAGTTATCCTAGTTGATTTATAAGGAGACACATGAACACCAGGTACAATAAAGAGAAACTGACAACAGTTAAAAAGAAACAACCGTTCCTGAAATTGCAATTTAATAGGGACGTGGTTAGCTATGTCCAACATCTAAGATTATCGACAGCAATAAAACGGACTTATAAGGTTGGCACCCTTTGTTTGTCATTTTCCAGCTACCGACCAAGTATGATTGCTCAGGGGAAAGATAAGCTACCTAGCTGTGCCACTTCTGTGTGTACCTACAAATTCAGCTGCTCCTGCAGAAAAAGCTATATCTACAAGGTGAACGACCAGACAGCCTAACAAATGTATTCTTGAACATCTTCTTCCATGGTTCGGAAAAGGCCAAGTAAAATATATAATAAGTTCCATTATAACGACAGAAGGGTCAGGCAACAGACCGTTTATTGAGAAAATCAAAAGATATTCATAGATTTTTATGTACATTACTGTCATCAGAGAAGCAACGCCTTCCGATTGTTTGTTTTCTTGCTGAAGGTTATTCTTTACTGCTTGTGACCGTTTCTCAGGAAGTTAAGCCATATATCTGCGAGTCGTATTTGCACACGCGTCAAGTCTGCCGTGACTGGTTGTTCAGTTCCTCAAGGTAAAGCCTCGTTATTGTTTTTTTCATGACCCTAATTCTGGACGTAAATTACTGTCTGCAATTTTGCCTTGGAGCCAGCTCTCGCCACACCGTTTTGACTCGTTTTGTAACAACAGAAGGCAAGACACGGAAGCCAAAGTATATATTTTTCATTAATCAAACCGCTGTTTATAATATCTACAGTTTGTATTCTTTAACCAATCACTGAGCGTATGAATTAGGTTTACATCAAACAACATGAAATAGGACGTTCAAATATATCCATAGTATTCTCTTGCTAATGCAGTATTGAACTGTGGGAAATGCATTCTGTCTCTAACATCAAATAGATGCATCGTATTCTGTTGTTAATACCAAATTGAACTATGGGAACATGTGAGAATAACATTCCGTTGGCACACATTGTCTCTATCATACCACCACAAATTGACTGACACTGACAATCACAAAGTGAACAGAAGTGCCTTCAACGCTGTCTATTGCATTCCATCGAACCTTCCGAACGGAATTCGAACCTGCCTTTTACACATAGCCGCAGCTTTGTGAATTAATTCGAGAGAACAATCCTAGTGTCTTTGCATACAGCAAAAGAAGTTTGTTCTACCTTTGTCTCTCCCTTGCTCGCCTAGGTAAATTCTAATTAAAGGAACCTCCCACCCTTTTCATTTTCCATTTCCTTCATACTTTCATGATATTTATTTAAACTCTGATTATCTGTCCACTTCACCTTTCGCATTACGTAAATTTTGAGATTTGACCTAATTTATTTATTCAATTGTCTACATATACACATATTACTCACTACCTTCGTTATTCATATCGCCACCTGCATAAACCTTGCTGTCAATATTTTGTTATCATTATAATCATCGTTGTTACTGACGTACAAAACACTTACCACATTATCATCGTTATTTGATTCACAAACACACCGTCAGTGATTCAATTCTGTTCTATATACAGAGCTGCAGAGCTATTCATATAGCCTCAGGGGCACACTACGGTAGAATGCTCGCCAACCACTCTGTACGTGGTTAGGGGTTCGAGCCCCGGTCGACGCACTCCTTTATCACGCTAAGCCAGTAATGAGACTGATAAGAAAGCAAGGTTCGGCATGAGGCTAGCAACCCCATCCCATAAAAATAAACACCAATGCTACCGAAACTTCAAGCCTCTAGCTTCAGGCCCTATGTTCCACTGGGAACATAAAGGAATAAAATGTAAACTGGAGTAAAGCCTGAAGTAGATCGTGCCCTAATATTAATAATGCAAATATTTAAGGCTTCCAAAGAAAATCAGGAGTTATGACGAGTTAGACGAACAAAAATCAAGTCAGTTGAAATCAATAATATTGAATAATTTAATTTTGTATGCAAAGCTGCAGTAAATGACTAGAAGAGTTTAAGCAATGTGCTGAGGAGATGAAAGGCCCATTGTCTCTGACATATGGTTCTTCACTGTGTAGATTTTAATATTTTCAAGAAGGAATTTGTTTGAAATACACACGCTTCTCGACTTCACTTCTGCTTTCGACTCTGTACCTAGATGTCTCTTGCTAAATAAGCTCTCGATGACACAAACTGAGTCCTGGGTCACAAACTGGTTGCATTCCTATTTCTCAAACAGAATGCAGTACACTGTATACAAGGGTAAATCCTCATCTGTCGTGGTCACTGAAGCTGGTGTCCCCCAAGGTGCTGTACTCTCCCCACTTCTCTTTTCTTTCTTTCTACATGACTAACCATCTTCAAATGACATTAATTTTATTAAATATGCTGACGATCTGAATGTATCTTTGCCTGTCAAGTGTCAAAGTGACTGCTCCAAAATAAATGGCATTTTATCAGAAATCAGCCAGTGGTTCAAGGAAAACGGTCTTACCTTAAATCTCTTTAAATGTCAAACAGTCACTTTCACCTTTAGGCATAAATCTGACCTAAACAAACTGGTTACCATTCACGAGTTGTGCAACAAAGATGGCACTGAAATAGAGACCAAGTCGGAAATTAAATATCTTGGCGTCATTCTATATGCTGATCTCTCCTGGTCGTCTCATATCTTTATGATTTCTAAGAAAAATATTCCGTCTTACCTTCTACATCAAGAAATTCAGACATTCTGGAATAACCCAACCCTTACTCTTACGATTCGTTAACTCTCGCATCCTGCCTATTATTCTCCTTAGTTTTTCCAGGGCTACTGAAGAAGGATTATATCTTATTGCGTAGGGTGTTAAAGATTGTCAATGGGGTAAGCAATGTGCCACTTAAACAGCTTGTTAATATTCTGGTTGACAGGCACATGGACTCATGTGAAAAATGGGCTAAATCCATTCTATCTAACTCACACCACCGTCTTCATTCACAACTCTCCCCTTGTATCTCATCAGGCAGGACCAGAAGCCTGTATAGAAAACTATATGCTCCCACCAGAAAGTACAAATACTCAACCATACCCTACTTAGCTCGTGTTCTGTGAGATAAAGAAAGCATTAGGCGTGACACCTATAATTCATTAAATAGTCAGTACTACAACTGGACCTCGTCTTTCCAACTCATATCATTTATCGGCACAACATTTTCTTTCTTTCTTTTCCTTTTCTCTTTTTTTGTTATGTGCTGTTTTGTTTCTCTCTTCCTTACAAACTCTACTTAAAACATCCTTCTTCGTACTTCCACACTCTGTATATCTCGACCTTTTTGTTACCACTTACGCCAGTAAATATGCTAGTATGTACTTTTCTAACACCTTCAAAAATTCTATTCACTTTTGGCTTTGCTACCGATATGTTGTTGTCAAAATTAACTGAGACTACCCATAATCTAGAATGTAGAATTTTATTTATTGTTAATGTACAAAGTGGATGCAATACTGTAGTGAGATGCTGAGAATCCCATTCTGTATCACAAGTACTGTGTAATATAATAATATAAAAATAATAATCTCATCTCCTCAGCACATTGCTTAAAATTGTACATTTTTTATTGTTAATAAAAAAACTCAGCTTGTACGCAGCTGATGAGAACCAACGAAATAAAATGGATCCAGATTATTCTGCGCTAATGCTTCTTCTTTCTTTCTTCAAATTTATAAAAGGGAATCATTGCATGAAGAACAATGTTAGCTTGTAGGTTCACATAGCAACTCAAAAAATCAAAAGCGGTTACAGTTTATGAGATTAAGATTTGTTCAGTGAGTTGAGATCACTGAATTAGATGACTAAGTAATGTCATCAAAATCAAAATTCAGTTACAAAAAATTACATCAATAAGTCATCTAATGGACAACTGTTTTGTCCTTGTGTTGGGACCCATCAGCTATACACACACATCACCCTACTCTAAACACTGGGGATTGAACCCAAGACCTTCAATTTATCTGGTCAGTTTGTATACCATTTAGCCACTGGGATGGAATACAGTGACTGATAAAGTTCTAACTTCTGCCGATTCTGGTAGGAAACCATCGGAACCTGCAGGGATCTGGGAGTCACCTTTAATATGCCGCTAATTGGGTTGGAGTTAGAATTGATGAGCTGGCAATCGGATTCCGGTTGAATGATATACGAGCTCGCCTTGTAACCCGAAGATCCTGGGTGCACGCATATAGCTGAGAACTCTCTCAAAAACTGGAATAAAACAGCTGTCCATTAGTATACGCTTCACACTCATCTTCACACCTCTGGTTCCCTAACTGAAGTCAAATTCGACATCAATCAATCAAGAGGAAAATAAAAGACAATTATGCTAAGAAAATGTTTCTTTATCGATGAAATCATCTTCAGAGGCTGTACAGTCGTGTTTATACTTACCAAAAATGCATCTCTGAACATTACCCGGCATGGTTAGCAAAAGGACAATACAAGATAGTTATTAGCTCAGCTATCGATCACCTCGTGAACACAAGCCACACAGAGCTCCACCACAATCCTCTACAAGGTGAGGTCGAATAGTACAAAGGGCGTCAGGTTTCAGCATCTGTATATGTCGGGGAGGCGTTGGTAATTCGTCAATGAAATACCGAATTCTGTATCTAAAAAAAGTTTGCCCAGTTTCTTATTCTACCATGGTCTTAACCTCTTCATTAGTCGTTCCCTGTAGATTTTTATATTTTGTTTGTAATCATTACCTTGCTTTTACTTTAATGATTAATTCACACTCATATGGTCCTTTTGTACATTTCCTCGACCTCTTCACACTTGAACACTCAACTACCACCTTTCTTCTCACTCAATAACAATTTTACCCTTATCAAGTTTCTAACTCTTTCTTCCTTTGCATGGTGTTGAGTATTACGTAATATGTAACTTTGATTTTTACTTTTGAAGCCATTTCTGAAAAATTATATATCCCTCAGTAATGGACTACTATGCATTTTCGCTAAATATAAATACAAATGTACAGCCTGTGAAGAACATTTCGTCGATAGAGAAGCATTTTTCTTCGCTGAATTTGTCTTTTATTTTCTTCATGACTCAATGGGCATCTTCGGTGATCAATCACTCAAATTCCTCCAAAAACATGACAAGAAAATCGTCAAATTGACGTGTCCAACTCTGTCAAAGTATTAAAACAATATGTCCAACTCACAACTAAGCAGTTAAGCGCAACCAATTGAAACTTGTTGACGTTATTTACTAATGATCCACTACTCAAAGGGATTAACAAGTGCTCATGTCATTTAGAGGACATAAAATCCATTGTATAATCTATTGATTTCTACTCTTTCTTTTTGGTTCTCCTCCTCAAATCTGACATTACTTAACACATATTTACTTTGACATATTTCAGTTAGATATGTCAATTGACCTTTCCATGTAATATGCAAAAAGATTAATGATTCAATCAATACATAACATTTTATACAAATCAGTTCAATGTCTGTTAAACTGTAATATGAGCTGTCAAGGGTTCCCTTGTAGGGATTTGATTTATGCTTCACTTCAAGTATGACTACGGATTGAGAACTATTAAAAACCTGTAGGGAGTATTGGACAGCAGCCAACTGTTTCATCCCACTAGTTCGGGACTTGTAGGCAGTGTACTCATCCACCCAGGACCTTCCAGTAGTTACTAGACCAGCGCCCGTGGACCATACCATTCAGTCAATGAGACCCGATCCAATGACCAGCCCATGAATTTCAAATTCTAAAGACTGGGCTAAAGGACGAAGTTGACTGGAGTTCTAGTGAGAAGTTGAAACCAGTCCGGGGTCCAGCCAATCGAGAGCTAGGACAAATACTCGCCAGCGATGATATTGGTTGGTGTCAATTGCGCGAAAATCATGAATTGGTAGAAGTTAGAAATCATGGGCCAACGAATCGGGTCCCAGTGGTCGAATGAATGGTCTTCAAGCTATCTTCGTAACTGGAAGGTGTCCTCGGGTCAATCCCCAGAAATGGATGTGAACTGCTGATAAGTCTCAAACTTATTGGGACGAAACAGCTACCCAGTACTCCCTGTTGGTTTTCAAAGATTTTCTAACTCATATCAATCCGTGGACAAACTTTAAATAAGAACCTGTTTAGCAAGTGGTTAACTAGATAGACGGGTATACGTGCTCCACTTCGGTGAGCGACTATATTCCCAGTGATCCCCTTAAAGGTCAGTAGGCCGCGAGAATCATCTTTTCAGTGACAGGTACGCCTTGAAATCCCTCATGTTTGTAGTTACCTGTTCAAGTCCCGTATACCAATCAATTCAGAAAATAACAAGTATAAATGACTTTTTGTAAAAAATTATATTTGTAAAGTCTCCGCGAAATTGAAATGAGTAATTCCAACGTTTCCTGCGTTCAGCAATCTGCTCCAAACTTCTTCAGGGAAATTAATCCAAATTAACATAACAGAGGTTTATATGCAGAAAAGGAGGACATCACTTGTTTTTAAAAACTTTGTCCAATCAAGAGTCATTCAACAAGTATAATAAACAAAATTGTATGAACTGTGATCAAAATTTGACCTCGGACTTACAAATATTGGTCTACCTTTGTTAAACACTTTAAACAGAGTGTGTATGTGTGGGTAAACAGTTATAAAGCATTTCCTAACGTCTCCATAAGAAGATATGGACAGCCAAGAATTTTGACCCAGTATTAATAATTAGTGATACATATCCATTTTTATTTATTAATAAGGATTTCATATGCATCACACACATACACACTCTGTTTAAAGTGTTTAACAATATTCTGAGATTGCTGCTCAAGGTGTTCAGAAGACTTTGCAATTTGTCAATATCTTCACTAGGAGGAACCTCGCCAAGATTACTAGCTCGTTAGTTGTCTAGCCGGTCCCAAGCCCGGATAAAGAAGGAGGGTTGGGGCGTGGTGCTAGCAACTACACCCCCAAAACTTAACCAAATTCCTACAGAAACTTCAACGCACACATATATTAAAAATACTAAAAATATAAACAATTACCTTACTTTTCGCTGGAACCGGGAAGTGAAATGACGCAGGCTCGTCAAAGCCTAAGGGAAGCCAGTCAGCCGATGTGCCTTCTTTCGATAAAAGCAAAAATAATGATGGGGACGTGGAATATTCGTACAATGTACGAAACTCGAAAGCCTGTCCAGGTAGCCGCAGAAATGAGAAAGTATCAAAATAGAAGTGTTGGGAATCTGCGAGAGCAGATGGAACGGATGTGGAAGGTGCCAACTATCAACTAGAGAGACCGTAAACTACTCCAGTCACCCAGAGGACAACCACGAGCACACCGTGGAAGTGGCCATCATGATGTCACCAACAGCAGCCGAAGCTCTTATGTAGTGGGAACCAATCTCCTCCACGATAATCACAGCTACGTTCAAATCAACAGGAAGGAAGCTTACAATCATTCAATGTTATGCGCCTACAAACGTCTCAGAACAATAATAATAAGAGTAATAACAATTTGCTCTATTCCAGAAACAGTACTAGTGGTACAGTGTGGAATTTTCACCACATATCTACAATATTTCCATCTAATTTTATCAAACATTTAAAAGGAATATTTCAAAAAGTAAATGAATAAATAAATATAAAGACACCAACAGCAAAACAAACAATCAGGAAAAACACAAAATAACTAAAAAATGCGAAAAAATACCAAGAAGTAGAAAGGAAAATAAACAGCATATAATAATAATTCAGTATTGGATGGTGGAAGCTATGATATCATTATGCATGCTGACAGTAAAGCTATAGTCATACAGGAACTTATGAAATGATAGTTAAGAATGTTTATCGCCAAAATGATCACTTAATTTGCTTGAAATAACTCTAAACAATCATAACTAGAGAAGAAGGAGGATTTCTACAGTCAACTACAAACAGTAATGGACAACGTCACAAATGGCCATATCACAATCCTGATGGGTGATATGAATGCGAAACCGGGAGGAGATAATACAGGAAGAGAACTCACCATGGGTCGTGAGGTCCTCGGTGAAATGAACGACAATACTGAACTCTTCTCAGATTTCTGCGCCTTCAATGATTTCGTGATTGGTGGCAGTGTCTTCAAACACAGGGATATACACAAGGCGACATGGATTTCACCAAACGGACACACTAAAAGCCAGATAGACTTCATTTCAATCTCAAGGAAGTGGAAACCGAGCCTAATGGACACAAGGTCGAGGAGACCACTACCCAGTACAAGGGACTTTCAAGCTGAAGCTAAAAGCCTCGAGGATACCTGGGGATAGATCACAATGCAAGTTCAACACTCAAAACTGAACGGCACAACCACAAACGACACTTTCACTGCAACTGTCACATCAAAGCAACAAACAGTACGTCGCATCACGGAAGAATCATGCATCGAAGACCATTGAAACCCTCTGAAAGGGATTTCCAACAAAACGTGTACAACGGTTTTAGGAAGAAAGAAGAGACAAGACAAGGAATGGCTCTCAACGGACACTTGGAAGCTAATACAGGAGAGGAGAATGGTGAAAGAGAAAATGATTCAATGCAAAGGCGGACAAGAGAAAGAGACG
Organism: Trichobilharzia szidati; assembly: GCA_944472155.2. Lineage (NCBI taxonomy): Eukaryota > Metazoa > Platyhelminthes > Trematoda > Strigeidida > Schistosomatidae > Trichobilharzia > Trichobilharzia szidati. The sequence goes on from OX235273.1 coordinate 7,067,772, forward strand.
CTGACTTCAACTTACACAGCACTGGACAAAGAAGTGAAGAAGCGTGCTAGCAAGGACAAAACACAATTCTACGACAATCTGGCCACTGAAACTGAGAAGGCATCAGGCAAAAACCACCTGACGACCTTATATCAGATAACCAAGTCTCTATCCGGGAAGAGATCAACACAAGTGAAACCCACAATACACCATCAAGAGAACCCAATTACCAAGGAAGAGAGACAGATTTACCAATGTGCGGACCACTTCAGAGGACTCTTGAACCGACCAATACCTGCAACCCGCCTAGAAATACCAAAAACAGCGCACACAACTGCAAGTTGACACCAATCCTCCAACGAAAGCTGAAGTTGATATAAGTATAAAATTTGGGCACTGTGGTAGAGTGTAACTCCATTATGGATACGATCAGTTAATATTACTGTGTAACACTGTGTGATTTATCAAAATAAAATCTTTTTTTTTAATAATAATAATAATTTGCTTTATTCCAAAACAGTACTTGTGATACAGAATGGAATTCTCAGCATCAAACAATCTTATCCATAATGGAGAAAGCTGAAGTCTTGAATGCAATCAAGCTTCTGAAAGCTGGACCAGATGGAATACACCCACCCCTGAAGCACTGAAAGCGGACCCAGTGACGACAGCAGATATGCTGACTCCATTATTGCAAACGTCTGGAAGCAGGCAGAGGTGCCTACTGACTGGAGAAAAGGTTTCCTTGTGAAACTACCAACGAAAGGCCACTTAGGACTATGCACAAAATGGCGAGGAATCATGCTCCTGTCAATGCCATGTAAAATCCTGAATCGCATCATACTGGAGAGAATAAACGACGCACAGGATACAGAACTCCAACCAGAACAAGCTGGATTCAGGAAAGGCAAATCATCTTCTCACCAAATTGCAACTCTACGCATCATCATCACAGAACAAAGCAAGGAATGCCAATCAATCCTCTACCTCAACTTTCAGAAGGCCTTCGACAGCGTTGACCGCCAAGTAATTTGGAAACTACTCGAGTACTACGGCGTACCCCAAATATTCATCAACCTTATTCAACAGCTGTACGACAACGGCACATGTCAAGTCATCCACAAAGGAAAACTCAGCGAGGCGTTTGGAGTAAACACAGGAGTCAGACAAGGGTGCTTATTATCACCAATGATATTCCTAATTGTGGTGGACTGGATTATGCGTCAGACAGTGGGAAACAAGAAGACAGGGATATCCTGGACCAACGTGAAGAACCTAGAAGACCTGGATTTCGTGCGTGGATGATTTATGTTTGATGTCACACAAAATCGAAGACTTACAAGCGAAAACCGACAAACTGGTCGAAGAAGCAGCAAAGACAGGACTGACTCCAGGTGAACATAGACAAGACGGAGGTTATGAAAATAACCAACCAACAACAACAACAACAGCAGCAACATCCACCGCCAATCACCATCAACGGGAGGGATTTGAAAGAGGTTACTTCATTCACTTATCTAGGGAGCATTGTCTCAACTACAGCAGGAACCGACGAGGATGTCAAATCGAGAATCGGGAAGGCGAGAAACACATTCATCAACCTCAAACCAATCTGGAAATCTTCGTCACTCCTCAACATCAACAACAAAATTCGGATTTTCAATACAAACGTCAAGTCAGTCAGTTCTTCTATACGTACGGATCAGAAACTTGGTGGGTCACGAAGAACATTTCCAACAGCCTGTTGCAGACCTTTATCAACAACTGTCTTCGCTATATACTACTCAAGATCAGATGGCCGGAAAGAACAAGAACCAACAAGAAACTATGGGAACAAACAAAACAAGAACCAATCGCTCAACAAATATGCAGGAGAAAGTGGAGATGGATTGGACACTCACTGGCTGAGGAGGCCGCTGGGTGACATCGCGCGTCAGGCCAACGCTCGAGTGGAACCCGAAAGGGAAGCGGCGAGTAGTGGGATGTCAGTGCAAGGGTGACATGGAAGAGATCGTGTGAAGAAGAGTTGAAACAGTATGGACTAACATGGATGCAGGTGAAAAGTACACCACAAGACAGAAGCAAGTGGACACGTACAGTTGAAGCCCTATGTTCCACTAGGAACCCAAGGGAACAATAATAACAATAATCATAATTCACCTAGGAGGCAGGACTATATCATCTGCATATTCTAAGTCAACAAGATTATTCCCTCGTGGTGACAAGTCAATCACTGAGTCGCTGAAGTCACCGAGGGTTAAGTTCATTAGTACATCTGTGATAAAATTGAATAGAAATGGGGATAGTGGGCATCCCCTCTGACGGACACCACTGCACTGGTTGTCACCACTTCAGATGACAACTCGCCGTAAGCTCTTCAGTTCGAGTAGAGTGAGTGCCTTGATCAGTGCAATATATTTTTTCTCGCCATTCCCTTCACAGTCAAACATCGCCATAGTACCTCTCGGTAGACGGAGTTGAATCCCGGCCTATAGCTCAAGAAATATAACCAGTCAATATGCCCACCCGCCTTAGAAGCAGTTAAAACACAACTAACTACTGTCTTCATCCCTAACTTAGCCATAAGACAAAGCTGCCTATTAAGAAAATTATTTTAGCAATTCACTTATGCTGTCTCACATCTACTATCTTTAAATTCCACGGAAAAATATTTAGTCAAACAGAAGGTGTAGCAATGAGGTGGATCACCAGTATTCCCTATCCTAGCAGATATATTTATCGACAGCTGGGAAAATATTGATCTTAATCCTACTCAGAAGACATGGTGAAGATATGTGGATGATACCTTCACAAACGCAGGGTGTTTACAACAGAACATATCTCTCTATCTAGCTTCTTCACACATATAAACTCACTAGTAGAGGGAATACAATTCACATCTGAATCGGGGAATGAATGAACAAGGAGAATTAGCTATGATGTTACATTGTAAAATAAAACGAACAGAAGAAGGTAAACTGCACACACACTAGCCTTTGTGAAAAGCTTACGCATCCCAACAATAGATATTTACACTTTAATTCATGTCATCCGTTATCTGTCCGAAAAGTGTCTGACAAACCGAGCAGTAGCACTAAGTAGTACTGTGGTGAGAGCTGGCTGCTAGCCAAAGTTAGTACACAGTAATAAACGTCAATGTTTATGTCCCCAATATTGGTGGTGAGAAAATGAGAGGAAAGGTTTTGCGTAGGCGGATACAGTTAGCTCATGGATGATCGGACACAGCCACAAACAGATGCAAGCTTAACTTTCTATGAGAAACAACCAATCAAAAGACTGTATTATCTACTAACAATAATCTACATTAAAATCTACAAATATCTTTTGATTTTCCTTATTCAACGATCGGTTGCCTGGACCTTGTCTTCTGATGCTACAGTACAACAAAAGACCTATAAGATGAGATAAAACAGATAGAACAAGGTTTTCATCATTAAATGCAAAACAGAGACAGTAAAAGCAGAGATATACAGCAAAAAGAATAGTAATCTCGAAGAACTATTTGGTTTTCCTTCGGTATTATAAGTCACAAGGAGTGGATGCATCTGCACCAGCCATCCACTGAGAACGAGGATTTTGAGCCAGCCTTCATTGGCTTTTACCCTCCCAAGGACCCCAACCAGTCAGGAAGTCTACACATTCCTACATGGCTTAAACTAATTGTTATGGATTTCATTGACTGATGGAGTCCATGTTTTGGTTTGACCAACACCACCAGCAGCTCTTTTCCAACCTGATTCGATGTCAGGGTAGAAGGCTCGCCAACAAAGCATGCACACTGTGTTCAGTTGTTCGCCGTATAATTAATTCCCAACCGATTCACTTATTATAAACCTACCTGGTAGTAACCTGGCTGAAAAGCGAAGGTTGCACATGTGAGTGAGTCTAGTGTGACTACTACACACTCCACTCCACGTAAGAGAATAAACATCACTACTGTCCTAAAAGAAACTTGAAAGCTCCACCACCATATGGAGGGAGTGCCCTTCCAATGTGTCCAGACTTGGTGAGTGAGTAGTGAGTAAAAAAACGTTTTAAATTAGAATCAAGAAGACAAATATCACTCACTCTTCCACTCAGTACACCACCTTATTTTGCTGCTTATATTATTCATAAAACATAAATAAGTACATTGTGAGTAGTAATAATCAATAATCGGTTGGGGTAGGGGGAAGGGGGTTGGTGTGTGGCAGCGTAGTCCCAACTGTGTAGTTCGATTATTTGTGTTTGGTCTTCTCTTTGTCGTAGCATAGATTCTCTTGGCCTCTGTGAATTTCTTCTTCTGAAGGTACTTTATGTACACTACAGTTTTCGGCGTGATACAAACCGCAGAACAGTAATGGATCTCATTAAAGAAATTGTTCATGAAGCCATCAAGACAGGAATTGTCGCGGCTGTTGGGCTGACATCCCTTCTGAGTCTCTCATGCATGTCCTTGATTTCTTTTGGTTTCTTTGTCACTTACACCGAGATTTCGTTAATGTGCTGCACTACGGCTTGCAAGCTTTTTATAATTTTATTACGCATCCATTCAAATCAAATCACATCAGGATTCATGGAAAAATCCATTTAAAAGTAAGTATTGGCTTGAACTGGGACACCAAGTAAACTTAAAGAAAATTATTGGCGAGCGTGTCGCAGCCTTATTGAGAAGAAAAATTGTCCGAAAAGTTGAATTATTTCACGTTGCGTCGTATTTTGGTTGCAAGATTATTTTGAGACTGCAAAGTTCGTTTTGTGTGTGTGTGTGTGTGTACTACCTACTTTCCGTAGCAGGTGCTTGGTTTAATTTGCTAACCCTGATAACCATAGGAACCAAAATACGACGCAACGTGAAATAATTCAACTTTTCGGACAATTTTTCTTCTCAATAAGGCTGCGACACGCTCGCCAATTATTTTCTTTAAGTTTACTTGGTGTCCCAGTTCAAGCCAATACTTACTTTTAAATGGATTATTCCATGAATCCTGATGTGATTTGATTTGAATGGATGCGTAATAAAATTATAAAAAGCTTGCAAGCCGTAGTGCAGCATATTAACGAAATCCCGGTGTAAGTGACAAAGAAACCAAAAGAAATCAAGGACATGCATGAGAGACTCAAAAGGGATGTCAGCCCAACAGCCGCGACAATTCCTGACTTGATGGGTTCATGCCAATCAACAATTTCTTTCACGAAATCCATTAACGTTCTGCGGTTTGTATCACGCCAACAACTGTAGTGTACATAAAGTACCTTCATCAGAAGAAGAAATTCACAGAGGCCAACAGAATCTATGCTACGACAAAGAGAAGACCAAACACAAATAATCGAACTACACAGTTGGGACTACGCCGCCACACACCAACCCCCCTTCCCCCTACCCCCACCGATTATTGATTACTACTACTCACAATGTACTTATTTATGTTTTATGAATAATATAAGCAGCAAAATAAGGTGGTGTACTGAATGAAAGAGTAATATTTGTCTTCTTGATTCTTGATCTAATTTAAAACGTTTTTTTACTCACTCACTCACTCACTCACCAAGTCTGGACACATTGGAAGGGCACTCCCTCCATATGGTGGAGCTTTCAAGTTTCTTCTTTTAGGACAGTAGTGATGTTTATTCTCTTACGTGGAGTGGAGTGGAGTGTGTAGTAGTCACACTAGACTCACTCACATGTGCAACCTTCGCTTTTCATCGGGATTACTACCAGGTAGGTTTATAATAAGTGAATCGGTTGGGAATTAATTATACGGCGAACAACTGAACACAGTGTGCATGCTTAGTTGGCGAGCCTTCTACCCTGACATCGAATCAGGTTGGAAAAGAGCTGTTAGTGGTGGTGTTGGTCAAATCACAACATGAACTCCATCAGTCAATGAAATCCATAACAATTAGTTTAAGCCATGTAGGAATGTGTAGACTTCCTGAATGGTTGGGGTCCTTGGGACGCTAAAAACCAATGAAGGCTGGCTCAAAATCCTCGTTCTCAATGGATGGCTGGTGCAGATGCATCCACTCCTTGTGACTTATAATAGCCAAGAAAAACCGAAATAGTTCTTCGATATTACTATTCTCTTTGCCTTATATCTCTATTTTTACTGTCTCTGTTTTGCATTTAATGATGAAAACCTTCTTCTATCTGTTTTATCTCATCATTTGGGGTTTTTGTGCAAGCCCCAGTTTTTCACGCAGCATTCCAAATAACTAAAAAGAAAGTGATCAGCATATATACATACATCCCTAAATTCACTGAAGCGAAAGAGTACCGCGGCTTTGTAGGACGTTTTCTACACAGAATAATTTTTTCTCTGGGAAACTGACATGTTATCAAGCCAACCAGCTCATCAGGAATGAGATGGATACTTGACATGACATTCTATGTACCATTGGCTTCGGTTTCCTTGGCTGATCTTTCGAAACCGTTGAACACTCATCATCAAATATATCCAGATAGACAGTGTTGTGTGTGACATTAGTTAGTTAGAATGGCCGTTTATTAACGAATATGACACTTCATGACACTTCCGCGATTCGTCTTCGCCTTCCTCTTCTTCTTCCTGTTATTCTCCTCTCCACATGTATCCCAGTCTGATGAGGCATATACACATGCAAAACTGTGCTCAATTAGGAAAGAGGATCAATCAAGAAGACAAATATCACTCACTCTTCCACTCAGTACACCACCTTATATTCCTGCTTATATTATTCATAAATTATAAATACATTGTGAGTAATAATCATCTAGAATACCCTGGATGGATTAATTAGATAGGTAGGTAGGTAGAGTAATTGGACAAAGTGCATTCGCGAGAAATATGACTATACACACACACACACACACACAGACAGACAGACAGACCGACAGACACACGCACTGGTGTACCAGACTAGTTAGTTTGTTCTTCTTATGATTGTGATTGATGCAGCTGACTCTTCGCCACCTCCTCCACCTTCTTCTTCTGCTTTTTCTTCATTGTAAACCTAGAGCAGTGTTCACAAGTTGAACAAAGCCTAATATCACAGGTTGCCAAGCAACTAGATAACGAACCCAATCCAATAGATTCCCGTATAAAATATGCGGTTTATCCCATCTAGAAGGAGCAGCAGTGTAGGAGTTGTTGTTGTTGTTGTTCAGAGAAAGACAATTAAGGAAGTTTAGCGTGCAAATGTAGAAGCAATTTAAAACAAACAAAGAAAGAGTCCACACCTTACCACTTTGACAACCGCTAGCTGAAGTCAGCCTATTCCTGAGGAGTATTCAACTTATTATTATTAATATTATTATTATTATTATCTATCATATTGACGACTGAATTTTAACCTGTAAAACTATAATCGTCATTATTATTTCTTCAGGTTCCGAGTGGTCCTCTTTACCTGCCTCTACAATTGCTAATAAACTCTTATCTCCTTCATGTCACCCTCGGTTGCCCCACTCGTTCTGTCCACTCGACAGTCCACTTGACGTTAGATGTCACCTGACGCTTTCCTCAGTATGTATCAGCCGATTCATCCCCATATCTACCCCCAACACCCTCAGCATAGGTTTGTGAAGTATTCATTAGTAAAGTTCTTGTCAGAGTTCCCCTATAGCCCGATCAGTCATTTCCTCCTCTCCATCAAGCCAGTTAGGATATTTGTTGATCAAGAGTCTGCAGTAGGCGCTGTTTGGAAATGCTTTTACTAAAGACGTGTACACCAAGTCTCTGATGCCTTCTGGTTTGCCGAAGCACCGACATGACGCATAACTGTTGAATATATATATGAATCTTGTTCATTATGCACTGAGGACAGCATATTTCTCTTCACATATTACACTGATTTCGGAAATAGTAATAATAATAATAATGTCTGTTGTCTTCATCGATCCTGCCTGAGGCTTTCTTTGGCTACCACGCTCTCATCAAATTCGGCCTGAAGGTGAATTGAAACAATGCTGACTGAGCATTAGATAAGTGTGAAAGAAGTGACTTCCATCGAATTTCTTGTGTTGACGACGATGATTAGTCGTGGTGTCTTCATCACCTACCTCTGTCTTCTCTATGTCTGCTTGAAATCCTGTCTTCACCGCCTTCTCGCTCCCCACGAATGGCGGTATGATTCAGTTCACCACAATCAGGAATATCATCATTGATAGAAGCAGGTAACCCTGTGTTTCTGCTGTCCTCACTAAAAAGGCTTCACTGAGTGTTTCGTTGTGAGTCACACGGTATCCCCATATAATTATCATTATTATATTGTTGTTTCGTTTAATTCCCAGAGGAACATAGGGCTTCAGCCGAACGTCTCCATTGCTTCCTGGGTTCTCTGCCAACGTTTTCATCACCTGGCTCCATGTCTGCACACATGCTTTCATCTCCTCTACCCATCAGCCTCCTCCTCCATGTCACCTTCGCACTGACGACCAACTCGTCGCTTCCCATTCAGGTTCCACTCGAGTGATGGCTGAGAGTGTGATGTCACTCACTTGGTGGTTTGTTTTCTCACAGTATGGCCAATCCAATACACCTAACTGCATTTATTCCTGCATGGATATTTGTTGCACAATCGGTTCCTAATGGGCTGGTTGGTTCGTTCATTGGCAGAGATCCGTGTTGGTGATCTTTTCTGGCCGTCCATCTGATCTTCAGTAGAATTGAGCGACGACAGCTGTTGATGAAGGTCTGTAGTTTGTTCGAAGTGGCCTTCGTGACGCTCTGGCCAAGTCTCTGATCCGTACAGCAAGTAGCACTGACGGACTTCACATTGGAGATGAATATCGCATTTTATTCCATTTCGTGTTGAGAAGTGCTGTCGATCTCCAAACAGACTTGACAGTAATGAAACCTTGTCTTGCTTCCGCGATCCTTGCTTTCATATCCTCATCAGCTCCGTATGTCTGTAGTTGAAACGATGCTTCCCAGGTCGGTAGGTGGGTAGAGGAGGCTGCTTCTTTCAGATTCCTCCCCTTCATGCAGGCTGATTGTGGTCTGTTGTTGTTGCTGTCACTGTTGGCCATGAATCTTCATCACCTCTGTTTTCTCTAAGTTCACCTGAAGTCCTATCTTCTCTGGATGCTTCTTCTGCCAACTTGTTGCTTTTCAAATGAATATCTTCCAGTTTGTAGGAAACCAGACATATATCATCACTGGCGAAGTCCAAATCCTCCGCTTTTCGGTAATGTTGAAGTTAGTTTCAAAATCACTTCACGATCAACGCTAGTTATCGAAGTGCCCTTTTCAAAGTCAGTGAAGTTGAGGCATACACAGTGTGGACTGCCATTCTATGCTCTCTTCGATGACGATTCGTAGGGTTGCGATTTCTAATTCAAACATAATTTGCTTTTCCTCAACCCTCAGCTTGTTCAAAGCGGAGTTAGTTCTGCATCCAACCATGTTTCCACTTTCTCCAGGATGACGCAACTATTTATATTTTGAAGTAAATTGGTAGATGGTGACTAGCTGTGTGGAATCCACAATGCGCAATTCACCCACCCATTTTGGACTCATCAACTGGGTGCACCTGTGTTCTCCAGTGAGTCAGTGATGCTGTTCCCACTCCGGCTCGAACCCAATACCCGTAGTTTCAAACGCCAAGGTGTGTTATCCACTACACCACTCAGGCTACGAGAGTCACCTCTTATGAATTAAATAATCATTCGTATCCATTGCACAAGAGGTGGTGGCCCTCATGACTTCACTGGTCTAGTTAATGACGCTTTGACGTCTGAAATTATGGGTAGTGGGTTCGAGTCTGACTGGGAACACCATCATTGACTCACTGAGGAATGCAGGTACATCCAGCTGCTAGCTGACGAGTCCCACTGACAGAATAGGACGGAATACGCCTTCCCTGGATTCCACTGCTAGTTACAATCAACCAAATTTACTCCAAGTTAAATAATCAGACATAGTCGAGGTATCTATCTGTACAAGGAGCCACCAACATTTCATCCTAATGTCGAGCACTTCGGTCCAATCAATCAACAGGAAAGCCTAAATTGTGAATTAAATGTGATTACATTTCGTTTAGCATATACACAGAGGAGAATGAATGATGTACCACACCTGTAAAAATATACTACTGAAATAATAAACAGTAAGTAGATAGAAAGACATCAGATAAGACGTCAGAATAACAAAAAACAAGGATACGGATTTGTAAATGTTTGCTTCAAGTTCACCTTCTCATTACAATATGGACAGGTATCTTTCTTCCCGATGATACACCAACCTCGTATACAAAAATCATGGAAGCTAGAAATTTTATAGATAAAATAATGTTAAGGAATATTGCAAAATTACTTTCATATATTTCAATCAACAGAATACAATAGAACGTGTACACACATTGACTAATGGCTTTCGTGTTTCACCATCTATAGACATCATCAGCCTACATTATTCCCATATAGCGAAGTAATGTGAAGTGGTTACATACAACGATATATGGACGATAGACGTCCCATCGTTCAAACATTCGTTTTCAAGATTCATGACGAACTATGACTTCAATTCGAGAGTCGTTGAAACCCAAGAACTGTCTGTCTGTTTTCGACATAGAACCTTGCATCGATGTTCGGCAGTTCAAGTCGCCGCACTCCATGTAGCACACAAATCAAGAAAAGAAAGTAAAAAGAAAAGCAAAATAGACAGTAAACAGAGGTGTGAGACAAAGGAATAGTAATATCGAAGGACAATATAGTTTCATTGGAAATCATAAGTTATAAGGTGTGGATCTGTCTGCGCCATTGAGCCATATCACCAATTGTCTCAAGTCTTTATTGGTTTTTACCGTCCTGAGGACCTCAACCAGTCAAGGAGTTAACACCTTCCTACGTGATTGGCTGGCTTAATATAACTGTTATGGATTTAACTGACTGGTGACATGTTTTGGTTTGACCGCGCTAGCTCTTTTCCAACCTGACCCTATGTCAGCTAACATTGCCCATTATCGAGGAAGGCAATGACTAGAAATGCGTAACACAAGTCCTAACCATCTCAGTCGATGTAATTTCACAGCCTCTTCAATTGATTTCCCCTCCTTACCTACTACTTGACCGACGCCCAACCTCAATATTGCTCACTCTATATACCACTTCACACGGGAGATAGAAGGCAGGCACTTATAATCAAAGACAGCTAGCCGACCTTTTCATGTCTTCCACTCTCAATGGCCATGTCTAAATCACAGCCATTAGGGAGGACGGAGTGGACTGCTGAGCAGTACACACGCCCTTTGATCGACAGCCAGCCGGATATCACGTCTACGCCAGAGATGGCGTAAACTGGCACATGCAGAACTAGGTTTCTGTATCCGTGCTGAGATTTCGTCAGAGGTCAACCCTTTCGGGGTGATGGTACTTCCCACATAAGTGAAGCGGTCAACGTGCTCTACCTTCAACTTCACTCCCTATTTCTAAACTAAGAGTTAGTCAGTGTAGCCCAGTCCAGTAACATCATCTTACATTTCACAAAGGGAGCGAATCGCATGCCAAGCATTCGAAGATTAAAGCCGAAGGTGTTCAGAAGACTCCGTATTTTTTCAGCGTGTCCACGTAGGAAGGAGAACTATATCAACTGCATATTCTAAGTCAACGAGATTATTCTCTGGTTGCAAGTCAATCTCTGAAGTGAAAACCACTGGACAACTGGTTTATATAACTGCTTCCCCCTGATCAGTTTTAATCGACAAAGAAAGAAGACATATTTGCAGTCAGGAGAATACGAGCTCGTTTCACTTCGTGGATTCACTGTCTTCAACTGTGCGTATATCCTAAAAAAAAGAAATTATAAGTTATGAAATGGCGTCTGAACATTCTTTTCTTACAGTGATGTCCACTCATAGATGGAAAGTATTAGCAAAATAATTTCAAAGATGACGTGAGTAGACAAGTTATTCAGTGTTTCTAAAAGAGGCTAACTAATTATAATTTGATAAAACAAGAAGGAGATAGATTTCAGATTTCGTTTGAAAACAAGGATGGACTAGAGACAAAAATACAAGATAGAACAACACAGTGAATTTATACATATGATGGTAGCAAATTCATAAGGGTAAGGATGACTAGTAAACTAACTCTCTGTGTGAAAAATATGTTCAGATAACATTTCGTAACGTTTTATTTGATTTTGCTAATAATGTACGTAGTTGACGAGAGTCAACGAAATGAAACGAGCTGGTTGGTATTATAATGACCGCAAATATGTCTTCGTCCCTTTTTTTATTCAAACTAATGAACAATTTTCGATAAAGAAAGGAAGACGAAATTTGCAGTATAAAATGATATCGTCATTCTATTTCACAGGTCCTCATCAGCTAACTGCAAACTACCTGAAATTACAATGGTTACATTTACAGATGATAATAACATACTTTAATGTTTGAGTGGTAGTAGAGAAGAAATACTATAGAATTGACGCATCCAAAATGAAAGCATTACAATTTTTAGTTTAAGTTTTCATCATCAATTTGTACGCTTTCAAAGTATAAAAGAGAGGAAAGGGGTAAGACAGAAACATGTTCACATGACAACTCAAAAATCAAAAGCGGTTACAGTCTATAAGATTAAGATTTGTTCAGTGAGTTGAGATCACTGAATTAGATGACTAATTATAGTAATCAAAATCAAAATTCAGTTACAAAACATTACTCTCAAGCCTAACATTGTTCTTCATACAATGTTTCCCTTTTATAAATTTGAACAAAGAAAGAAGAAACATTGGCTCAGAATAATCTGGATCCATTTTATTTCGTTGGTTCTTATCAGCTGAGTACAACCTGAGTTTTTTTATTAAAAATAAGAAGTGTACAATTGTAACAAACCTTTGTTCATTAGCAAGCAGAGCGTCATAGTAAGATAAGGCATTGAGATATACAGGGTGTCTAAAGTGTCACGTCATATATCTACATATCTTGGTATAGAGAAGTTTCTTGAAAAAATTAGTAAAAGGTGTGTTGTTAGGGTGGTAACAAAAGACAATTAACAATAGTTACGTAATTAGATAAGAGAAGATCAAATTTCTTTTTAAAATTACGGTGCACATGAGGTCAGATGAGAAGTTGATGATGTAATACAATGAGCAGAACTCAGGTGATCAAGAAAAAAATTATCTCTTAAGAGATTCAAGTGAAACATAAAAGAGGGGGAGGGGGAGTGAAACGATAAATCAACAAAATTAGAAAACAAAGAGTTACTAAGACGTGAGTTACTAGGGTAATTGAAGTACAACAATGGATTCTTTTTGGACACATAAGTAAGGCTTCAATTGTTTTAATTGATTAATTTTTTCTGTTTTCTGTCTTACCCGCTCCACCCTCTTTTCAACTTCGAAAGCGTATAAATTGATGATGAAAACTTAAGCTAAAAAATTGCAATGCTTCAGTAATTTGAAAATTCCCATTCAGTCATAGAAAAGAAAAGGCGTTCAGCAAAGAGTTACTCTTTTCGGCGATATACTGAGAAACGGCCTGTGCCGTTCACTGAAGAGAAACCTTCTTCGCAGCTGAACTCAGACTAACTTTCTCTACGAAACCAATGATTCTCACGAACGTGAAGGATAAGCTTCCACTGGAGACCTCATCAATGTGCATCTACTAATTCACCTGCTCATGTGGAGCGAGGTATGTCGGCCGTACCCAGCGTTTGCTATCCAAACGAATCAACGAACACCTACCTTCATGGTTTTATAAAGGAGAAAGAAGATCCCCCCGCCACAGCTCTATCCTAGAACACTTGATCGAATCCGGACACCAAGCAAACCCACAAAACCTCTCAGTTATCTACACAATACGTGGGAATCTTGCCAAAAGAGTACGAATTAAACTTATTCAAACTGCAGAAGCAATGGCAACTCACATATTGAATCCTGAACTCTGCATACAAAAGAAGTTTGTTCAGTCACTAAATCTACAATGGTCCTGATCTATCCTAACACCAAATACGTAATTTTGTCTTACCTCTTTCTTCTTTGTTTGTCTGTTTCTTAATTGCATTATTTTCTACCCCTACCCTCTAATAAATCTCTACCCTCATGACGACTGTTACTAACTCCATTTTCGTTTATTTTTAAGTGAATTCTACTCAGCTTGTCAACTTAACTCTCATTCATTTTCAAGTGAATTCTACTCAGACTATTAACTTGACTCTCATTCATTTTTCATTGAACCCTAGCAATTAGATTACGTCACCCAACATACTTTTGTAAATTTATTTTAGTTTCTAACCGATTAACGCCTTCTAAATTACGTAATTTGTTGTCAAAAATTAACAATTGCATTAACACATCTTTGGAAATATTCCTTTTGTTGCCAAGAAAAAATTACTATAAATTTGCGGTTTGTACAGCTTGAGAATAATATCGCCGAAAAGAGTAACTCTTTGCTGAACGCCTTTTCTTTTCTATAAATTGCAATGCTTTCATTTTGGATGCGTCAGTTTTATAGTATCTCTTCTCTACTACCACTCAAACATTAAAGTATGTTATTATCATCTGTAAATGTAACCATTGTAATTTCAGGTAGTTTGCAGTTAGCTGATGAGAACCAGTTAAATAGAGTGATGATATCATTTTATACTGCGAATTTCGTCTTCCTTTCTTTATCGAAATTCATCAAGGGAATAAATTGTATAATGGACAACTGTTTCGTCCTTGTGTTGGGACCCTTCAGAAATAGACACCCATCACACTACTACTCACCTTCTTCCCTTGCTTTGTGTGCTACATGGAGTGCGGCGACTTGAACTGCCGAACATCGATGCAAGGTTCTATGTCGAAAACAGACAGACAGTTCTTGGGTTTCAACGACTCTCGAATTGAAGTCACAGTTTGTGATGAATCTTGAAAATGAATGTTTGAACGATGGGACGCCTATCGTCCATATATCGTTGTATGTAACCCTGTCACATCACTTCGCTACATGGAAATAATGTAGGCTGATGATGTCTATAGATGGTGAAACACGAAAGGCATTAGTCAATGTGTACACTTTGTATTGTATTCTGTTGGTTAAAATATGTGAAAGTAATTTTGCAATATTCCTTAACATTATTTTATCCATAAAATGGTCAGCTTCCATGATTTTTGTATACGAGGTTGGTGTATCATCGGGAAGAAAGATACATGTCCATATTGTAATGAAAAGGTGAACTTGAAGCAAACATTTACAAATCCGTATCCTTTTTTGTCTGATGTCTTTTTATCTACTTACTGTTTATTATTTCAGTAGTATATTTTTACAGGTGTGGTACATCATTCATTCTCCTCTGTGTATATGCTAAACGAAATGTAATCACATTTAATTCCAACTTATATCATTCATAGGTACAACGTTTTCTTTCTTTCTTTTCGTTTTCTCTTTTTTTATGTGCTGTTTTGTTTCTTTCTTCCTTACAAACTCTACTTAAAACATTCTTCGTTTTTTCACATTCAACCTTTTTGTTGCCGCTTACGCCAGTATCTACTTTTCTAACACCTTCAAACATTCTGTTCACTTTTGGCTTTGCTACCCATATGCTAATAAGCTGTTGTCAAAATTAACTGAGACTACCCATAATTTATGTAGAATTTTATTTATTGTTAATGTACGAAGTGGATTCAATACTGTAGTGAGATGCTGAGAATCCCATTCTGTATCACAAGCACTGTGTAATATAATAATATAATGATAGGTGAATAATAGGCATGATGCAAAAGTTAACGAATCGTAAGAGTAAGGGTTGGGTTATTTCAGAATGTTTTAACTTCTTGATGCAGAAGGTAGGACGGAATATTTTCTTAGAAATCAACAAGATATGAGACGACCGGGAATGAACAGCAGATAGAATGACGCCTTAGTATTTAATTTCCGACTTGGTCTCTATTTCAGTGCCATCTATGTTGCACACTTCATGAGTGCTAACCAGTTTGTTTAGATCAGATTTATGCCTAAAGGTGAAATTGACTGATGGCATTTGGAGGGGTTTAAGGTAAGACCGTTTTCCACGGACCACTGGCTGATTTCTGATTAAAAGCCATTTAGTTTGAAGCAGTCACTTTGACATTTGACAGGCAAAGATACTGCCAGGTCGTCAGCATATTTGACAAAATTAATGTCATTTGAAGATGGTTAGTCATGTAGAAAGAAAGGAAGAAAAGAAAAGTGGGGAGAGTACAGCACCTTGGTGGACACCAGCTTCAGTGAGCGCAGCAGATAAGGATTCGCCTTTGTATACGGTGTACTGCATTCTGTTAGAGAAGTAGTAATGCAACCAGTTAGTGACCCAGGACTCAGTTTTTATCATAGAGAGCTTATTTAGCAAGAGACATCTAGGTACAGAGTCGAAAGCAGAAGTGAAGTCGAGAAGCGTATGTATCTCAAACAAATTCCTCCTACAAAATAATAAAAATCTACAAAGCGAAGAACCATCTGTCAGAGACAATAGGCTTTCCATCTCTATAATTTATTGATTTCTACTCTTTCTTTTCTCTCCTCCTCAAATCTGACATTACTTAACACATATTTACTTTGACATATTTCAGTTAGATATGTCAATTGACCTTTCCATGTAGTATGCAAAAAGAGTAATAATTCAATCAATATATAGACATGTTATAGAATTCATTTCAACGTCTGTTAAACTGTCATATGAGCTGTCAAGAGTTCCCTTGTGTGGATTTGATTTATGCTTCACTTCAAGTATGACTACGGATTGAGAACTATTAAAAACCTGTTGGGAGTACTGGACAGCCAACTGTTTCATCCCACTAGTTTGGGACTTGTATGCAGTGTACTCATCCACCCAGGAACTTCCAGTAGTTACTAGACCAGCGCCCGTGGACCATACCATTCAGTCAATGAGACCCGATCCAATGACCAGCTCATGAATTCCAACTTCTAATGACTGACTACAAGACGAAGTTGACTGGAGTTCTAGTGGAAAGTTGAAAACAGTCCGGGGTACACCCAGTCAGGAGAAATACTCGCCAGCGATGACCTTGAGTGGTGCCTGTTCCGCTAAAGTCAAGAATTGGTAGAAGTTAGAACTCATGTGTCATCGAATCGGGTCTCAGTGATCGAATGAATAGTCTTCGGGCTATCTTCGTAACTGAAAGGTGTCCTGGCTTCGATCCCCGGCAGTGGATGTGTACTTCCAATAAGTCACAAACTATTGGGACAAAACAGCTACCCAGTACTCCCTGTTGGTTTTCAATGTTTTCCTAACTGATATCAATCCGTGGACAAACTTGAAATACGAACCTGTTTAGTAAGTGGTTAACTAGATAGATGGGTATAAGTGCTCCACTTCGGTGAGTGACTATATTCCCAGTGATCCCCTTAAAGGTCAGTGGACCGCGAGAATCATCTTTTCTGTAACGGGTACGCCTAGAAATCCCTCATGTTTGTAATTACCTGTTGATACCTATCTGTTCAAGAAGTCCCGTATACCAATCAATTCGGGAAATCACAAGAATAAATGATTTTTTGTAAAAATTATATTTGTAAAGTCTCAGCGAGATTGAAATGAGTAATTCCAACGTTTCCTGTGTTCGGCAATCTGGTCCGAACTTCTTCAGGGAAATTAATCGAAATTAACATAACAGAGGTTTATATGCGGAAAAGGAGGACATCACTTGTTTTTAAAAACTTTCTCCAATCATGAGTCATTCAATAAGTATAATAAACACAAAAATTTATGACCTGTGATCAAAATTTGACCTCGGACTTACAAATATTCGTCTACTTTGTTAAACACTTTAAACAGAGTGTGTATGTGTGTGGGTAAACAGCTGTAAAACATTTCCTAACGTCTCCATAAGAAGATATCTACAGTCGAGAATTTTGACCCAGTATTAATAATAAGTGATACATATCCATTTTTATTTATTTATTAATAAGGATTTCATATGCATCACACACATACACACTCTGTTTAAAGTGTTTAACATTATTCTGAGATTGCCGCTCAAGGTGTTCAGAAGACTTTGCAATTTGTCAATATCTTCACTAGGAGGAACCTCGCCAAGATTACTAGCTCGTTAGTTGTCTAGCCGGTCCCAAGCCCGGATAAAGAAGGAGGGTTGGGGCGTGGTGCTAGCAACTACACACCCAAAACTTAACCAAATTGCTACAGAAACTTCGACGCACAAATATATTACAAATACTAAAAATATAAACAATTACCTTACTTTTCGATGGAACCGGGAAGTGAAATGACGAAGGCTCGTCAAAGCCTTCGGGAAGCCAGTCAGCCGATGTGCCTCCTCCTTTCCATGAAAGCAAAAATAAGGATAGGGACGTGGAATATTCGTACAATGTACGAAACTGGAAAGGCTGCCCAGGTAGCCGCAGAAATGAGAAGGAAGATATGGAATAGAAGTGTTGAGAATCTGCGAGAGCACATGGAACGGATGTGGAAGGTGCCAACCATCAACTAGAGAGACCGCAATCTACTCCAGTCACCCAGAGGACAACCACGAGCACACCGTGGAAGTGGCCATCATGATGTCACCAACACCAGCCGAAGCTCTCATGCAGTCGGAACCAATCTCCTCCACGATAATCACAGCTAGGTTCAACTCAACAGGAAGGAAGCTTACAATCATTCAATGCTATGCGCCTACAAACATCTCAGAACAATAATAATAAGAGTAATAACAATTTGCTCTATTCCAGAAACAGTACTAGTGGTACAGTGTGGAATTTTCACCACATATCTACAATATTTAGATCTAATTTTATCAAACATTTAAAAGGAGTATTTCAAAACAATAATAAATATAAAGACACCAACAGCAAAACAAACAATCAGGAAAAACACAAAATAATTAAAAAATGCCAAAAAATACCAAGAAGTAGAAAGGAAAATAAACAGCATATAATAATAACTCACTCAGTATTGGCTAGTGGAAGCTATGAGATGATTATGCATGGTGACAGTAAAGCTATAGTCATACAAGAACTTATGAAATGATACTTAAGAATATTTATCGCCAAGATGATCAGTTAATTTGCTTGAAATAACTCTAAACAATCAAAACAAGAGAAGAAGGAGCATTTCTACAGACAACTACAAACAGTAATGGACAACGTCACAAATGGCCATATCACAATCCTGATGAGTGATATGAATGTGAAACTGGGAGGAGATAATACAGGAAGAGAACTCACCATCGGTCGTGAGGTCCTCGGTGAAATGAACGACAATACTGAACTCTTCTCAGATTTCTGCGCCTTCAATGATTTGGTCATTGGTGGCAGTGTCTTCAAACACAAGGATACGCACAAGGCGACATGGATTTCACCAAACGGACACACCAAAAACCAGATACACTTCATTTCAATCTCAAGGAAGTGGAAACGGAGCATAATCGACACAAGGTCGAGGAGAGGAGCAGATGTGGCTTCAGACCACTATCTACTACAAAGGACTTTCGAGGTGAAGCTAAAAGCCTCGAGGATACCTGGGGATAGATCACAATGCAACTTCAACACTCAAAACTGAAGGGCACAACCACAAACGACACTTTCACTGCAACTGTCACAGCAAAGCAACAAACAATACGTCGCATCACGGAACAATCATTCATGGAAGACCATTGAAACCCTCTGAAGCTGATTTTCAACAAAACGTGTACAACGGTTTTAGGAAGAAAGAAGTGACAAGACAAGGAATGGCTCTCAACGGACACTTGGAAGCTAATAGAGGAGAGGAGAGTGGTGAAAGAGAAAATGATTCAATGCAAAGGCGGACAAGAGAAAGAGACGCTGACTTCAACTTACACAGCAATGGAAAAAGAAGCGGAGAAGCGTGCTAGCAAGGACAAAAGACAATTCTACGACAATCTGGCCACTGAAACTGAGAAGGCAGCAGGCAAAAACCACCTGACGACATTATATCAGATAACCAAGTCTCTATCCGGGAAGAGATCAACACAAGTGAAAGCTACAAAACAGCACCAAGGGAACCCAATTACCAAGGAAGAGAGACAGATTAAACAATGTGCGGACCACTTCAAACGACTCTTGAACCGACCACCACCTGCAACACACCTAGAAACACCAACAACAGCGCATACACAACTGAAAGTTGACACCA
Organism: Trichobilharzia szidati; assembly: GCA_944472155.2. Lineage (NCBI taxonomy): Eukaryota > Metazoa > Platyhelminthes > Trematoda > Strigeidida > Schistosomatidae > Trichobilharzia > Trichobilharzia szidati. The sequence continues at coordinate 7,087,819 of OX235273.1, forward strand.
ATCCTCCAACGAAAGCTGAAGTCTTGAATGCAATCAAGCTTCTGAACGCTGTACCGGATGGAACACCCCCGGAAGCACTGAAAGCGGACCCAATAGCGACAGCAGATATGCTGACTGCATTATTGCAAAAACTCTCGAAGGAGGGAAAGGTGCCTACTGACTGGAGAAAAGGTTAGCTTGTGAAACTAACAAAGAAAACCGACTTAGGACTCTGCAAGAACTGGCGAGGAACCATGCTCCTGTCGACGCCAAGTAAAATCCTCAGTCGCATCATCCTGGAGAGAATAAACGACGCACTGGATACACAACTCCGACCAGAACAAGCTGAATTCAGGAAAGGCAAATCATCTCACCAAATTGCAACTCTACGCATCATCATCACAGAACAAAGCAACGAACGCCAATCAATCCTCTACCTCAACTTTAGAAACTTTCAGAAGGCCTTCGACAGCGTTGACCGCCAAGTAATTTGGAAACCACTCGAGTACTATGGCCTACGCCAAATATTCATCAACCTTATTCAACAGCCGTACGACAACGGAACATGTCAATTCATCCACAACGGAAAACTCAGCGAGGCGTTTCGAGTAAACACAGGAGTCAGACAAGGGTGCCTATTATCACCAATGATATTCCTAATTGTGGTGGACTGGATTATGCATCAGACAATGAGAAACGAAAAGACAGGGATATCCTGGACCGAAGTGAAGAACCTAGAAGACATGGATTTCGCGCGTGGATGATTCATGTTTGATGTCATACACAATATCCAAGACTTACAAGCGAAAACCGACAAACTGGTCGAAGAAGCAGCAAAGACAGGACTCCAGGTGAACATAGACAAGATGGAGGTTATGAATATAACCAACCAACCAACCAACAACAACAACAGCAGCAGCAACATCCACCGCCAATAACATCAACAGAAGGGATTTGAAAGAGGTTAATTCATTCACTTATCTAGGGAGAATTGTCTCAACTACAGCAGGAACCGACGAGGATGTCAAATCGAGACGAGAATCGGGATGGCGAGAAACACATTAATCAACCTCAAACCAATCTGGAAATCTTCGTCAATCCTCAGCATCAACAACAAAATTCGGATTTTCAATACAAACGTCAGTCAAGTCAGTTCTTCTATACGGATCAGAAACTTGGTGGGTCACAAAGAATATTTCCAACAGTCTGTTGCAGACATTTATCAACAACTATCTTTGCTCTATACTGAAGATCAGATGGCCGGAAAGAACAAGAACCAACAAGAAACTATGGGAACAAACAAAACAAGAAGCAATCGCTCAACAAATATGCAGGAGAAAGTGGAGATGGATTGGACACTCGCTGAGGAGGCCGCTGGGTGACATTGAGCGTCAACCCAACGCTCGAGTGGAACCCGAAAGGGAAGCGGCGAGTAGTGGGACGTCCAAGAGTGACATGGAGGAGATCGTGTGAAGAAGAGTTGAAACAGTATGGACTAACATGGATGCAGGTGAAAAGTACACCAAAAGACAGAAGCAAGTGGACACGCACAGTTGAAGTCCTATGTTCCACTAGGAACCCAAGGGAACAATAGTAACAATAATCATAATTCACCTAGGAGGCAGGACTATATCATCTGCATATTCTAAGTCAACAAGATTATTCCCTCGTGGTGACAAGTCAATCACTGAGTCGCTGAAGTCACCGAGGGTTAAGTTCATTAGTACATCTATGATAAAATTGAATAGAAATGGGGATGGTGGGTATCCCCTCTGACGGACACCACTGCACTGGTTGTCATCACTTCAGATGACAACTCACCGTAAGCTCTTCAGTTCGAGTAGAGTGAGTGCCTTGATCAGTGCAATATATTTTTTCTCGCCATTCCCTTCACAGTCAAACATCGCCATAGTACCTCTCGGTAGACGGAGTTGAATCCCGGCCTATAGCTCAAGAAATATAACCAGTCAATATGCCCACCCGCCTTAGAAGCAGTTAAAACACAACTAACTACTGTCTTGATCTCTAACTTAGCCATAAGACAAAGCTGCCTATTAAGAAAATTATTTTAGCAATTCACTTATGCTGTCTCACATCTACTATCTTTAAATTCCACGGAAAAATATTTAGTCAAACAGAAGGTGTAGCAATGAGGTGGATCACCAGTATTCCCTATCCTAGCAGATATATTTATCGACAGCTGTGAAAATATTGATCTTAATCCTACTCAGAAGACATGGTGAAGATATGTGGATGATACCTTCACAAACGCAGGGTGTTTACAACAGAACATATCGCTCTCTCTCTCTAGCTTCTTCACACATATAAACTCACTAGTAGAGGGAATACAACTCACATTTCAATCGGGAAATGAATGAACAACGAGAATTAGCTATGATGTTACATTGTAAAATAAAACGAACAGAAGAAGGTAAACTGCACACACACTAGCCTTTGTGAAAAGCTTACGCATCCCAACAATAGATATTTAGACTTTAATTCATGTCATCCGTTATCTGTCCGTGAAGTGTCTGACAAATCGAGCAGTAGCTCTAAGTAGTACTGGGGTGAGAGCTGGCAGCTAGCCAAAGTTAGTACACAGTAATTGACGTCAATGTTTATGTCCCCAATATTGGTGGTGAGAAAATGAGAGGAAAGGTTTTGCGTAGGCGGATACATTTAGCATATGGATGACCGGACACAGCCACAAACAGATGCAAGGTTAACTTCCTTCTAGAAACAACCAATCAAAGACTTTTATCTACTAACAATAATCTACATTAAAATCTATAAATATCTTTTGATTTTCCTTATTCAACGATCGGTTGCCTGGCCCTTGTCCTCTGATGCTGCAGTACAACAAAAGACCTATAAGATGAGATAACACAAATCGAACAAGGTTTTCATCATTAAATGCAAAACAGAGACAGTAAAAGAAGAGATAAAAGCCAAAAGAATAGTAATATCGAAGAACTATTTGGTTTTCTTTGGGTATTATAAGTCACAAGGAGTGGATACATCTGCACCAGCCGTCCTCTGAGAACGAGGATTTTGAGCCAGCCTTCATTGGTTTTTACAGTCCCAAGTAGCCCAACCAGTCAGGAAGTCTACACATTCCTACATGGCTTAAACTAACTGTTGTGGATTTCATTGACTGACGGAGTCCACTTTTTCGTTTGACCAACACCACCAACAGCTCTTTTCCAACCTGATTCGATGTCAGGGTAGAAGGCTCGCCAACTAAGCATGCACACTGTGTTCAGTTGTTCGCCGTATAATTAGTTGCCAACCGATTCACTTATTATAAACCTACCTGGTAGTAACCTGGCTGAAAAGCGAAGGTTGCACATGTGAGTGAGTCTAGTGTGACTACACACTCCACTGCACTCCACGTAAGAGAATAAACATCACTACTGTCCTAAAAGAAGAAACTTCAAAGCTCCACCATATTGTGGAGGGAGTGCCCTTCCAATGTGTTCAGACTTGGTCAGTGAGTGAGTGAGTAAAAAAACGTTTTAAATTAGAATCAAGAAGACAAATATTACTCTTTCATTCAGTACACCACCTTATTTTGCTGCTTATATTATTCATAAAACATAAATAAGTACATTGTGAGTAATAATCAATAATCGGTGGGGTTAGGGGGGAGGGGGGTTGGTGTGTGGCGGCGTAGTCCCAACTGTGTAGTTCGTTTGATTATTTGTGTTTGGTCTTCTCTTTGTCGTAGCATAGATTCTGTTGGCCTCTGTGAATTTCTTCTTCTCCTGAAGGTACTTTATGTACACTACAGTTTTCGGCGTGATACAAACCGCAGAACAGTAATGGATTTCGTGAAAGAAATTGTTCATGAAGCCGTCAAGTCAGGAATTGTCGCGGCTGTTGGGCTGACATCCCTTCTGAGTCTCTCATGCATGTGCTTGATTTCTTTTTGTTTCTTTGTCACCTGCACCGGAATTTCGTTAATGTGCTGCACTACGGCTTCCAAGCTTTTTATAATTTTATTACGCATCCATTCAAACCAAATCAAAATCAGGATTCATGGAATAATCCATTTAAAAGTAAGTATTCGCTTGAACTGGGACACCAAGTAAACTTAAAGAAAATAATTGGCGAGCGTATCGCAGCCTTATTGAGAAGAAACATTGTCCGAAAAGTTGGATTATTTCATGTTGCGTCGTATTTTGGTTCCTATGGTTATCAGAGTTGCCAAATTAAACCAAGCAACTGCTACGGAAAGTAGGTAGGTACACACACACACACACACACAAAACGAACTTAGCAGTCTCAAAGTAATCTTGCAACCAAAATACGACGCAACGTGAAATAATTCAACTTTTCGGACAATTTTTCTTCTCACTAAGGCTGCGACACGCTCGCCAATAATTTTCTTTAAGTTTACTTGGTGTCCCAGTTCAAGCGAATACTTACTTTTAAATGGATTATTCCATGAATCCTGATTTGATTTGATTTGAATGGATGCGTAATAAAATTATAAAAAGCTTGCAAGCCGTAGTGCAGCACATTAACGAAATCCCGGTGTGTAAGTGACAAAGAAACAAAAAGAAATCAAGGACATGCATGAGAGACTCAAAAGGGATGTCAGCCCAACAGCCGCGACAATTCCTGACTTGATGGGTTCATGGCAATAAACAATTTCTTTCACGAAATCCATTCACGTTCTGCGGTTTGTATCACACCGAAAACTGTAGTGTACATAAAGTACCTTCAGAAGAAGAAGAAATTCACAGAGGCCAACAGAATCTATGCCACGACAAAGAGAAGACCAAACACAAATAATCGAACTACACAGTTGGGACTACACCCTCACACACCAACCCCCCTTCCCCCTACCCCAGCCGATTATTGACTATTACTACTCACAATGTACTTATTTATGTTTTATGAATAATATAAGCAGCAAAATAAGGTGGTGTACTGAATGAAAAAGTAATATTTGTCTTCTTGATTCTAATTGAAAACGTTTTTTTAATCACTCACTCACTCACTCACCAAGTCTGGACACATTGGAAGGCCACTCCCTCCATATGGTGGTGGAGCTTTCAAGTCTCTTTTAGGACAGTAGTGATGTTTATTCTCTTACGTGTAGTGGAGTGGAGTGTGTAGTAGTCACACTAGACTCACCACTCACATGTGCAACCTTCGCTTTTCATCGGGATTACTACCAGGTAGGTTTATAATAAGTGAATCGGTTGGAGAATTAATTATACGGCGAACAACTGAACACAGTGTGCATGCTTAGTTGGCGAGCCTTCTACCCTGACATAGAATCAGGTTGGAAAAGAGCTGCTGGTGGTGTTGGTCAAACCACAACATGGACTCCATCAGTCAATGAAATCCATAACAATTAGTTTAAGCCATGTAGGAATGTGTAGACTTCCTGACTGGTTGGGGTCCTTGGGAGGGTAAAAACCAATGAAGGCTGGCTCAAAATCCTCGTTCTCAGCGGATGGCTGGTGCAGATGCATCCACTCCCTTGTGACTTATAATACCCAATAAAAACCAAATAGTTCTTCGATATTACTATTCTCTTTGCCTTATATCTCTGTTTTTACTGTCTCTGTTTTGCATTTAATGATGAAAACTTTCTTCTATCTGTTTTATCTCATCATTTGGGGTTTTTGTGCAAGCCCCAGTTTTTCACGCAGCATTCCAAATAACTAAGGAGAAAGTGGTCAGTATATATACATACATCCCTAAATTCACTGAAGCGAAAGAGTACCACAGCTTTGTAGGAAGTTTTCTACACAGAATAATTTTTCTCTGGGAAACTGACATGTGATCAAGCCGACCAGCTCATCAGGAACGAGGTGGATACATGACATGACATTCTATGTACCATTGACTTCGGCTTCCTTGGCTGATCTTTCGAAACCGTTCAGCACTCATCAACTATATATCCAGATAGACAGTGTTGTGTGTGACATTAGTTAGTTAGAATGGCCGTTTATTAACGAATATGACACTTCATGACACTTCCGCGCTTCGTCTTCGCCTTCTTCTCCTTGTTATTCTCCTCTTCACATGGATCCCAGTCTGATGAGGCATATACACATGCAAAACTGTGCTCAATTAGGAAAGGAGGAACAATCAAGAAGACAAATATCACTCACTTTTCCACTCAGTACACCACCTTATTTTCCTGCTTATATTATTCATAAATTATAAATACATTGTGAGTAATAATCATCTAGAATACCCTGGATGGATTAATTAGGTAGGTAGGTAGGTAGATGGGTAGGTAGAGTAATTGGACAAAGTGCATTCGCGAGAAATATGACTATACATACACACACACACATAGACAAACCGACAGACACACGCACTGGTGTACCAGACTAGTTAGTTTGTTCTTCTTATGATTGTGATTGATGCCACCTTTCTCCACCTTCTTCTTCTGCTTTTTCTTCATTGTAAACCTAGAGCAGTGTTCACAAGTTGAACAAAGCCTAAAATCACAGGTTGCCAAGCAACTAGATAACGAACCCAATCCAATAGATTCCCGTATAAAATATGCGGTTTATCCCATCTAGAAGGAGCAGCAGTGTAGGAGTTGTTGTTGTTGTTGTTCAGAGGAAGACAATTAAGAAAGTTTAGCGTGCAAATGTAGAAGCAATTTAAAACAAGAAAGAAACAGTTCAAACCTTACCACTTTGACAACCGCTAGCTAAAGTGAGCCTAATCCTGAGGAGTATTCAACTTACTATTATTATAATCTATCATATTGACGACTGAATTTTAGCCTGTAAAACTATAATCATCATTGTTATTATTTCTTTAGGTTCTGAGTGGTCCTCTTTAGCTGCTACCTCTACAATTGCTAATAAACTCTTATCTCCTTCATGTCACCCTCGGTTGCCTCACTCGTTCTTTCCACTCGACAGTCTACTTGACGTGAGATGTCATCTGACGCTTTCCTCAGTATGTATCCGCCGATTCATCCTCCTATCTACCCCCACCACCCTCAGCATATATTTGTGAAGCATTCATTAGTAAGGTTCTTGTCAGAGTTCCCCTAGTTCCCCTATAGCCCGGTCAGTCATTTCATCCTCTGTATCAAACCAGCAGTTAGGGTATTTGTTGATCAAGAGTCAGTCTGCAGTAGGCGCTGTTTGGAAATGATTTCGCTAAGGACGTGTACTTCAAGTCTTTGGATGCCTTCTGGTTTGGAGAAGCACCGACATCACGCATAAGTGTTGAAAATATATATGAATCTTGTTCATTATAATGCACTGAGGACTGAGCAGATTTCTCTTCACATATATTACACTGATTTCGGAAATAGTAATAATAATAATAATAAGGTCTGTTGTCTTCATCGATCCTGCCTGAGGCTTTCTTTGGCTTCCACGCTCTCATCAAATTCGGCCTGTAATTGAATTGAAACAATGCTGACTGACTGAGCATTAGATAAGTGTGAAAGAAGTGACTTCCATCGAATTTCTTGTGTTGACGACGATGATTAGTCGTGGTGTCTTCATAACCTACCTCTGTCTTCTCTATGTCCTGTCTTTACCGCCTTCTCGCTCCCCGCGAATGGTGGTATGATTCAGTTCACCACAATCAGGAATATCATCATCGTTGACAGTAGCAGGTAACTCTGTCTTTCTGCTGTCCTCACTTAAAAGGCTTAACTGAGTGTTCCGTTGTGAGTCACTTGGTATCCCCATATAATTATTATATTGTTGTTTCCTTTAATTCCTAGAGGAAAATAGGGCTTCAGCCGAACGTCTCCATTGCTTCCTGGGTTCTCCAACAACGTTTTCATCACCTGTCTCCATGTCTGTCCACATGCTTTCATCTCCTCTTTGCATGTCCTCCTCCATGTCACCTTCGCACTGACGACCAACTCGTCGCTTCCCATTTCGGTTCCAGTCGAGCTATGGCCTGGCGTGTGATGTCACTTACTTCATGGTGTGTTTTCTCACAGTATGGCCAATCCAGCAATCAATTTCTGCTGATGAAGGTCTGTAGTTTGTTCAAAGTGCCCTTCGCGACGCGGCGCCAAGTCTTTGATCCGTATAGCAAGTAGCACTGACAAACTTCACATTGGAATTCGCGATCCTCACTGTGATATACTCATCAGTTCCGTCCGCCTGTAGTGGAAACGATGCTTCCCAGGTAGGTAAACGAGGTTGTTTCTTTCAGGTTCCTCCCATTTAAGCTGATTGTTGTCTGTTGTTGTTTACGTTGCTGTTGGCCAGGAATCTTTATCATCTCTGTTTTCTCTATGTTCACCTGAAGTCCTATCTTCTCTGGATGCTTCTTCTGCCAACTTCCTGCTTTTCACTTGCATATCTTCCAGTTTGTAGGAAACCAGACATATATCAACGGCGAAGTCCAGATCCTCCGCTTTTCGGTAATGTTGAAGTTAGTTTCAAAATCACTTCACGATCAACGCTAGTTATCGAAGTGCCCTTTTCAAAGTCAGTGAAGTTGAGGCGTACACATTGTGAACTGCCATTCTACGCTCTGTTCCATGACAATTTGTAGAGTTGCGATTTCTAATTCAAACATAATTTGCTTTTCCTCAATCCTCAACTTTTTCGGAACGGGGTTCTGCACCAAACTATGCTTTCAGTTTCTCCAGGATGACGCAACTATTCATATTTTGAAGTAAATTGGTAGATGGTAGATGCAGGTACATCCAGCTAGCTGACGAGTCCCACTGACTGAATAGGACGAAATACGCCTTCTCTGAATTCCACTACTAGTCACAATCCACCAAATTTACTCCAAGTCAAAATAATCAGACATAGTCGAGGTATCTATCTGTACAAGGAGCCGCCAACTTTTCATCCTAATGTCGAGCACTTCAGTCCAATCAATCAATCAACAGGAAAGCCTAAATTGAATCAAATGTGATTACATATAGTTTAGCATATAGACAGAGGAGAATGATCTACCACACCTATAAAAATATACTACTGAAATAATAAAAAGTAGATAGAAAGACATCAGAATAACAAAAAAGGATACGGATTTGTAAATGTTTGCTTCAAGTTCACCTTCTCATTACAATATGGACATGTATCTTTCTTCCCGATGATACACCAACCTCGTATACAAAAATCATGGAAGCTGGACATTTTATAGATGAAATAATGTTAAGGAATATTTCAAAATTACTTTCATATATTTTAATCAACAGAATACAATAGAACGTGTACACACATTGACTAATGTCTTTCATGTTTCACCATCTATAGACATCATCAGCCTATATTATTCCCATATAGCGAAGTAAAGTGAAGTGGTTACATACAACGACGATATATGGACGATAGACGTCCCATCGTTCAAACATTCGTTTTCAAGATTCATCACGAACTGTGACTTCAATTCGAGAGTCACTGAAACTCAAGAACTGTTTGTCTGTTTTCGACATAGAACATTGCACATATGTGCAGCAGTTCAAGTCGCCACACTCCATGTAGCCCACAAAGCAAGAGAAGAAAGCAGAAGAAATGCATAATAGAGACAGTAAACAGAGGTGTGATACAAAGGAATAGTAATAACGAAGAACAAAACAGTTTCATTGGAAATCACAAGTCACAAGGAGTGAATCTGTCTGCGCCATGGAGCATGTGTATATAGCGGGGAGGCGTTAGTAATTTGTCAATACAATACCGAACTCTGTATATAGAAAAAGTTTGTCCAGTCTCTTATTCTACCATGGTCTTAAACTATTCATTAGTTGTTCCCTGTAAATTTTTTGTTTTTAATGATTACTTTGCTTTTACTTTACCAATTAATTAACTAATAATCACTCTCACATGTTCCTTTTGTACATTTTCACCTTTGGATACTCAATCGGTGATATGGCTGGCTAAAAATCATCGTTCTCAATAGCTGGCGGAGATGCATCCACTCCTTATGATTTATAATATCCAATGAAACTACGTTGTTCTTCCATATTACTATTCTTTTTGCCTAACATCTCTATTTACCGACAGTGTTTTGCATTTCTTTTTACTTTCTTCTCTTGCTTTGTGTGCTACATGGAGGGAGTGTGGCGACTCCAACTGCAAAGTTTTATGTTGAAACCAATCAGTCAGTCAGTGGACACTCAACTGGCCTTCTTCTCACTCAATAACAACCCTTTCTCCTTTTGTACGGTGTTGAGTATTACGTAATTTAAAACTTTTGTTTTAACTTTTGAAACCATTTCTTAGTCATTATACCACTTATGTCACTCCCAACCCCGCCAATTTTTCAATAATGGACTACTACACATTTTCGGTGAATATAAGTAGAACTGTAGAGCCTATGAAGATGATTTCGTCCATAGAGAAGCAATTTTCTTCGCTGAATTTGTCTTTTATTTTCTTCATGACTCAATGGGCATCTTCGGAGATCAATCACTCAAGCTCCTGCAAAACACACCAAAAACTTGAGAAGAAAATTGTCAAATTGACGTGTCCAACTATGTCAAAATATTAAAACAATATGTCCCACTAACAATTAAGTAGCTAAGCGCAACCACTTGAAAGTTGTTGACGTTATTTACTAATAATCCACTACTCTACATGATTAACAAGTGCTCATGTCATTTAGAGGACATCAAATCCATCGTATAATCTATTGATTTCTACTCTTTCTTTTTTTCTCTCCTCCTCAAATCTGACATTACTTAACACATATTTACTTTGACATATTTCTCTTGAATATGTCAACTGACCTTTCCATGTAATATGCAAAAAGAGTAATAATTCAATCAATACATAACATGTTATACAAATCAGTTCAATGTCTGTTAAACTGTAATATAAGCTGACAAAAGTTCCCTTGTAGGGATTTGATTTATGCTTCACTTCAAGTATGACTACGGATTGAGAACTATTGAAAACCTGTAGAGAGTACTGGACAGCAGCCAACTATTTCATCCCACTAGTTCGGGACTCATAGGCAGTGCACTCATTCACCCAAGACCTTCCAGGAGTTACTAGACAAGCGCCCGTGGACCAGACCATTCAGTCAATGAGACCCGATTCAATGACCAGCTCATGAATTTCAACTTCTACTGACTGGCCACAGGACGAAGTTGACTGGAGTTGTAGTGAGAAGTCAGGGGTCCAGCCAATCAGGAGTCAGGAGAAATACTCGCCAGCGATGATATTGGCTGGAGTCAGTTGCGCGAAAATCACGAATCGGTAGAAGTTAGAAATCATGGGTCATCGAATTTGGTCTCAGTCATCGAATGAATGGTCTTCGAGCTATCTTCGTAACTGAAAGGTGTCCTGGCTCCGATCCCCGGCAGTGGATGTGTACTTCCAATAAGTCACAAACTATTGGGACAAAACAGCTACCCAGTACTCCCTGTTGGTTTTCAATGTTTTTCTAACTGATATCAATCCCTAGACAAACTTGAAATACGAACCTGCTTAGTAAGTGGTTAACTAGATAGATGGGTATACCTGCTCCATTTCGGCGAGTGACTATATTTCCAGTGATCCCCTTAAGGGTCAGTGGACCACGAGAATCATCTTTTCCATAACGGGTACGCCTAGAAATCCCTCATGTTTGTAATTACCTGTTGATATATATATATATATATATTCAAGAAGTCCCATATACCAATCAATTCGGGAAATCAAAAGTATAAATGATTTTCTGTAAAAATTATATTTGTAAAATCTCAGCGAAATTGAAATGAGTTATTCCAACGTTTCCTGCATTCGGAAATCTAGTCCGAACTTCTTCAGGGAAATTAATCCAAATTAACATAACAGAGGTTTATATGCAGAAAAGGAGGACATCACTTGTTTTTAAAAACTTTCTCCAATCATGAGTCATTCAACAAGAAGTATAATAAACAAAATTTTATGACCTCTGATCAAAATTTGACCTCGGAATTACAAATATTCGTCTACCTTTGTTAAACACTTTAAACACAGTGTGTATGTGTGTGTAAAGTTATAAAGCATTTCCTAACGTCTCCATAAGAAGATATCGACAGTCAAGAATTTTGACCAAGTATTAATAATTAGTGATACATATCCATTTTTATTTATTTATTAATAAGGATTTCATATGCATCACACACATACACACTCTGTTTAAAGTGTTTAACAATATTCTGAGATTGCTGCTCAAGGTGTTCAGAAGACTCTGCAATTTGTCAATATCTTCACTAGGAGGAACCTCGCCAACATTACTAGCTCGTTAGTTGTCTAGCCGGATAAAGAAGGAGGGTTGGGGCGTGGTGCTAGCAACCACACCCCCAAAAACTTAACCAAATTCCTACAGAAACTTCAACGCACAAATATATTAACAATACTAAAGATATAAACAATTACCTTATTTTTCGCTGGAACCGGGAAGTGAAATGACGAAGGCTCGTCAAAGCTTTCGGGAAGCCAGTCAGCCGATGTGCCTCCTCCTTTCCATGAAAGCAAAAATAAGGATGGAGACGTGGAATATTCGTACAATGTACGAAATCCGAAAGCCTGTCCAGGTAGCCGCAGAAATGAGAAAATATCAAAATAGAAGCGTTGGGAATCTGCGAGAGCAGATGGAACGGATGTGGAAGGTGCCAACTATCAACTGAAGAGACCGTAATCTACTCCGGTCACGCACAGGACAACCACGAGCACACCGACGGAGTCGCCATCATGATGTCACCAACAGCGGCTAAAGCTCTCATGCAGTGGGAACCAATCTCCTCCACGATAATCACAGCTAGGTTCAACTCAACAGGAAGGAAGCTTACAATCATTCAACGCTATGCGCCTACAAACGTCTCAGACCAATAATAATAATTTGCTCTATTCCAGAAACAGTACTAGTGGTACAGCGTGGAATTTTCACCACATATCTACAATATTTCCATCTAATTTTATCAAACATTTAAAAGAACTGTTTCAAAAAGTAAGTGAATAAATACATATAAAGACATCAACAGCGAAAAAACAAGACAGGAAAAACACAAAATAACTAAAAAATGCCAAAAAATACCAAGAAGTAGAAAGGAAAATAAACAGCATATAATAATAACTCACTCAATATTACGTAGTGCAAGCTATGAGATGATTATGCATGGTGACAGTAACGCTATAGTCATACAAGAACTTATGAAATGATAGTTAAGAATGTTTATCACCAAGATGATTACGTAATTTACTTGAAATAACTCTAAACAATCAAAACAAGAGAAGAAGGAGCATTTCTACAGACAACTACAAACAGTAATGGACAACGTCACAAATGGCCATATCACAATCCTGATGGGTGATATGAATGCGAAACTGGGAGGAGATAATACAGAAAGAGAACTCACCATCGGTCGTCAGGTTCTCGGTGAAATGAACGACAATACTGAACTCTTCTCAGACTTCTGCGCCTTCAATGATTTCGTGATAGGTGGCAGTGTCTTCAAACACAAGGATATACACAAGGCGACATGGATTTCACCAAACGGACACAACAAAAACCAGATACACTTCATTTCAATCTCAAGGAAGTGGAAACGCAGCCTAATGCACACAAGGTCGAGGAGAGGAGCAGATGTGGCTTCACACCACTATCTAGTACAAGCGACTTTCAAGGTGAAGCTAAAAGCCTCGACGATACCTGGGGATAGATCACAATGCAAGTTCAACACTGAAAAACTGAAGGACACAATCACATAGGACATTTTCACTGCAACTGTCAGAGCAAAGCAGGAAACACTACGTGGCACCACTGAGGAATCATCCGTGGAAGACCACTGGAACTCTCTGAAGGTAATTTTCAACAAAACGTGTACAACGGTTTTAGCAAGAAAGAAGAGACAAGACAGGGAATGCCTCTCAACGGACACTTGGAAGCTAATGCAGGAGAGGAGAATGGTGAAAGAGAAAATGATTCAACGCAAAGGCGGACAAGAGAAAGAGACGCTGAGCTAAACTTACACAGCAATGGACAAAGAAGTGAAGAAGCGTGCTAGCAAGGACAAAACACAATTCTACGACAATCTCGCCACTGAAACTGAGAAGGCAGCAGGCAAAAACCACCTGACGACCTTATATCAGATAACCAAGTCTCTATCCGGGAAGAGATCAACACAAGTGAAACCTATAAAACACCGCCAAGGGAACACAACTACCAAGGAAGAGAGACAGATTAAACAATGTCCGGACCACTTCAAAGGACTCTTGAACCGACCACCACCTGCAACCCGCCTAGAATTACCAACAACAGCGCGTACACAACTGCAAGTTGACACCAATCTTCCAACGAAAGCTGAAGTTGATATAAGTATGAAATTTGGGCACTGTGGTAGAGTGTAACTGATGACGTTTCGAGCACAAACTAACGCATTTTAATAGATATTTAGACTTTAATTCATCTCATCCGTTGTCTGTAAAGGCTGGCTTAGTTAAGCGTTTAACAAACCGAGCAGTAGCACTAAGTGGCACAAAAAAGGACCTAAATGATGAAATAAAACCGATAGAAGAGGCGTTGGTGTTAAATAACTAACTATCCTATAAAATTCATTAGGGAGGTCAGTAAAGGTTAAAAAGCAAAATAAAAATAATGGTGAAACTAATAATGATAACATAAATAAGAAAGAATATAAGCCATCTACACTTTTAACACACAAAGAGGGGACATCTGAAACGCTCCCTACGTAGGATTCCTAATAAAGCAGGAATTAGAGTGGTGCCATTCAAACCTACAAACTCACTCAGGGACAGGCTCTGTAGGTTAAAGGACCCTATTGACCCAATTAAACAAAATAATATAATTTACAAAATACCCTGCAATGACTGTGAAGTCAATTACATAGGTCAGACTAGTAGATCGGGGGTAGTCAGATTATCAGAACATAAGAATTTAGCTAAGGGAAGAATGGTTGACCCTGAAAAGATAAGTAATTTAGAAAAAAGCTCAGCAATTGCCCTTCACGCATTAACAAACAACCACACAATAGGGTGGGATAGAGTTAAAATTCTAAAGAGCAACATAGGTAGGTGGAGAGAGAGGTTGATTACGGAATCCTTGTTCATTGAGTCTACACCCAACACATGCAACAGAAATGACTCAATGCAAATACCAGAAATGTGGAAGATATTATTACCGCCGGTCAAATCAGAAGAGAATAATAAATAATCTTAATATTCTATTTCAATTCAAGCACAACACAACACTCCAAGAAGTAACTTATTATGACTATAAAAACACTCGTTTTATTTCCCATCTAATTTTAATTGATCAATAACACTCGTATTATTATTTCTGAATGTACATTATCTCATATTGAATTTTATTCCAATATCTAATCAATTCCACACATGTATATAAATGAAGGAAAAAAGTTGTGTGAGTAACTTGATATAATTATGAGCAACAGTTTGTGCTCGAAACGTCATCAGTTAATTTAACTGTACAACACTGTGTGATTTATTAACATAAAATCTTATCCATAAGGGACAACTATACATTTTTGGTAAATATAAATACAACTGTACAGCCTGTGAAGATGATTTCGTCGATAGAGAAGCATTTTTCTTCGCTGAATTTGTCTTTTATTTTCTTCAAGACTCAATGGGCATCTTCGGTGATCAATCAATTGATCAATCACTCAAGTTCCTGCAAAAAACAAAAGAAAATCGTCAAAGTGACGTGTCCAACTCACAACTAAGTAGCTAAGCGCAACCAATTGAAAGTTGTTGACGTTATTTACTAAAATAATCCACAACCCTAAAGGGATCAGAAAGTGTTCATGTCATTTAGAGGACATAAAATCAATTGTATAGTCTATTGATTTCTACTCTTTTTTTCACTCCTCCTTAAATCTGACATTACTTAACACATATTCACTTTGACATATTTCAGTTAGATATGTCAATTGACCTTTCCATGTAATATGCAAAAAGAGTAATAATTCAATCAATACATAACATGTTATACAAATCAGTTCAACTTCTGTTAAACTGTAATATGAGCTGTCAAAAGTTCCCTTGTAGGGATTTGATTTATGCTTCACTTCAAGTATGACTACGGATTGAGAACTATTGAAAACCTATAGGGAGTATTGGACTGCAGCCAGCTGTTTCATCCTACTAGTTCGGGACTCAAAGGCAGTGCACTCATCCACCCAGGACCTTCCAGTAGTTACTAGACCAGCGCCCGTGGACCATACCATTCAGTCAATGAGACCCGATCCAATGACCAGCCCATGAATTTCAAATTCTAAAGACTGGGCTAAAGGACGAAGTTGACTGGAGTTCTAGTGAGAAGTTGAAACCAGTCCGGGGTCCAGCCAATCGAGAGCTAGGACAAATACTCGCCAGCGATGATATTGGTTGGTGTCAATTGCGCGAAAATCATGAATTGGTAGAAGTTAGAAATCATGGGCCAACGAATCGGGTCCCAGTGGTCGAATGAATGGTCTTCAAGCTATCTTCGTAACTGGAAGGTGTCCTCGGGTCAATCCCCAGAAATGGATGTGAACTGCTGATAAGTCTCAAACTTATTGGGACGAAACAGCTACCCAGTACTCCCTGTTGGTTTTCAATGTATTTCTAACTGATATCAATCCGTGGACAAACTTTAAATAAGAACCTGTTTAGTAAGTGGTTAACTAGATAGATGGGTATACCTGCTCCACTTCGGTGAGCGACTATATTCCCAGTGATCCCCTTAAAGGTCAGTAGGCCGCGAGAATCATCTTTTCAGTGACAGGTACGCCTTGAAATCCCTCATGTTTGTAGTTACCTGTTCAAGTCCCGTATACCAATCAATTCAGAAAATAACAAGAATAAATGACTTTTTGTAAAAAATTATATTTGTAAAATCTCAGCGAGATTGAAATGAGTAATTCCAACGTTTCCTGCATTCGGAAATCTAGTCCGAACTTCTTCAGGGAAATTAATCCAAATTAACATAACAGAGGTTTATATGCAGAAAAGGAGGACATCACTTGTTTTTAAAAACTTTGTCCAATCAAGAGTCATTCAACAAGTATAATAAACAAAATTGTATGAACTGTGATCAAAATTTGACCTCGGACTTACAAATATTGGTCTACCTTTGTTAAACACTTTAAACAGAGTGTGTATGTGTGGGTAAACAGTTATAAAGCATTTCCTAACGTCTCCATAAGAAGATATGGACAGCCAAGAATTTTGACCCAGTATTAATAATTAGTGATACATATCCATTTTTATTTATTTATTAATAAGGATTTCATATGCATCACACACATACACACTCTGTTTAAAGTGTTTAACAATATTCTGAGATTGCTGCTCAAGGTGTTCAGAAGACTTTGCAATTTGTCAATATCTTCACTAGGAGGAACCTCGCCAACATTACTAGCTCGTTAGTTGTCTAGCCGGTCCCAAGCCCGGATAAAGAAGGAGGGTTGGGGCGTGGTGCTAGCAACTACACCCCCAAAACTTAACCAAATTCCTACAGAAACTTCAACGCACAAATATATTAAAAATACTAAAAATATAAACAATTACCTTATTTTTCGCTGGAACCGGGAAGTGAAATGACGCAGGCTCGTCAAAGCCTAAGGGAAGCCAGTCAGCCGATGTGCCTTCTTTCGATAAAAGCAAAAATAATGATGGGGACGTGGAATATTCGTACAATGTACGAAACTCGAAAGCCTGTCCAGGTAGCCGCAGAAATGAGAAAATATCAAAATAGAAGCGTTGGGAATCTGCGAGAGCAGATGGAACGGATGTGGAAGGTGCCAACTATCAACTGAAGAGACCGTAATCTACTCCAGTCACCCAGAGGACAACCACGAGCACACCGTGGAAGTGGCCATCATGATGTCACCAACAGCAGCCGAAGCTCTTATGTAGTGGGAACCAATCTCCTCCACGATAATCACAGCTAGGTTCAACTCAACAGGAAGGAAGCTTACAATCATTCAATGTTATGCGCCTACAAACGTCTCAGAACAATAATAATAATAAAAATGATGTGCTCTATTCCAGAAACAGTACTAGTGGTACAGTGTGGAATTTTCACCACATATCTACAATATTTCCATCTAATTTTATCAAACATTTAAAAGAACTATTTCAAAAAAAAATATATATATATAAAGACATCAACAGCAAAACAAACAATCAGGAAAAACACAATAATTTTTTTAAAAATGCGAAAAAATACCAAGAAGTAGAAAGGAAAATAAACAGCATATAATAATAATTCAGTATTGGATGGTGGAAGCTATGATATCATTATGCATGGTGACAGTAAAGCTAGAGTCATACAAGAAGTTGTGAAATGATAGTTAAGAATGTTTATCGCCAAGATGATCACTTAATTTGCTTGAAATAACTCTAAACAATCATAACTAGAGAAGAAGGAGGATTTCTACAGTCAACTACAAACAGTAATGGACAACGTCACAAATGGCCATATCACAATCCTGATGGGTGATATGAATGCGAAACTGGGAGGAGATAATACAGGAAGAGAACTCACCATGGGTCGTGAGGTCCTCGGTGAAATGAACGACAATACTGAACTATTCTCAGATTTCTGCGCCTTCAATGATTTCGTGATTGGTGGCAGTGTCTTCAAACACAAGGATATACACAAGGCGACATGGATTTCACCAAACGGACACACTAAAAGCCAGATAGACCTCATTTCAATCTCAAGGAAGTGGAAACTGAGCCTAATGGACACAAGGTCGAGGAGACCACTACCCAGTACAAGGGACTTTCAAGCTGAAGCTAAAAGCCTCGAGGATACCTGGGGATAGATCACAATGCAAGTTCAACACTCAAAACTGAACGGCACAACCACAAACGACACTTTCACTGCAACTGTCACATTAAAGCAACAAACAATACGTCGCATCACGGAAGAATCATGCATCGAAGACCATTGAAACCCTCTGAAAGGGATTTTCAACAAAACGTGTACAACGGTTTTAGGAAGAAAGAAGAGACAAGACAAGGAATGGCTCTCAACGGACACTTGGAAGCTAATACAGGAGAGGAGAATGGTGAAAGAGAAAATGATTCAATGCAAAGGCGGACAAGAGAAAGAGACGCTGACTTCAACTTACACAGCACTAGACAATGAAGTGAAGAAGCGTGCTAGCAAGGACAAAACACAATTCTACGACAATCTGGCCACTGAAACTGAGAAGGCATCAGGCAAAAACCACCTGACGACCTTATATCAGATAACCAAGTCTCTATCCGGGAAGAGATCAACACAAGTGAAACCCACAATACACCATCAAGAGAACCAAATTACCAAGGAAGAGAGACAGATTTACCAATGTGCGGACCACTTCAGAGGACTCTTGAACCGACCAACACCTGCAACCCGCCTAGAAATACCAAAAACAGCGCACACAGCTGCATGTTGACACCAATCCTCCAACGAAAGCTGAAGTTGATATAAGTATAAAATTTGGGCACTGTGCTATAGTGTAACTCCATTATGGATACGATCAGTTAATATTACGGTGTAACACTGTGTGATTTATCAAAATAAAATCTTTTTTTTTTTAATAATAATAATTTGCTTTATTCCAAAACAGTACTTGTGATACAGAATGGAATTCTCAGCATCAAACAATCTTATCCATAATGGAGAAAGCTGAAGTCTTGAATGCAATCAAGCTTCTGAAAGCTGAACCAGATGGAATACACCAACCCCTGAAGCACTGAAAGCGGACCCAGTGACGACAGCAGAAATGCTGACTCCATTATTGCAAACGTCTGGAAGCAGGCAGAGGTGCCTACTGACTGGAGAAAAGGTTTCCCTGTGAAACTACCAACGAAAGGCCACTTAGGACTATGCACAAAATGGCGAGGAATCATGATCCTGTCAATGCCATGTAAAATCCTGAATCGCATCATACTGGAGAGAATAAACGACGCACAGGATACAGAACTCCAACCACAACAACCTGGATTCAGGAAAGGCAAATCATCTTCTCACCAAATTGCAACTCTACGCATCATCATCACAGAACAAAGCAAGGAATGCCAATCAATCCTCTACCTCAACTTTCAGAAGGCCCTCGACAGCGTTAACCGCCAAGTAATTTGGAAACTGCACGAGTACTACGGCGTACCCCAAATATTCATCAACCTTATTCAACAGCTGTACGACAACGGAACATGTCAAGTCATACACAAAGGAAAGCTCAGCGAGGCGTTTGGAGTAAACACCGGAGTTTAACAAGGGTGGTTATTATCACCAATAATATTCCTAATTGTGGTGGACTGGATTATGCGTCAGACAGTGAGAAACAAGAAGAGAGGGATATCCTGGACCAACGTGAAAAACCTAGAAGACCTGGATTTCGCGCGTGGATGATTTATGTTTGATGTCACACAAAATCGAAGACTTACAAGCGAAAACCGACAAACTGGTCGAAGAAGCAGCAAAGACAGGACTGACTCCAGGTGAACATTGACAACACGGAGGTTATGAAAATAACCAACCAACAACAACAACAACAGCAGCAACATCCATCGCCAATCACCATCAACGGGAGGGATTTGAAAGAGGTTACTTCATTCACTTATCTAGGGAGCATTGTCTCAACTACAGCAGGAACCGACGAGGATGTCAAATCGAGACGAGAATCGGGATGGCGAGAAACACATTAGTCAACCTCAAACCAATCTGGAAATCTTCGTCACTCCTCAACATCAACAACAAAATGATTCGGATTTTCAATACAAGCGTCAAGTCAGTCAGTTCTTCTATACGTACGGATCAGAAACTTGGTGGGTCACGAAGAACATTTCCAACAGCCTGTTGCAGACCTTTATCAACAACTAACTGTCTTCGCTCTATACTGAAGATCAGATGGCCGCCGGAAAGAATCACCAACAAGAAACTATGGGAACAAACAAAACAAGAACCAATCGCTCAACAAATATGCAGGAGAAAGTGGAGATGGATTGGACACTCGCTGAGGAGGCCACTGGGTGACATTGAGCGTCAGCCCAACGCTCGAGTGGAACCCGAAAGGGAAGCGGCGAGTAGTGGGATGTCAGTGCAAGGATGACATGGAAGAGATCGTGTGAAGAAGAGTTGAAACAGTATGGACTAACATGGATGCAGGTGAAAAGTACACCACAAGACAGAAGCAAGTGGACACGCACAGTTGAAGTCCTATGTTCCACTAGGAACCCAAGGGAACAATAATAATTATAAGAATCCATCTAGGAGACAGGACTATATAATCTGCATATTCCAAGTCAACAAGATTATTCCCTGATGGTGACAAGTCAATCACTGAGTCGCTGAAGTCACCGAGGGTTAAGTTCATTAGTACATCTGTGATAAAATTGAACAGAAATGGGGATAGTGGGTATCCCCTCTGACGGACACCACTGCACTGGTTGTCACCACTTCAGATGACAACTCGCCGTAAGCTCTTCAGTTCGAGTAGAGTCAGTGCCTTGATCAGTGCAATATATTTTTTCTCGCCATTCCCTTCACAGTCAAACATCGCCATAGTACCTCTCGGTAGACGGAGTTGAATCCCGGCCTATAGCTCAAGAAATATAACCAGTCAGTGTGCCCACCCGCCTTAGAAGCAGTTAAAACACAACTAACTACTGTCTTGATCTCTAACTTAGCCATAAGACAAAGCTGCCTATTAAGAAAATTATTTTAGCAATTCACTTATGCTGTCTCACATCTACTATCTTTAAATTCCACGGAAAAATATTTAGTCAAACAGAAGGTGTAGCAATGAGGTGGATCACCAGTATCCCCTATCCTAGCAGATATATTTATCGACAGCTGTGAAAATATTGATCTTAATCCTACTCAGAAGACATGGTGAAGATATGTGGATGATACCTTCACAAACGCAGGGTGTTTACAACAGAACATATCTCTCTATCTAGCTTCTTCACACATATAAACTCACTAGTAGAGGGAATACAATTCACATCTGAATCGGGGAATGAATGAACAAGGAGAATTAGCTATGATGTTACATTGTAAAATAAAACGAACAGAAGAAGGTAAACTGCACACACACTAGCCTTTGTGAAAAGCTTACGCATCCCAACAATAGATATTTAGACTTTAATTCATGTCATCCGTTATCTGTCCGTGAAGTGTCTGACAAACCGAGCAGTAGCACTAAGTAGTACTGGGGTGAGAGCTGGCTGCTAGCCAAAGGTGGTAGACAATAATTGACGTCAATGTTTATGTCCCCAATATTGGTGGTGAGAAAATGAGAGGAAAGGTTTTGGGTAGGCGGATACATTTAGCATATGGATGACCGGACACAGCCACAAACAGATGCAAGCTTAACTTTCTATGAGAAACAACCAATCAAAAGACTGTATTATCTACTAACAATAATCTACATTAAAATCTACAAATATCTTTTGATTTTCCTTATTCGGTTGCCTGGCCCTTGTCTTCTGATGCTACAGTGCAACAAAAGACTTATAAGATGAGATAACACAAACAGAACAAGCTTTTCATCATTAAATGCAAAACAGAGACAGTAAAAGCAGAGATACACAGCCAAAAGAATAGTAATATCGAAGAACTATTTGGTTTTTCTCCGGTATTATAAGTCACAGGGAGTGGATGCATCTGCCCCAGCCATCCACTGAGAACAAGGATTTTGAGCCAGCCTTCATTGGTTTTTACCCTCCCAAGGACCCCAACCAGTCAGGAAGTCTACACATTCCTACATGACTTAAACTATTTGTTATGGATTTCATTGACTGATGGAGTCCATGTTTTGATTTGACCAACACCACCAGCAGCTCTTTTCCAACCTGATTCGATGTCAGGGTAGAAGGCTCGCCAACTAAGCATGCACACTGTCTTCAGTTGTTCGCCGTATTATTCCCAACCGATTCACTTATTGTGGTAAACCTGGTAGTAATCCCGATGAAAAGCGAAGGTTGCACATGTGAGTGAGTCTAGTGTGACTACTACACACTCCACTCCACTCCACGTAAGAGAATAAACATCACTACTGTCCTAAAAGAAGAAACTTCAAAGCTCCACCATATGGTGGAGGGAGTGCCCTTCCAATGTGTCCAGACTTGATGAGTGAGTGAGTGAGTGAGTAAAAAAACGTCTGAAATTAGAATCAATAAGACAAATATTACTCACTCTTCCACTCAGTACACCACCTTATTTTGCTGCTTATATTATTCATAAAACATAAATGAGTACATTGTGAGTCATAATCAATAATCGGTGGGGGTAGGGGGAAGGGGGGTTGGTGTGTGGCGGCGTATTCCCAACTGTGTAGTTCGATTGATTATTTGTGTTTGGTCTTCTCTCTGTCGTAGCGTAGCATAGATTCTGTTGGCCTCTGTGAATTTCTTCTTCTCCTGAAGGTACTTTATGTAGATACATTACAGTTGCTGGCGTGATACAAACCGCAGAACAGTGATGGATCTCATTAAAGAAATTGTTCATGAAGCCATCAAGACAGGAATTGTCGCGGCTGTTGGGCTGACATCCCTTCTGAGTCTCTCATGCATGTCCTTGATTTCTTTTGGTTTCTTTGTCACTTACACCGGAATTTCGTTAATGTGCTGCACTACGGCTTGCAAGCTTTTTATAAATTTATTACACATCCATTCAAATCAAATCAAATCAGGATTCATGGAAAAATCCATTTAAAAGTAAGTATTGGCTTGAAGTTGAACATCAACTTTAAAGAAAAAATAATTGGCGAGCGTGTCGCAGCGTTATTGAGAAGAAACGTTGTCCGATAAGTTGAATTATTTCACGTTGCGTCGTATTTTGGTTGCAAGATTATTTTGAGACTGCAAAGTTCGTTATGTGTGTGTGTGTGTGCTTATAGCTACTTTCCGTAGCAGGTGCTTGGTTTAATTTGCTAACGCTGATAACCATAGGAACCAAAATACGACGCCACGCCAAATAATTCAACTTTTCGGACAATTTTTCTTCTCACTAAGGCTGCGCCACGTTCGCCAATTATTTTTTTTAAGTTTACTTGGTGTCCAAGTTCAAGCCAATACTTACTTTTAAATCGATTATTCCATGAATCCTGATTTGATTTGATTTGAATGGATGAGTAATAAAATTATAAAAAGCTTGCAAGCCGTAGTGCAGCACATTAACGAAATTCCGGTGTAAGTGACAAAGAAACCAAAAGAAATCAAGGACATGCATGAGAGACTCAGAAGGGATGTCAGCCCAACAGCCGCGACAATTCCTGACTTGATGGGTTCATGCCAATCAACAATTTCTTTCACGAAATCCATTACCGTTCAGTGGTTTGTATCACGCCAACAACTGTAGTGTACATAAAGTACCTTCAGGAGAAGAAGAAATTCACAGAGGCCAAGAGAATCTATGCTACGCTACGACAGAGAGAAGACCAAACACAAATAATCAATCGAACTACACAGTTGGGAATACGCCGCCACACACCAACCCCCCTTCCCCCTACCCCCACCGATTATTGATTATGACTCACAATGTACTCATTTATGTTTTATGAATAATATAAGCAGCAAAATAAGGTGGTGTACTGAATGAAAGAGTGAGTAATATTTGTCTTATTGATTCTAATTTCAGACGTTTTTTTACTCACTCACTCACTCACTCATCAAGTCTGGACACATTGGAAGGGCACTCCCTCCACCATATGGTGGAGCTTTGAAGTTTCTTCTTTTAGGACAGTAGTGATGTTTATTCTCTTACGTGGAGTGGAGTGGAGTGTGTAGTAGTCACACTGGACTCACTCACATGTGCAACCTTCGCTTTTCATCGGGATTACTACCAGGTTTACCACAATAAGTGAATCGGTTGGGAATTACACGGCGAACAACTGAAGACAGTGTGCATGCTTAGTTGGCGAGCCTTCTACCCTGACATCGAATTAGGTTGGAAAAGAGCTGCTGGTGGTGTTGGTCAAACCAAAACATGGACTCCATCAGTCAATGAAATCCATAACAAATAGTTTAAGCCATGTAGGAATGTGTAGACTTCCTGACTGGTTGGGGTCCTTGGGAGGGTAAAAACCAATGAAGGCTGGCTCAAAATCCTCGTTCTCAGTGGATGGCTGGTGCAGATGCATCCACTCCCTTTGACTTGTAATAGCCAAGAAAAAACCAAATAGATCTTCGATATTGCTATTCTGTTTTCCGTATATCTCTGTTTTTACAGTCTCTGTTTTGCATTTAATGATGAAAACCTTGTTCTCTCTGTTTTATCTCATCATTTGGGTTTTTTGTGCAAGCCCCAGTTTTTCACGTAGCATTCCAAATAACTAAGGAGAAAGTGGTCAGTATATATACATACATACTTAAATTCACTGAAGCGAAAGAGTACCACGGTTTTCTAGGAAGTCTTCTGCACAGAATAATTTTTCCCTGGGAAACTGACATGTGATCAAGCCAACCTCATCAGGAGGGAGACAGATACATGACATGACATTCTATGTACCATTGGCTTCGGCTTCCTTCGCTGATCTTTCGAAAGCGTTGAACACTCATCAACTATATATCCAGATAGACAGTGTTGTGTGTGACATTAGTTAGTTAGAATAGCCGTTTATTAACGAATATGACACTTCCGCGCTTCGTCTTCGCCTTCGTCTTCTTCACATGGATCCCAGTCTGATGAGGCATATACACATGCAAAACTGTGCTTAATTAGGAAAGGAGGAACAATCAAGAAGACAAATATTATTCACTTTTCCACTCAGTACACCACCTTATTTTCCTGCTTATATTATTCATAAATTATAAATACATTGTGAGTAATAATCATCTAGAATACCCTGGATGGATTAATTAGGTAGGTAGGTAAGTAGGTAGAGTAATTGGACAAAGTGCATTCGCGAGAAATATGACTGTACACACACACACAGACAGACCGACAGACACACACACTGGTGTACCAGACTAGTCAGTTTGTTCTTCTTATGATTGTGATTGATGCAGTTGACTCTTCGCCACCTCCTCTATCTTCTTCTTCTTCTGCTTTTTCTTTATTGTAAACCTAGAGCAGTGTTCACAAGTTGAACAAAGCCTAATATCACAGGTTGCCAAGCAACTAGATAACGAACCCAATCCAATAGATTCCCGTATAAAATATGCGGTTTATCCCATCTACAAACAGCACCAGCAGCGACAGCAGTGTAGGAGTTGTTGTTGTTCAGAGAAAGACAATTAAGAAAGTTTAGCGTGCAAATGTATATGCAATTTAAACAACAAGAAAGAAACAGTTCAAACCTTACCACTTTGACAACCGCTAAAGTGAGCCTAATCATGAGGAGTATTCGACTCCATTTCTTCCTGCATATTTGTTGCAAAATTGCTTCCTGCTGAGTTGGTTCGTTCCCGGGGATCCCAGTGGCTGATCTTATCCGGTCGGCCATCTGATCTTGAGTAGTATTGAGCGAAGACAGCTGTTGATGAAGGTCTGTAGTTTGTTCGAAGTGGCCTTCGTGACGCACTGGCCAAGTCTCTGATCCGTAGCACTGACGGACTTCACATTGGAATTGAAAATCTGGATCTTATTGTCCATGCTGAGTGCTGTTCATCTCCACATAGACTCGAGAGTAATGAAGCTTTCTCTTGCTTTCGCGATCCTTGCTGCTTTGACATCCTCATCAGCTCCGTCCGTCTGTAGTTGAAACGATGCTTTCCAGGTCCGTAGGTAGGTAGGTAGAGGAGGTTGCTTCTTTCAGATTCCTCCCTTTCATGCTGGCTGATTGTGGTCGGTTGTTGTTGATGTTACTGTTGGCCAGGAATCCACATCACCTCTGTTTTCTCTACGTTCACCTGAAGTCGCATCTTCTCTGAATGCTTCTTCTGCCAACTTCCTGCTTTTCACTTGCATATCTTCCAGTTTGTAGGAAACCAGACATATATCAGTGGCGATGTCTACATCCTCCGCTTTTCGGTATACCCATAGAGCTGTTGGCAAAGGTTTCGGGTACTCTGTAATGTTGAAGTTAGTTTTCAAATCACTTCACGATCAACGCTAGTTATCGAAGTGCCCTTTTCAAAGTCAGTGAAGTTGAGGCATACACAGTGTGGACTGCCATTCTATGCTCTCTTCGATGACGATTCGTAGGGTTGCGATTTCTAATTCAAACATAATTTGCTTTTCCTCAACCCTCAGCTTCTTCAGAACGGAGTTCTGCACCAAACTATGCTTTCAGTTTCTCCAGGATGACGCAACTATTTATATTTTGAAGTAAATTGGTAGATGGTGACTAGCTGTGTGGAAGCCGGAATGCGCAATTCACCCCACCAATCTATATTAGACTCAGCAACTGTGTGTACCTGTGTTCTCCAGTGAGTCAGTGATGCTGTTCCCACTCAGGCTCGAACCCAATACCCCCCATAGTTTCAAACGCCAAGATGTGTTATCCACTACACCACTCAGGCTACGAGAGTCACCTCTTATGAATTAAATAATCATTCATATCCATTGCACAACAGGTGGTGGCCATCATGACTTCAGTGGTCTAGTTAATGACGCTTTGACGTCTGAAATTATGGGTAGTGGGTTCGAGTCTGAGTGGGATGGAACATCATCATTGACTCACCGGGGAATGCAGGTACATACAGCTAGCTGACGAGTCCCACCGAATACGACGAAATACGCCTTCTCTGGATCCCACTGCTAGTCACAATCCACCAAATTTACTCCAAGTCAAATAATCAGACATAGTCGAGGTATCTATCTGTACAAGGAGCCGCCAACATTTCATCCTAATGTCGAGCACTTCGGTCCAATCAATCAAACAACAGGAAAGCCTAAATTGTGAATTAAATGTGATTACATTTTGTTTAGCATATAGACAGAGGAGAATGATCTACCACACCTGTAAAAACATACTACTGAAATAATAAATAGTAGATAGAAAGACATCAGACAAAAAAGGATACGGATTCGTAAATGTTTGCTTCAAGTTCACCTTCTCATTACAATATGGACATGTATCTTTCTTCCCGATGATACACCAACCTCGTATACAAAAATCATGGAAGCTGGACAGTTTATAGATAAACTAATGTTAAGGAATATTGCAAAATTACTTTCATATATATTAATATACAGAATACAATAGAACGTGTACACATTGACAAATGTCTTTCGTGTTTCACCATCTATAGACATCATCAGCCTACATTATTCCCATGTAGCCAAGTAATATGACAGGGTTACATACAACGACATATGGACGATAGACGTCCCATCGTTCAAACATTCGTTTTCAAGATTCATCACGAACTGTGACTTCAATTCGGGAGTCGTTGAAACCCAAGAACTGATTGTCTGTTTTCGACATAGAACATTGCATCGATGTGCGGCAGTTCAAGTCGCCACACTCCTTCCATGTAGCACACAAAGCAAGGGAAGAAAGTAGAAGAAACGCACAAAAGAGACAGTAAACAGAGGTGTGAGACAAAGGAATAGTAATAGCGAAGGACAATATAGTTTCATTGGAAATCATAAGAAACAAGGAGTGCATGCACCTTCGCTTACCTTTGAGAACGTAACTGGGAGGTGTCCTCAGTTCGACCCCCGGCAGTGGATGTGAACTGCCGATAAGTCTCAAATTTATTGGGACGAAACAGCTACCCAGTACTCCCTGTTGGTTTTCAAAGATTTTCTAACTGATATCAATCCGTGGACAAACTTGAAATACGAACCTGTTTAGTAAGTGGTTAACTAGATAGATGGGTATATCTGCTCCACTTCCGTGAGTGACTATATTCCCACTGATCCCCTTAAAGGTCAGTGGACTGCGACAATCATCTTTTCTGTAACGGGTACGCCTTGAAATCCCTCATGTTTGTAATTACCTGTTGATATGTATATATAATATTTGTAAAATCTCAGCGAGATTGAAATGAGTAATTCCAACCTTTCCTGTGTTCGGAAATCTGGTCCAAACTTCTTCAGGGAAATTAATCGGAATTAACATAACAGAGGTTTATATGCAGAAAAGGAGGACATCACTTGTTTTTAAAAACTTTGTCCAATCATGAGTCATTCAACAAGAATTATAAACAAAATTATATGAGCTGTGATCACACTCTGTTTAAAGTGTTTAACAAAGGTAGATGAATATTTGTAAGTCCGAGGTCAAATTTTGATCACAGCTCATATAATTTTGTTTATTATACTTGTTGAATGACTCATGATTGGACAAAGTTTTTAAAAACAAGTGATGTCCTCCTTTTCTGCATATAAACCTCTGTTATGTTAATTCCGATTAATTTCCCTGAAGAAGTTCGGACCAGATTGCTGAACGAAACATTGGAATTACTCATTTCAATCTCGCTGAGACTTTACAAATATAATTTTTTACAAGTGTCCTTTCTCACTCGGCGCCCAAATATTTTAGAACTATTCTGTCAGATCTTGACAACAGTTCACAGACTGTATTTCGTGACGATCTCATCAGAGTGGTTGACTGGACTAACACATTTCAGGTATTTCCAAGACTGACCACGGATAGATATCAGGTTACAGAAGCATTAAAAAACCAGCAGTCCTAGTTACAAACTCATAGACAGTACACACCTACCTGGGTTCGAACCCACGACTTTCTGGTTACATGACAAGCTCGTAGATCATTCAGCCACAGATGGCGGACTCAGTGACGTAGTGATGATGAGTCCTAGAACTAGGACAAAACCACCTCTCCAGTAGTACTCCCTACCTTGTTTTTAATGGTTCACCAACTGAAGAACAAATCACATCCCTACAAAACTAACTCTTTGAAATTGCGGGTATTTTCCAAAGACGATAATTAGAAGGGTTCAAGAATTTCAAAGAAAATCATATCATTGACGACTAAGGTGGTTTGGAGAACAGGCTTAATACCCCTTGATTTTTATAGATGGGAGGTCAATAATAATAATCACACTTTCTATTTAACCTTAAGTCGAAGAGAGGTGATAATTAAAGGCATCGTGATAATTAATCACTGTTGGTATCAAGCACATTCGCAACAGAAGAGTATTTTCTGATTATCACGTATTCATACTGAGAAAAAGGGGAGAAGAAATCAGGAATATCATAAGCTGTGATAACTCATTTGCACGAGAAAGATATATCATGCAAAAGACCATGAACCAGGCATGGTCCATGAAAACTGATTTATTATTGTCCCAACAAGCAATGACCCAACAAGCTATACTGGCTGAGGCTTATGTCGCTTGAGGTCCTACCATGCCAGAAAGGTTGTTTGGATAGCGGTTAAACAAAAAGCAGTTACCCAATCGAATGCTATGACCCAAACAAAATCACAAAATATCATGCCGGAACGGTCGGGGCCAGGATTAACAACGACCGCGCTTCCTGCTGCCGTGTCACAGGGCAGAAGTGATAAATATGCTACTAAAACACACCAAATAAAAAGAACAAACAAAAACAGGCCGTGTGTGACAGGCCTCAAGCAGTTGTCCCCTGGGCTCTGCGGTCGCGCAACCAACTTCCACGGTGTGGGCAGCCGGGAAGTAACAATCGCCCTCACAATCCGAAATGCAATCCATACAAGTATTTGTCCTCACACCCGACCTGCTGCAGCACCCTACTGGTCACGACTTCCCACTAGAACCCCAGGTAACTAACTACCTACCTGAATAGGACCAGTCGCCAGTGAGCATCTCATTGATTTTCAAGTATTGGTTTGTAGGGAATTTTGTTTTGATTGGTTGATTGTTATGTTACATTATGGGGACCAAATCTCGTAAAATTGTGCGTGGATGAGGAAACTCTCCGGACGCTTAGATCACATCAGGTAGTTCTCTTTAGGGACCACCACCACCCTCCCCGCAAGCCATTAACTTGAATTCTGAAGTACAAGGTAGGGGAGCGAGCAGTGTCATGAGTTATGTCCTCATGGTTGCCAGAACATGCCATTCGATCCCTCCGGATTCTGGAATCCATGTACACCACTACTGTAGAAGTTTAGAATCAGGGTTTTCCTGTCCCCACTCCTCCTAGGGGACACCTGAATATCCAGCAGTCTGGGTGTAGGCGCGCGCCAGCTGTTCAAATTCACCCTTTTCACTTTTGCGAGGAACACCTCCGTTGTGTGAAGGCAGTGAATAGGAGTTTGCCTGATAGTGACTATGAGCTCGTATTTAGACAGCAAAACTAGAGTCGATTAACCCTGAGCCGTATAAGTACTGACAATACCACCACCCAGTTAACTAGTTACCCAGAGTGAGATTCGAAGAATCCAGGACTCTATTTACTTGAAACTCAAGTTGCTTCAGTCGATGATGAGTTGCGTCCACCACACACACACACAAAAAAAATAATATATACCCTAAAAATAAAATCGACCATAAAAAAAATGATATGAAACAAACAGAGTAAGGATACACATGAGTACAATTGAGTCGATGGACTTTTTCACCACTATCTGTTGTTAAATCATTTGTACATATTGAGCATATAGATGGATCAATTCGTCGAACTGGCATACCATGTGGTACTCGATACTAAAAATTCAAAAAAAAAAAAAATAAAACAACATTAAATCAATAAATCAATAAAATTTGAACAAAGCAAGAACAAGAACAATTGTACTCGAAGATAATATGAGCTCATCTTTTATTATTATTTCGAGGATTCTTCTCAACTGGTTACAACCTGAACGATAAAAAAAGTATGAATTACGTTACATTAAAAATTTGAACATACTTTTCCACGATCACAAGGAGTAATTGGTTGGTAGGAAGTGTAAAAGTAACATTAGTCCGGAATGATTTAACTAATTAAGATTTACAAACACTGACTATTTATAGGATAAATAGACAATTAGGCTTGGAAACAAAAAAACAGAGTTGCGTATTTATGTGTGTATAGAAACAAGGTTTAGCTAGAAAGAGCATAACAAAAAAGTAGATTACGTAACTTAAAAAAAATGTTTTATCTAATAGCCAATAGAGAAAAGAAGATAGGGTGAGTCATGTTTAGATGAGAGAGTAGAGTTTTCTAAACAATAAAAAAGGTGACTCATAAAAGTTGTATATATTTTTTTGTTATCACCAGGGCAGTGCAAGATTCACCACTGTCTCTTTCTGCGTACACATAGATTTAGTTTAAGTCGTTTGATAGCTATTGCTTCAGCAAAGCGTAGCAAGCTAGATTTCTTTTGCTTGTTGATTATTTTGAACGACTTCAGGTTGTCTACAATATGACCAGTGTCTAAAAGATGACACGCAATCGTACCGTTTAATGCTTGTGGACCTTTCAATCTCAGGTTCTTTGGTATGTGTTCAGAAATGCGGACGATAACCCTTCTCTCTGTTCTTCCGATGTATGTGCTTTGGCACATACATGTAAATTGGTAGACACAATAAGAGGTAACATGAGGATTGTTTTCTTATTTTTTTTTAACTGAAGAAAATTTATAGGCTAAAGATTAAAGTGAGGGAGAAATTTAAATAAGTTGGTCTACCACTAGTAAAGGACTGGACTACATCGACTCACTACTAGCTTAAAGATAGGGAGGAAGTGAAGTGGTCGATAGAGCGCGTTTATCACCTCACTTATTAGGGAAGTTGCATCAGCCAGCACCAACGGGTTGATCGCTGACAAAATCTCAGCATGGATGCAGAAGGCTCGTTTTGTATTTCCCAATTTACGCCATCTCTGGCTTAGTAGATGTGATATCCAGTTGACTATCGAGCAAACGATGTGTGTACTGCTCAGTACCAGTTCACGCCGTCCTCCTTTATGGCTGTGAGTGATACATGGCCATTGAAAGTGGAAGACATGAAAAGCCCGGCTAGTTGTCTTTGATCATAGTTGTCTGCGTTCTATCCCCATGTTAGCATCGGTCGAGTACTAGGTAAGGAGGGGAAATCAACAGACGAGCTTGTGAAGCAGTTACATCGATTGAGATGGCTATGACATGTGTTACGTATGCCTATCCATCGCCTCTCTAGATGGGCAATGTTTGATGACATAGGTTGGAAAAGAGCTAGTACGTGGTGGTCAAACCAAAACATGGCTTCATCAGTCAATGAAATCCAAAACAGTTAGTTTAAACCAGCCACTTTGTGAGGTGTGGACTTTCTGACTGGTTAGGGTCCTAGGGAAGGTAAGCACGAATGAAGACTGGAGACAATTGGTGATGTGGCTGGCGCGAAATCGTCCTCAGTGATGGCTGGTGCAGATGCATCCACTCCTTGTGATTTATAATTTCCAATACAACTATATTTTTATTTGATATTACTATTCTTTTTGCCTCATACTTCTCTTTACTGTCTCTATTTTGCGTTTCTGTTTACTTTCTTCTCTTGCTTTGTGTGCTACAAGGAGGGAGTGTGGCGAATTGAACTACTGCACATCGATGCAAAGTTCTACGTTGAAACCAGTCAGTCAGTGAGAATCACTAGCATTGAAACTACAAAAAATAATAGCTGAAACATTCTTTGCCGCAACAATATGTTTATTATTCACCACTAGTTTGCACAGATGTGCAGCAGTTCAAGTCGCCACACTCCCTCTATGGAGCACACAAAGCAAGAGAAGAGAGATAATAAATAGAAATATGAGGCAAAATAACGATAAGCTACCCAGTCTGGTCACTTCAATATGCATTTGCAAATTTAACTGTTCTTGTGGAGACAGTTGTTACACATAGGTAAAACAACTCGGAAAGCCTACCGTCACCTTCGTGAGTATTGCCTAACGTGGTTAGGCAAAGGAGTCGTAAAGTCATATTGGCAGAACTTGTGGATATGCATTACAAGATTTATAAAAAAAAAAGATTCAGTCTTTACAATGCTATACAAGATGCCACCACCTCCAATTCCCTACGTTTCTACGCCTTCCATAACTCGGAATGTTATTTTTATTTGTATTTGTATTGCTAACTTTATTAATCAATAGCATGTTGTGCTACAGTTGGATATTTTCATCTTCGTTCCACAATTTATTATTATATTATTATTCTCCTCGATGGTCGACCTTGGTGCGCTTTTCGATTAGTGCGCGACACTGCCTTTCCTCCTGTGATTGTTGTTGCCCTGATTGCTTTATTTCTTATTTCCCTGAGAGTCACTCCTCTGTAACTTAAATATCCATGTAACAACAATATTATGAAACCATGGCAAGTCTGTGTGGAGATCAACAGCACTCCTCAGTATGAAAAACAAGATCAGGATTGGCAACACCAATGTGAAGACAGTACTACTCACTATACGATCAGAGACTTGGCACCGCGCCGCGTCACGAAGGACACTTCGAACAAACTACAGACTTTCATCAACAGCTAGCTGTCTTCTCTCAATGCTACTCAAGATCAGATGACCAGAGGAGATCAGCAACAGAGATCTCTGGGAGTGAACCAACCAGGAACCAATTGTGCAACATATATGCAGGAAGAAATGAAGGTGGATTGGCTGACCATACTCTGAGAAAACAAACCATCAATTGAGTGACATCACACGCCCAGCCATAGCTCGACTGGAATCCAAATGGGAAGCGGCGAGTTGGTCGTTAGTGCGAGGGTGACATGGAGGAGGACATGTGAAGAGGAGATGAGAGAATGTGGGCAGACTTGGAGACAGGTGATGAAAATGTTGGTGGAGAACGCTGGAAGCAATGGAAACGTGCGACTGAAGCCCTATGTTTTTCTAGGAACTAAAGGAAACAATAATAATAACTCTCCTCGATTAGATTTGATTCTATTAACCCATATTGCTTCAAATATGTATGACTAATATTTTAGTATGTAATTGTAAGGCCTCATGAGAAGCTAGCCGGGAAAAAAAACGTAAATCGTGTTCGAAGATAAGTATCATATATCAAGAGTGTCGGTGAACCCACCGAAGCAGAACACATCAAGAATGATTAACACGTTCAACTGGAGTGGTATTGCCCCAGTGAAATGATTAAGAGAGTGTAAGCTGATTGTGATTGGGGCCCCCTAGACTGTTGGTGGCAGGACTTCAAGGCGTTCATCAGTATCTCGAGGCTGCAGTCATACTCTCTTCAGGAACTCCTAGATGCATTATATTATCATATTTCTCCAATATAATCATTGTTTCTCCCCTACATGTTCCCTTCATTACAGTTCCTTTTAATTTGTTCTCACGACTTTTGTGTGCTACAATAGAATGTGACAACTTGAACCACTGGACTTTTGTATTCGGGGTTTTCTACGTTGAAAACTTAGTCAGCCTGTAGTTAGTTAACAGACATAAGTTATTGGTTAATAGGTGTTGCACTGTAGGATTGGTGTCAGTGGCACAGTAGTAGAATCTTCGTCAACCACTCAGGTGGTTTGGGGTTCAATCCCCGGCCACTAACGCACTCATTTACCCAACCAATCCAGTAATAGGACTGGTAAAAAGGGAAATTGGACATGAGGCTAGCAACCCCATCCCTTAAAACTAAAAAAACACCACTGTGACCGAAACTTCAAGCCTCTAGCTTGAAGCACCTTGTGTTCGTTCCACTGGGAACGTAAAGGAATAAAGAAAAAATTTTTAAAAACACTGTAGGATTGCCATGCTTCCCTGTGCTTTGAAGTTTCTGTGGCGATTGGATTGGTTAATTCACAGAGGGAACAGAGGTGGTGAAGATAACTAACCAACCAACTAACCAACGGACCAGCCGACAACAACAAGCACCAGTCACTATCAACGCGAGAAACTCAAATGACCTCACCACTTCCTTCACTTCTCTAGCTAGGAGGCATCGTTTCAACCAAAGGCAGCAGACGGTACACAGATGAGGATGTCGAAACCAGGACATGGCATAGGAAAGGCAAATCAGACCTTCGTCACTCTGAAATCAGTTTGAAAGTCTTCTGTACACAGTCGGCATAAACAACGAAATTCGAATTCTCAACACCAATGTTGTTAAGTCAGTCAGTCAATAGCCAATCACTTCTTCTATATGGGTCAGAAACTTGGTGTGCTCGCTATGAAAAGCACTTCCAGCAGGTCACACTTCAAAATTTTATCAACAGCTGCCAACAACTTCGCTCGATACTGAAGATCAAATAGCCAGTCAGAAAGAATTAGCAACAAAAAACTCTGAGAACAAAGGAACCAATCCAGAACCTATTGCTCAAGAAATGTGCCGAAGAAACTGAAGATGAGAAGACCATTGGGTGAAATCGTGTGTTCGCCAGACGACTATCACTCGAATGGAAATCAACGAGTTAAGCATGTATCCGACGACGGTGAGACATGGAGGCGGTCACATTATATGAGGAGATGAGAGCCTATGACCAATTTTTTTTATCATACCTTAATTCCACACCGTATTTCTGGTACAAGTATGGAATTTTCAGCATGTGATATCGGTAGCCCAAATTTTGCAGGCCGAACATAGATATCGGGTGTGCGTCGGTAGGGGGATCAAACCCCGGACCCTGTGCATGGTCGGCGAGAGTCCTAACCACCGTGCCACCGACGAACATCGGGGGGGGGGCGGGGGCTTCAGCTAAAGAGAACTGCTACTGCAGAGGACAGTGTAGAATGGAGATGTGTCGGTGAAATGCAAGGGAATAATTATTAATATGTAATAATCTCTGAAGGGCACTTCGAACAAACTACAGACTTTCATCAACAACTCTCTTCGCTCAAGATCAGATGGCCGGCCAGAAAAGATCACCAACACGGATCTCTGGCAATGAACCAACCAACCAACCAACCAGCAGGAACCAATCGTGCAACAAATATGCATGCAGGAAGAAATGGAGTTAGGTGGATTGGCTGGCCATACTCTGAGAAAACAAACCATCAAGTGAGTGACATCACACGCCCAGCCATAGCTCGACTGGAACCCAAATGGGAAGCGGCGAGTAGATCATCAGTGGGAAGGTGACACTGAGGAGGACATGCAAAGAGGAGATGAAAGCATGTGGGCAGACGTGGAGACAGGTGATGAAAACGTTGGAGACGTTCGGCTGAAGCCGTATGTTCCTCTAGGAACTAAAGGAAACAATAATAATAATAATGTCTGACTTTAAGCGTTCTTTATCGCTGTGAACAAGAGAATATCTACTCAAAATGTTCAATCAATAATGATTACAAAAGATTTTCAACAATCTCTAACTTACTGCTATTTTTGCAGCCATTTTATCTGTACATACTTCAGCAAAATCTCTTGCAATCACGCCATAATAAAGACCGTAGAATAAAGCCAGCATGGCTATATCCATTGCAATTTTTGTAGGCAGTAAGAAGAGTAGATTCACTTGAAAAAATGTTAACATCATTAGAATGTAGCCGCCAACACCGAGGATATAAGAGATTGTATGAATAAATAAGAACCATCGATATACTCGCCTATAACAGAAAAAGATTGGGAATAATAGTAATAATAATAATAATCACTTTATTCCACAACAATAACAATTTACAGTATGGAATTTTCAGCGTTTCTTTTACATATTGCAATAGTTTAGCTCTGTTTATAATTATATAAATGTATAAAATGTTAAAATATTGATAGTTAATAGGAAAAAATAAAAACCCCAACAAAATCACACCATTTCTAGGTCATAGTGAATAATAAATAAATAATATAACAAATAACACATGCATTAATATGTATCATTACATTTTATAGTTTAGTTAATGGTTTAAAAATTGTAAAAGTTCTTTTCTGATATTTGTCTCTTCACACAATACTCGTGCCAAATATGGTATGGTCGAATTTTTATATTTTGTAGTACGAGCATAAATGTTTATGAAATTTCTTCTGGTCTTACCCGAAGAGATACAAGGAAACAATTGTGAATAAAGAGGATGTTCACTATCAGACAAGATAACTTTAGCTAAGTGTTTACAAGAATTCATATGCCTATTGACAACAGTGTCGGTTGGTTGAGTCAAAGGGATAGCACTGACCCTACTTACAGCCTTCAATGTTCTTCGTAGTTTTATATGGTCTTTCTTGAGTAGCCCAGGGAAGAATAATGGAGAACAATAAAGAATGATGGGCAAAACACATGAATTAATAAATTGTATGAGAAGAGATTGGGTTATACCTGAGTGCTTCAACTTCTTTATGTAATAAGTCAGATGGAAAACTATCTTAGAAACTATAAGAATATGAGACGACCAGCAAAGGTTTGAAGAGAAACTAATGCCAAGATAAGAAACACTTCACTTACTCCCTATCATGGTACCATCAATATTACAACAATCATGATATTGGATCAATCCATGCATGTCTTTTTCACTTCTCAAGTAATAATAATAATAGGTTTATTCCAAACAGTACTGTTGATACAGTGTGGAATTTTCAGCCTGAGCGGTGCTTACATTGATTTGTTAAATACGAATATGAATATCACATAAAAATTTACGTGGAAATTCTCATCATGAGCTGACATCGATTAGAAAACCACTGAGGAACCAACAGGGAGTACTGGACAGCCAACTGTCTCGTCCTGACTTGGGACTCCTCAGTAGTAAGCACCCACCACTAGGGTTCGAACCCAGGACCTTCCGGTTACAAGGTGAGCTCGTAGACCGTTTAGCCACTGGGGCTTGACCCCATTGCCTATGAATTCTAGCCTCTGCCAATTCACGGTATAGTGTGACTACCAGCTAATGTCATCAGCGAGTATTTGTCCTCACACTGGACCTGAAGAAGCTGGAACTCATGGACCATTGGATCGGCTCCCAGTAGCTCGCTTTGTAACCGGGAGGTCCTGGGTTCGAACCCTGGCGGTGGGTGCATACCTCTGAAGAGTCCCAAACCAGAACGAAACAACTGACTGTTCAGTTCTCCCTGATAGTTTTCCAATGGTTCTCTAACCAACATCAGTTCATAATTAAAATCCTCTAACTAGTCAAAACCCTGCAAACCAACACTTAAGTATTAAGTGAGAATATTAACCATAATATACTAATCAAAGAAGGAACATAAAGGGCCGTTTACCTAGTGATTCTCAGTAAATTACTACTGTCATGCCTAACACACTTTTCTCACTACATAACATATGTGCCAAATAAGGAATTGTAGAATTTTTGTACTTCATCATCTGAACATATAGTCCTCTATAGTTGCTTTTAGTTCTACGTGATGTGATGCATTGATATAAGAATAAAACTTGTGCACTGTGATAGAGTGTAATTCTATTATGCGTAAATTTTGTTTTGATAAAGTCTCACAGTGTTATACATTGATGTTTACTGGTGACGTTTCGAGTACAATATATTGCTCATAACATATCATATCAAGGTAATCACGCGACTTCCTAAATTCATTTATATAATTCCGTTGTTTTTCACTTGATTTGTTTGGTAGTAATATTTTCCATATTTCGGGTATGAGTGATGACCTCACTCAGGAACAAGCTCTGTAGGTTAAAGGACCCAGTTGACCCAATAAGACAAAATAATATAATTTACAAAATACTCTGCAATGACTGTGAGGTCAACTACATAGGTCAAACTAGTAGGACAGGGGTAGTCAGATTGTCAGAACATAAGAATTTAGCTACGGTAAGAATGG
This sequence comes from Trichobilharzia szidati, assembly GCA_944472155.2. Classification (NCBI taxonomy): domain Eukaryota; kingdom Metazoa; phylum Platyhelminthes; class Trematoda; order Strigeidida; family Schistosomatidae; genus Trichobilharzia; species Trichobilharzia szidati. The sequence continues at coordinate 7,127,236 of OX235273.1, forward strand.
TTAACCCCGAGAAGATAAGTAATTTAGAAAAAAGCTCAGCGATTGCAATGCATGCATTAACACACAACCACACAATAGGGTGGGAGAGGGATAAAATTCTAAAAAGTAATCTAGGTAGGTGGAGAGAGAGGTTGATTACTGAATCCTTGTTCATTGAGTCTACATCCAACACATGAAATAGGAATGATTCATCACTCATACCCGAAATACGGAAAATAATACTACCAATCAAATCAAGTGAAAAACAATGGAACTATATAAATGAATTTAGGAAGTCGTGTGATTACCTTGATATGATTATGAGCAATAAATTGTGCTCGAAACATCATCAGTAAACATTACTGTATAACACTGTGTGATGTTATGCAGTTGGGGAGATTTGTGTATAGACGGGATTCTCAGAGTCCGACAAGATGATATTCACTAATTTCTTGCAAGAGTTCAAGTGTCTATCTACAACGGTATTAACAAGTTGGTTTAGTGACATCTCACTCTCTCTCTACTGACAACATAACAAAGTCTTTCTTAAGTAACCCAGAAAAGATTAAGGGAGAACAACAAAGAAGAATCGATGGAATAGAAGAGTTAACAAACTGTAGAAGTAGAGACTGACACCGATGCCAGATTGTCTCAACTTCCTTACTTAGAACGTCAACCGATATATAATTCTATAAGTGTGCTCTTGGAAGTGAGTGGGCGGTTTTGATTTCCCGGCTGCCCACACTGTGGAAGTTGATTGAATCTTCAGGTACCTGAAACAGAAAGGGGGTTAGTGTTGCGTGACCACAGAGCGCAGGGGACAACTGCTTAAGGCCGACCGGACACACACGGCCTGTATGAACTGGTTCTTAGTTTTGGTTCCGCATTAATAAACTTACCCCGGTTACGGACCACCGTAGGGTAAGTCAGGATGTACAATTATTGAAGTCGACCTTTTCTAACCCACCTCTCTTCAGAGTGGAGAGGCAGCACAGATGGCTGGCACGCTGGTCATCTAAGGGAAACACCTTACTGCGGCTGTTACATCCCTGTTCCCCAGTAGTAGTACGACTTCGCCCACAGACCACCACAGCATAATGTAACAAAAAACTTCCTACACTATGCCGGTAACTGCTTTTAGTCTAATCGCTATCCTAACAACCTTCCTGGCATGTTAGGACCTGCAGGAACAATAGTTCCAACCAGTGTAGCTTATTGAGTCATTGCGATATGCAAGCCTGGCGACCACCACGTCAAGGTAGCAGCTATCGGTCGGGTATTTTTCATTCCTTTTTACTTTCTTCTCTTGTTTTGTGTGTGTGTTACATGGACTGTGGTGACTTGAACTACTCACTGCACATCGGTGCAAAGTTCTATGTTGAAAGCAGTCAGTCAAGAAATGAAAGCTGATGGTGGATTATTTGTAAAGCCGACTAGAGACTTCAGAGAACAGACTGTAATGAAGATGTGCCTCTGAAACTGTATTTTTTTTCTTTTTATTACAGCTTGATGCCACACCGTATTTTCAGTACAAGTATGGAATTTTCAGCATGGATATCGGTAGCCCAAATTTTGTAGGCCAACCATAGATATCAAGTGTGCGTCGGCAGGGGATCGAACCCCGGACCATGTGCATGGTCAGTGAGAGTCCTAACCACTGTGCCACCGACGCACAGGGGACGAATAATAACAATAATAATGGGAAGTAAAAATGTTATTTAACATTTGAACGAAGAAAGAACGAACATATTTGCACGATGATACAAGCTGGTTTTGTTTCTTAGATTCCTTTCAACTGTGTACATCCTAAATGATTTCAGAATATAAGATTCGAAATTACTCTTTTCTCACAATTACTTCGAGTTGTAGATAAGATATATGATTTGATATAAGAATGCAACTTGTGCACTGTTTTTTTTCCTGTACGTTCCCCAGTGAAACACTGGGCTTCAAGCTAGTGGCTTGAAGTTTCTGTAGAAGTGTTTATTTTACAGGATGGGGTTGCTAGCCTCATGCCCAACCTTTCCTCTTCACCAGCATTATTTCTGGCTTAGTGAGGTAAAGGAGTGCCTCGTCGGCCGGGGATCGAACCCCGGACCAGCCGAAAATGAGCAAAGAGAACTAGCTATGTTAGATTGTAAAATAAAACGAATAGAAGAAGGCAAACTACACACTAGTGTTTATAGAAAACCAACGCATTCTAATAGATATTTAGACTTTAATTAATCTCATCCGTTAACTGTTAATGCTGGCTTAGTTGAGTGTTTAACAAACCGAGCAATGGTACTAAGTAGCACAAAAAAGACCTAAATGATGAAATAAAACAGATAGAAGAGGCGTTGGTGTTAAATAACTATCCCATAAAATTCATTAGGAAGATCGAAAAAGCCCAAAAGCAAAATAAAAATAATGGTGAAACTAATGACGTTAACATAAATAAGAGAGAATACAAAGCATCTACAGTGGTTTCACCATGTGAGTAGGAGATATCTGAGACCCCATGTAGGATTCTTAATAAAGCAGGAATGAGAGTGGCATTTAAACCTACAAACTCACTCAGAGACCAGCCTTATAGGTTAAAATACCCAGTTGACCCAATTAGACAAAATAATATAATTTACAAAATACCTTCCAATGACTGTGATTGAGGTCAACTACATAGGTGAAATTAGTAGGTCACGGGTAGTTAGATTGTCGGAACATAAGAATTTTTAGCTAGAATAAGAATGGTTGACCCCACCCGAGAAGATAAGTAATTTAGAAGAAAGCTCAGCACTACATTGCACTGCATGCATTAGCATACAACCACACAATAGGGTGGGAGAGGGGTAAAATTCTGAAGAGTAATCTAAGTAGGTGGACAGAAAGAGAGTGGTTGATTACTGAATCCTTGTTCATCGAGTCTACACACCCAACACATGCAATAGGAATGACTCATCACTCATACCGAAAATATGTTAAATACTAATACCAGTCAAGCCAAGCGATGAATTGAAATAATGGAATTATATAAACGAAGTTAGAAAGGTGTGTGTGTGTATGTGTGTACCGTCATATGATTATGAGCAATGATAAATTGTACTCGAAACGCGGTCATCAGTAAACATAATTCCGAAAAAAAAAGATGATGTAAGTAAACGAATTATCCAGTTAGACAAAAGGAGTGGGGTGGGGTAAAGTTCAGTTTTAGCTTGGAAACAAGAATAGACTAGACACAATATATAGAAGATTGAATTTAGACATATTGTGATGGAGAGTTCAATAGGGTGGGAGGGAAATAGTTAAAGGTAAAATTATGACATAGACAAACAATTAAGCGAAATTTGTAAACTTTATAGTGAGTTCAACTCAGTGAGTGAAAAATAAAATCAACATTAAGTCGGATGTTACGCAATACAAGAAAAGACATAAAAACACACGAAAAAAATAATTACAGTTATCAGGGTAGTGAGAGATTAGTCATACTGTCTGTCTGTCTGTTTGTATACAGAAGTTGGGTCAAAGTCTTTTGATAGCAATCAATGGCTTCTGCTAACCGAAGTTTAATCATGATCTTCTTTCACTGAGTTGAACTCACTATTAGATTTCTAAATTTACGTAATTTTAATTTTACTATTCCCCCTGATCCGCTTGAGTCGTCCATCATAATGTGTATAAATTCAACTTCAAAGTTATTGTTCACCACTTGTCGATATTATATTTTTTGAGGAAACAAGGAACAATTCCATAAGTGCGTCGAGTGCTAGGTAAGACGGGGAAATCAGTCGACGAAACTGTGAAATTACATCAAATGAGATGGTTAGGATATGTGCTACGTATGCCTAGTCATCGTCTTCCTCGACAATGGGCAATGTTATCTGATATAGGGTCAGGCTGGAAAAGAGCTAGCAGCGGTCAAACGAAAACATGGCACCAGTCAATGAAATCCACAACAGTTAGTCTAAGCCAGCCACATAGGAAGGTGTAGACTTCCTCACTGGTTGGGGTCCTCTGGACGGTAAAAACCGATGGTTGGAAACAATTGGTGACATGGCTCAAAATCGTTCTCAGTGACTGGCGCAGATGCATCCACTCCTTGTGACTTATGATTTCCAATTAAACTGTTTTGTTCTTCGTTATAACTATTCCTTTGTCTCACACCTCTGTTTACTGTCTATATTATGCATTTCTTCTATTTCCTTCTCTTGCTTTGTGTGCTACATGGAGTGTGGCGACTTGAACTGCCGCACATATGTGCAAAGTTCTATGTCGAAAACCGACCGACCGACCGACCGTCTTCATTGAAAACCTTCCAACAGTGTGTAGATCCACAACGCAAATGATGTCAAGTCCATGAATGTCTGGCTTCATTCAACCACCGAGCAGAGATAAAACTGACCCATCATTTCTGTGTTCTATCAATTTATTATTGTAATTCTACTACTACCTTTTTTGTATCAACAAGAGAAAATATGAATTTCTCATTCAACGAGTTTTTGAACTTTTTGACTTTTTCTTGCTTCCTCATTGATTTTCATAGGAAGTGTCTCATCACTTAATGCATAAAAATATGTACATAGTGAATAACAATGTAAGATTTCCAAGTTTCGCGAACGAACAGTTATCAACCTAAGAACCTATAGTACGGCTTTTTACTTCTGTAGGTAGGTGGGTGTAAACAGAATCATTTGTTTTAGGATTTCATCGTGAGCTGACATCGGTTAGAGAGCCAATGGAAAACCCGGGGTGGGGTACACCGAACAGCTGTTTTGTCCTAGTTTGGAACTCCTTGAACCTCCCCCCAGTGGTTGCGTACTTTTGAATAGTCCCAAACCAGACCGACAAAACATCTGTCCAGTACTCTTAGGTTTTCTAGTGGTTCTCAAATAAATGTCCGCTCACAATGAAATCCTGAATATGGGAATCGGTTATTTCTTCTCCTGGCTTTATACCAATGTAGTATTCAAGTAATTGTCTATTTTGAACTCAACTACCTGAAAGAGATTTCCCATGTATCAGGCTATGAGCCACACTAATTGCCTAAGGCGGTTGACAGGATACCAGCTAGTTACACACACACACACACACTGAAGTGTGGTGGAACAGGATTCAGAACTAGGATCTTAATGTCTGAAAGTCGAGTGTCTTGGCCAATAAAAGCGACATCGCCAAGTTATTATTATTTTATCACGGTTACCAGAGTATACTACACTGAAAAGCAGCACTAAGCTGAAACCTACTTCCTCAACTAAAAGACGTGTCTATTGAAGTTAAAAAAGATCGTAAAATTGTTTTTGTCACGAACATTTTTGTCTAGCAAAGGCCATATTATCTAACTGTGTTGTATTAAAAGTCGATGGGGCGGCGGTGGGGTTAATCACTTAAAATCATCAAGTGGATTACAGAAACTTAATTTTTAAACATTAATAATAATAATGATAATAGCCTTATTCCAAACAGTATTTGTGGTACATGTATGGAATTTTCAGCGTGCCTTTCAATATTGCATCTAATTACCTCATAAATTTTTATAAGTTTTTGAAATAAAAAGCAACAACAACAAAAAGAAAAAAAGGGAAATAAAAGAAATAAAAAAAAAGAACAGCATTGCATTCACATATTTAAACAATGCACCACAGGATATGAAATATAAAATTAGTGTGTAATAGAATATATGAGCAAAAATATAATAGTAACAAAGAAAGGAGAACAAAAGCTAGTGGGAACTATTTGTTAGAGTGCCGCAGTAAGTTGATCGTACCATACCTAATGGATTTCTCATCACATAACAGCTGTGCCAGATAAGGTATTGTGGAGTTTTTGTACTTGGTTGTCGTAGCATATAGCCTCTTATAGTTGCTTCTGGTTCTACCAAATGAAATGCAAGGAGAGAGCTGCGTATAGAGAGGATGCTCAGGGTCTGACAATATAGAATTCGCTAGTTTCTTACATGATATTATATGTCTATCCACAATGGTGTTAACCAGTTGGTTTAACGAAATCCCACTTCCCCTACTAACAGCTTTTAGTGCCCTTCTCAGTAAAGCAAAAGCTTTCTTAAGTAGTCCAGGAAAGATTAATGGGGAGCAGTAAAGAGGGATGGTTAGAATACAAGAGTTGACAAACTGAGAAAGCAAAGACTGCTTTATACCAGACTGCCTTAACTTCCTAACGTAGAACGTTAAGTGAAACATCTTTCTAGTAACTAGCAAAATGTGAGAGGACCAGGAAAGATCGGAGGAAATACTCAGTCCAAGGTACTTGACATTAGATGTAGTTTCAACCTCTATGCCGTCAATGATAGTGGGACCATGTAAGCTAGCTAGTTGTTGTGGGTCACGTTTTCGTCTGAAAGCGAAATTTACCACCTGACATTTAGACGGATTCAGCTTAAGACCGTTTGAAGAGGACCACTGACTAATTTCCGAGAGAAAGTTATTTAATTTCGAACAGTCTGACTGAGAGTTGACAGGCATGGGGACAGAGAGGTTATCAGCATACTTGATAAAAGTGGCTACATCAGAATGGGGCAAGTCATGTAACAAAAAAGAAAACAGAAAAGGAGAAAGAACAGCACCTTGAGAAACACCAGCTAAAGTAAGTGAGGTAGTGGACGACTTTCCATTGTAGACAGTGTACTGCTTCCTATCATTTGTACATTTAGAGAATAGGAGGATGAATTCAGTGAAGAAATATATTTCTTTTCAATTTGTCTCACGTCAACAACTCTACATTAACATATATACATATATATATATGTTGACGAATCGATATCAGTTAGTGAACTATTGAAAACCCCAATCTACTGCTGAAGAAATTTAACTGTTGCCATCCAGCAATAAAATTGACTCTTGAAATAGAAAACGAGTCAAAAATTCCGTTTCCTGATGTGGAACTAACAAGAAGAACTGATGAGAGCCTAAGAAGACCGATCCATAGAAAACCTACTTGGAATGGTCAACTAACAAGCTTCTATAGCTGGGTACCCATTCAACAAAAGCGAAATTTAATTAAATCACTTGCCACCCGCATCCTAGGCATCTGCAATCTCGACGCTCTGGAAACAGAATTAGATATTCTAAGAGAAATTTCCATCCAAAATGGATACCCAGTGAGATTTATTAACAAAAATATCAAACCAAGAATTCGGAGAAACGAAACTTTACTTGCGCCAAAAAAGAAACTCTACATGAACCTGGATTTCAAGGGAGATTTAGCAAGCGATATTCTCAAGAGAAAGATCACATCATCTCTAAGAAGAATATTCTTTGCAGCAACGCTAAGAATAGTGTTCTCCAGTCGCCCACTGATCCGCAGAAGCCTCAAGGACAAGATCCCACATCTGACCACTTCTATGTGCATATATCAGTTCACCTGCTGCTGTGGAGCCAGGTACATCGATCGTTCGACGCACACCCTGTCCAAGAGGATTCAAGAACACTATCCAGCATGGTTGCGAAAGGGCAATAGTGGTGAAATAAGGAGTGCGATAATTGAACATCTGGTTAACCCTGATCATTCCATTTCAACAAACGCCTCCTTCAAAGTAATCTACAGAGTCAAGAGCAACCTATCAAAGGCAATACGGTCTCGCCTTCTTTGTATCGCTAAAGCTCTGGCCATTCACATAGAAAAACCGGAGCTGTGTATACAAAAGAGGATTACTCAACCACTTCTACTGTCTTGGTAACAAATTTTTTGATTTGATTTGATTTTTTTTATTTTGATGACTTAATTTTGTTTGTTTGCCTGTTTCTTTAATTGCTCATAATTCTTATATTCATTTAGAACTCTTACGTAATTTCGCATTATCTACTTTGTTCCTATGAGCATCCTGAGTAAAACTCACTTACCAAACTATTCATATTATTAAATAATTTCTTTTAACAACTGTTTGTGACAACTCATCACCTTTGTTACTACCCTAATTTCACTAACACCTAATTTTCTTAACTGATTTTGTATTACGTAACTCCAATTACCAATCTTCACCTGTTTAGTTTAAATAACTATAACCAATTGTATTTTTGTTTGATAAACTTATTGTACACATACATACAAAATAACACATATATATTTGCGATTGTACAGCTAAGAAAATGAATTCGCCGAAAAGAGACTCTTCGCTGATCTACGTGTTTTGTTTTCATTAAAATGGTGAGGTAATAGCGCAATAGATCTAAACTAATTATTGATTATGATTGATGACTATGACCATTAGAATCTGAACTTGGTGTATTATGGGCACCAACAGATGAGCCACACTCATCGTTTACTCTTGGGCTGAGATACTGACTGGGCACCCAGACCGAAAGTGGTCGTCTTAAAGGGCCACTCACCCCCGACAGCCTTTAACTTGAAGTCTAATCCACAAGGCAGGGGGTTTCCAGGGACCAATAAAGATTCCTATGCCATTCAATCCTCTCGGATTCTGGAGCCGACGTACAACACCCCATAGGTTTGGAGTTACGGTTTTCTAGTTCCCCTAAGCACCAGATTCGCATTCACCTATTCACTTTTGTGAGGAACAACCTCGCTAAGTGAAGGCAGCGATGAATAGGATTTATATGACAAAGGCCATGAACGCGTAGCCACGTAAGAGCATTTTGAGAAGAGGGCCAAAGTCTACTCACCTTCAGACGTACAAGGCCGTTTATAAGGGCAACAATAAGTATAAGTCACCAGTAAACAGTAACTCGCTTCATACTACAAGGTATTAAAACAAGAAACTTCTAAACATTTCGCCAATAAACACAAAGATTTGAGATTGCCGAATTCATCTGATATGTATATAACTTTGCTTATAAAAACTACCCTTCTATGAAAATCCGACTGATAGCTGCTGCCTTGACGTGGTGATCGGGCTTACATATCTCAATGACCCAATAGGCTACATTGGCTGAAACTATTGTTCCTGCAGATACTACCATGTCAGGAAGATTGTTAGGATAGCGATTAGACTAAAAGCAGTTACCGGCATAGTGTACGTTTTTTTACACTATGCTGGTAGCCTGTGGGCAAAGTCATACTGCTGGGGGACAGGGATGTAACAGCAGTAAGCTGTTTCCTTCAGATGACTAGCATACCAGCTATGCTGTCTCATCACTCTGCAGAGAGGAAGGTTAGAAAACGTCAGCCCCAAAAGTTGTACATCTCAACTTGCCCCACAGTGATCCGTAGCCGGCGATAAGTTACTTATACGGAACCAATCCAAGATCCTTTTAAGTTCAAACCGGCCTAAAGCAGTTTTCCTCCGGGGCTCTGTGGTAACGCAGAACTAATTCTGTTTTTGTTTCACATACATAGTAAATAAATAGAATACTGTATCTATCCTCTCTAAGTGCATGATTTGATTTGGAATGATATTTCATAGGACTCCCTGTCTGATCGTTTGTTGAAGGTCAACTTTTGAAAGACTTTAACTTTGGCTATGATACTTTAACTCCACCGATGAGCATGCCTAATATTCCATTCACAAGCATTAGTCTTCATCAAGCAAATACTCTTAGAATTACAAAAATGTCAAACGGTTGTTTTCACCTAAAAATCCTTTGTATTCAGCACTTAGAATGCAAGTAGTAAGACAGAAAAGCATATAGTGACGAAAACTGAGTGAGGGTGTCACTGAGATCTCTCTAACTTAACGCATATAGGAGACATAAGCAATACTAAAAACAACAGAACTCGCCTAAATGTAAACCATTGTAAAAAAAATTATTTAAAAGTAGTTTACCTCGGTGTAGTAGTGCTGATACGCTTTTTTGAAGCCAAATACACCATTGCCCCTGTGGTTAATGAAAACAGAACCCAAATAACAACAAATCTTGAAAAGTCCGCGAATATGCTGTATATAAACGGCACTAACCACATGGCAATGAGTGTTACGAGTTGGTAGGATCGAAAGTGACGCTGTTTCCAAAACATAAGTCCCATCTGACAAACCAATAGACTGAACACTGCCACCAGAAACATCTCAAGATGCATTTTTTCATGACCTCTGTGTTTCTCATGATATTTTAAATGTTCTATTCTAAAATAAATTCCGCATATATCACAAGACAGGATACATACCTGAATTTCTCTTCTGCAGAAAGTTCTGATAAGCGGTATGTCTAAGAAGTGACTATTATTTCTAAACAATTAACATGCATACAACATTATTCAGGACAACGACGTCAGGATCACCATCCATCCAAATGAATTCAAATGACTGGTGCGTGAAGGTCAACCTAGGTACAACACCCAATAATATTTGCTTTAGATTAAGTTATGTATTCAATGTCCAACACATCCAATATCCAATATTGCTTTTACCAGCTAGTATAAACCAATTTGATTTCTTTGTGATCGCCTCTTGATTGTGAGGTAGAGGTTCCTGATCTTCGGTAAACGTCTGCATAGCTCGTCTCGCCACTCGACTGTCGCAGCTTTGGTTGACTCCAAAAGGAGTAGTGCAGGGATTAACTGTATGTGGTTTGTAGAATGAGGTGTGTTAAGACTATTACTACTGTGAATGGAGTTGATCCTTTCACCAGTTGGTCCTTCGGTATCGTCGTCAATAGGAAAGAGATAATAATAATAATAGATATAATTAGTGAAGGTATTCAGTTTAGCAGACAGAGAAGGAATAAGAAAACGTAACAACAGTCAGTCAACCGGTATGTATGAACATATATACCAGTAATAATGATAATAATAATAGGTGTAGTTAAAGCTGTCAGGAGAGTAAGACGGAAGAGAATGTAAAGAAGTAAAACGACCGGTTTAATTGTCTACCCTTGAATGGCGTATGCGATTTTAAGGGATAGGCCATTTGGATGCAGTCCTTGTGTCGCTGCATGGTTGTCCAGCCTTCGCTGAGAGGCGTCCACAGACGGTGTCATAGCTATATCTGCCGGTAAGGAATTCCAGGGACGGCAAACCCGCAGGGAGAAGAAGTGGGAGCGCACCCGGGTCCTTGCCCTCTGGGGTCTTAATGTTGGGACTAGTTGGCCGATTCCTCTGGAAGCGGCCCGTTGTGGTTTTTCCATGGATTTAGGCAGAACACTTGGTTGACACAGACTGTTATTCCCAGAAATGCATCGCTCTAGTGTCACTGAAGCTTGGGGCCGTATAAAAGCCTCATTTTGCTGCCTCCTTATGGTTCGAGGTCTGCTTTCGCAGCATCGGATGTGTCCTCCTATTTTCCCCTTGATCTCATACCACCGTTGAAGTGCTATGGCCAACTGCCCTGGGGAGCTGAATGTGACAGTTAGCAGCTTTGGAGAGCTAATGAGTGTGAGATGAGCGGGGCGAAGTAGTCAAGAAATGGAGATGGCTGCAGAATCGCCAAGGGCCATCTGAGACGACAGGTATCTCCACTGCTGTACGTCATGCATGTGTTTTTCACAGGCAGTGCCCGTTTCCAGCTCCGGAACGCCGTGTACCACCATAGAAGTAGAAGGCAAAAGTTCCGGTGACTCCCTCGCCATTTGTCTGATAGCCCATGGTCTGTGTTCTTATGTTCGAACTTCTGTCGATGGCTAGTACCTGAGCCATCAATAGTACCTTTTCGACCTCTTCGGCAGAGTCCAGTGTAACCCGTAATGCGGGTGGCTTACCTTGAGGTGTGTGAACAGCCTGCACACTTTCGCTGAACTAATGTTCAGACCTAATTTATTGCACAGGTTGGACCACTGTTCCTGATCAAGCAGGGCTCGCTGTTCAAGCAAGCTGTCCTTGCTCACAGGTACGTTAAAGATGATGAGAGAATTAGACCGATTAACCTCAGACTTATGTTTGGCCTTTGGCTTCTTGTATTCCTTCGCAGCATCGGCATCTTTAGGCCTCATCAGGTTCTGGCCAGCCTTTGTTGTGTTGCCGAGCTTGCTTGTAGATGCAAGTGGTACTTTTCTAACCCTCTCTTCCCTTGATTTTGAATCTTTACCTTATGAAAATTGGCATTTTCAGTCAGTAGGACTGGAGTGTCCTTCTTACTGTCTGTGCCACATTTTGGCAGTGTGATGTTAGCAGGTGGGGAGCTGCATAAGACTTTGTTGGGACACAAGAGCGGCTTGTTGTTTCTGCTATCCGCAGACACGCTCTGTGAGACTATGCTAGGGCGACAAAGTGGACAGATGTACCAAAACCACGGGCACGGGTTATTTCGGCACAACGGCAGTGCACCCGCCGTTTGCAATAATTGCATTCAAACGCTGAGTCAGCTTTAGAAACTGTGATACTACACGCCTGGCATTCGTCTCCCTTACTTCATGATGGCTTCGAGGTCTTATGACGTCTTGAGCGTTTCCTTTTAGGTTTGCTGTGTTTCACACACTGGCTTTCAGTTGATGCAGGTGTAGTATCCTGTCCCTCTAGTATTGCCTGTGCCATTTCAGTACTAGACTGTGGCAATGCAGGCGTAGTTTCAGGACAGACGAGACTTACACGAGTCTTTAGGACCGGTATGCGGGAAGGGGTTGGTGTCCCTGGGTTTTTGCCTTCTCTGGCTGAAGCCCTTGTGACTACAGAGTAAGTTGTTTTAGTGCCATTTCTAAGGTTACTTTCGACAGCCATATTAACCATCACTAAAACTTATGCTGTATAAGAATAAGAGTGCAACAGTATCTACCCACAAGAACAAAAATAAGACTGACAAAGTACAAGACAAGGAAAAGAAAAGGTTTTCGACTTCACCTTGTACTTTCTGGATGATCGGCTTCACAGCAATCACGTGGTAGACCAACAAGTCTTGTTTATCTGAACGAGTGAGGAAGATGCTGCTACAAAAATAGCACCTGAAGTTTTGGCAGTAGTTCCAGACAGCTGGACTTACCACACAGAGATTCAATATGTGAGTAATGGTTGAATTTAATTCACCGTCTAGGAATATCAGGTTTCCCAAGCGGATAATTCACAAAATAGGTATTTTCCGGTTAGAGAGGAAAACACACGTCGTATTCAAGGAGCGCGCGCTACATCACATAATAATAGTAATATATATTTCGTATAAACGGGTAAGTTTACATGAAATTGAATGCATGCCATTTTTACAGGCATGATCAATTATGTTACGAATTACAATTGTGAATTAGCATACATTATCACTCTTTTTAAAAAGTTCAAATTATTGAATTATAGTACAAGCAATCGGAACAGATTCTTATAATTGTTAATTTGTAAATCTTTCACGAAGGTCTCCATCGAAGTTGAGCGACAACCCAAACTTCGTTCCATTTCCTAATGATAGTTATGGCCCATCGATAAACAACATATATTTGAAAGAGTACTGTAACCCCACGTGCTTGAACGCTATATCAGGAAGAGGAGAAAATCCTGCACAGCTATAAAGTGGTATAAAATGCAATCATGAATAATACATTATTGGAAGTATATTTACAAGAAAAATACAAGAATAAGCTATACAGTACTTAATATGATAGTGCACATTTGCAATGTATGATGCTAACCATATTGGTCTTACCATGGAAAACTATGACGTTTTCTATGAAAATAAAGTTATTCTCAAACATGAGTGTTGTTTTTTATCATCAGAGCAACCGAACTTTATGCGAGAGAAGGGTGTAAATGAGAAAAAGGAAAATAAATAAATAAATTTCAGCTTTATTAAAGTCCTAGGAAGTTGAGATAAAATAGAGTATAATAGTAATTAGGTAGAAGGATTATCGTGAAGTATATAAGTGACATTTCAGAGAGAAGTGGCTTGAAGGATTAGAACTTGTTGGATATGGTGACCTGTAGGATATCTGGTGAACTTGTGTATGGCCCATGGGATAGCATCTTGACAAGAAACTGAGCAGGCTTGTAGATGTTAGGAGCGAAAGCATTATTTTTTACAAGCTAAATCTGAATAGTCATTATTGTTTTAGTTTTTTAATTTTTTTAAAGTCTAATTTTTTTATACATTCAGTATCTTAACTCACGTTTAATTCTCGAGCTGCCAAAATAATGCATGTTGCTGTCCTACAGATCGGAGCGATTCACATTTGTGACCACTGCCAAATCTGCTGATCAGCATGCGCCACCCTCCCTCCTTTAGATCCGTCGCCGACACAAGGCCGACTGCGATCATTAAAATTATCCAGAGTCATCACAGAATTCAACAGAGACAGCCGAAACTGCCCCCGGTTGGTTCTGTTCTAATAAATGCACCCGTTCCATTGAGGGTCAGGGCATAATTGCATGTATCAGCTCTAGAATTACTACAGTTTTCCATGTAGCATATATGATCTAAGGAACCATAGCTGATTTAATGAGCCATTCGCGGTTTCACCGTTTTAAGGTATGTACTTAGACATGCATGGCTTAATCTCTGAGACAAGCATATGACTACTGGCAGGATCAACTAGTTTATTCACACAGTGATACACCCATTGACTGGGTATTGGTTTGCAGGTGAACCAAACACACCCATCCCTGCCTATTGCATGCAGGATCATCCTGTGGCGCAACCACTCGAGTGCCCTCTTCCTCGGTGGACCGTTCGCACCTTTAGTATATTAACGACAGGTAAGCATTGTTATGCCGATCGTTGATCGCGTCAATCAATTATGCACTGCATAGACAAGCCCAATAGAACTCGTCTCGCATACAAGACCAGCCGACTTGACTTCAAGCTTTATTTTTTCCCAAATATTTGTAATTTATCCAACACATACTTGGGTTTTTTTGTTAATGCGAAGACAATATTTCTATATTTCTTAATGTGCTCCATTGAACGACTAGCTATCCGATTGTACTCACTAACTAACGTCAGAGAGGACAGCAACCATGTAATTTCACTATAAATCGAATTCATGTAATTTAAATAATACTTAACCATGCCTGTACAACTGGTGTGTCCTACATAGGTAGGAAATATATATATATGCAAAAGTAGCACGCATAGCAACGCTATAGTGACAATAGGCCCCTATAAACGAAGCCTGCAGCCACCAAATTCAATGAAATTGTTATCCCTGCCAACCAATTTAGCATGCAAATAGCTTCTATACGTCTACCAAGACTATAGAAAACCATACACAGTCATACAAGTGAGCAATGAGAGCTGGTCAACTCATGCTTATATCGCATACATAGCTTATGCTGTGTTTACTATAGGATTTTAAGGGTTTTAAGCTGACAGCCTAGCAAGGGCGCTGTAAGGCCTAGACAAGCTCAGAACCCTATGGTCATAGATACCAAAATGCGTTTCACGCATTCCTCTATCGAATGGATTCAGAATTTTTGTCAATGATAGAAGGCTTCAAGTCTCTTAAAATAAGAAACTGTGCGTATATATTCCCTTCTTGAACCAGTCTATCAAAAGCATGCATACCGCTTCTGGCGGTCAGTCGCATGAGTTTGGACTCCCAGACTCCATATGGTGTCATTTCACCGTAGGCCACACCAAACATTTACTTGGTGGCATCTACCGATCTCCCACCTGTGGGGCAGAGCACAATCAGCTACTGCTCAGCACTATCACAGGGATACGAGACTTGGGCTATGACCAAATCACCATAGCTGGAAATTTCAATGCCACATCACTGAACCTTGGCTCTGGGTATGCTAAGGGAAAATTCGGCCGAAATCTACTGCAAACTACTCGGAACACAGGACTGACTGAGAACGTTGGAGACGACACTAGGTGGGGCCCTAGTGGAAAGTCTTCAAAACTAGACCACATTCTAACTAGTGACCAACTACTCGTCGAATAGGTCCAGATCATGACTCCTCCAGGAAGTAGTGACCATGCAGTCATAGGTTTCGACCTCGTTCTCCGTGAGCATTTGCAGTGGAACGTTACGCAACCATGTCTGTGTTACAGCAAGGCTGATTATGCTGAAATGCGGAGGCTATTGTCCGACGCAGACTGGCCCTTAGCATGGGATGAGCTGTCTATGGATGGATGAACACTGGGAAGCGGTAAAAAAGATTATTCATACAGTAATCTCGGAGGAACGGACGAGGATGTCAAATCGAGAATCGAGAAGGCGAGAAACACATTCATCAACCTGAAACCAATCTGGAAATCTTCGTCACTCACCATCAACAACAAAATTCGGATTTTCAATACAAACGTGAAGTCAATTTTGCTTTACGGATCAGAAACTTGGCGAGTCACCAAGAATATTTTCAACAGGTTGCAGACCTTTATCAACAACTGTCTTCGCTCCATACTGAAGATTAGATGGCCAGGAAGAATCACAAACAAGAAGCTATGGGAACAAACGAAACAGGAACCAATCGCCCAACAAATATGCAGGAGGAAGTGGAGATGGATTGGACACTCGCTGAGGAGGACGTTGAGTGACATCGCGCGTCAAGCCCTCGAGTGGAACCCGAAAGGGAAGCGGCGAGTGGGACGTCCAAGGGTGACATGGAGGAGATCGTGTGAGGAGGAGATGAAACAGTATGGAATAACATGGACGCAAGTGAAAAGTACAGCACAAGACAGAAGCAAGTGGAGACGTGCAGTTGAAGCTCTATGTTCCACTAGGAACCCGAGGGAACAATAATAATAATAATCTCGGATACCGTCCCTTTAGTCACAACACAGCCCAAAAGAAAGTCATCATGGTTAAAGAAAGGCACGCAGCGTATTCTGCAAGCAAAGCGGAAGGCTTGGTTTACGTGGCGCGTATCTAAGAGCCAGATCGACCATAATGCATACCTGGAACTCAGGAACCGCTGCAATGCAAGAGTCAGGAGGGACAGGAGGTCATTCCAGGCTAACCTTGCTAAAAAACTCGTGGCAAACCCCAAGAACTTGTACCGATTCATGTCGGAAAGGAAACCAACCAACCAGGGGGCATGCACCTTAGTAGGCCAAAACGGTCAATATCTCATTAGTCTGGAGATGGCTGAAACATTTAATTTAGCCTTCGCCAAACAGCTAAACAGCAATGTGGGTATTACCGTTACGGACCAAAATGGTGGCATCACTATTTCACAGGAGGAAGACCAAATAGCCACCCCCAAATAAACCCTGCAATAGCACTAAGAAAGCTGCAGCGAATCATGCCTGGGAAGTTCCCAGGTTGTGACGACATCAGGCCATCTGTTCTGAAACACTGTGCCGAAGCACTCTGTAGACTCTTATGCGACTTGTTCCAACACCCCTTGGAATCGGGGAAACTGCCAAAGGAATGGAGAAGAAGCATCCTTTCTCCGATCTTCAAGGGTGGGGAAAGGCAAAATCCCACTATTTATAGACCAGTAGCTCTACTCCCAGTGGTATCAAAAGTACTGGAAAGTATTATTGATGATCACATCAGGGAATATCTCGATAGGTCTAAAATACTCCATGAAGCTCAACACGGTTTCAGGAAAGGGAGATCCTGCGTCACTAACTTGTTATCAGCTTGGGACGACTGGACATCATGCTGGGATATGAATGTTCCAGTCCATGTGATCTTTCTAGACTTTGAGAAGGCATTTGACACTGTTCACCATGACCTTCTCCTACACAAAATAAGCTAGGTAGGTTTAGGTAAACCACTTCTGTCATGGTTGAAGGACTACCTAACTGAAAGGCAATTTTGCACCAAGGTCAATCGAGTCCGATCATCTTGGCACAGCTCGTCATTAGGAGTGTCGCAGGGTTCTATCCTGAGACCACTGATGTTCTTGATTTTTATCATTGATCTACCATGCTGTCTAAGCTGCCCGAATCTTCTATACGCTGATGACGTGAAGATATGGAGGGCGATAAAGTGCCCGGAGGACTCAGATAGACTGCAGGCAGATCTAAGGCTTCTGGAAGACTGGGCGGTGGCCAGCGGCATGACTTTCAACCTGAAAAAGTGCAAAGTAGTGAAGTTACGCACCTGTAGACTGCAGAATGCAAGTTACACCCTGTGCAATGAAAGCTTGTCCTGCACAACGTCGGAACGTGACTTAGGTCTAGTTCTAACGGAGAAAATGGACACAAGCGTAAATAACACGGGGGATGTAGCGAGGGCATATGCGGTCATACACTTTACACATAGGCAATTAGGTGCACTCACTCCTGAGCTCTTTCTAAGTTTGTCTAAAACATACGTCAGACCGCACCTTGAAGTGCATTATACCATTGCATCCCCACCGCTTAGAAGAGACGCCAACGTCTTGGAAAGAGTCCAACGACGGGCAACAAAAGGAGTGGTTGGTCTCCGAAATAAACCATATGATGAAAGGCTGAAAAAATTAGGCCTATTCACACTTAGTTACTGTCGCCTTAGGGGGGATTTAATTACTGCCTGTAAAATAACAAATGATCAGAATCACCCAAACAGAGGTGTTCTGCCAGTGAATAGGTATAGGCTCCCTCGTGGAAATCCTAGAAGGATAGCTCATCAGAGGGCAAGGACCCGGGTGCGCTCCCACTTCTTCTCCCTGCGGGTTTGCCGTCCCTGGAATTCCTTACCGGCAGATATAGCTATGGCACCGTCTGTGGACGCCTCTCAGCGAAGGCTGGACAACCATGCAGCGACACAAGGACTGCATCCAAATGGCCTATCCCCTTAAAATCGCATACGCCATTCAAGGGTAGACAATTAAACTGGTCGTTTTACTTCTTTACATTCTCTTCCGTCTTACTCTCCTGACAGCTTTAACTACACCTATTATTATTATCATTATTACTGGTATATATGTTCATACATACCGGTTGACTGACTGTTGTTACGTTTTCTTATTCCTTCTCTGTCTGCTAAACTGAATACCTTCACTAATTATATCTATCGCCGAAAAAAGTAAATCTTTGCTGAACGCCTTTTCTTTTCTATGACAGAATGGGAATTTTCAAATTACTGAAACGTTGCAAGGACCCAGTGACGGTGAAGGAGCTGGACCGTTTCTTGCGTTACTCCGTCAAGCTTGCAGTAGCGAAGGCAGTGATTCGGTTCTTGAGAAAATGTTTAGATCGGCACGAATATCTAAAGATGTTCTGAAAGTCCCTCAGACGAAACCACATCCATCCGAATACCAGAACGCTCAGGCGACACACACTGGACAACATTGACTCCATCCAATCACGTGTCCCTGAACTAGAACGAAATGTTGACTTTCGAGCTCACGCAGTCCACGATTTAGAACAAGAACTACGCCAATCGTTCGAAGAATATGTCGAAGAAGTTGCACAGAAACAATGTGAGAATGTCAAGTCAAACCTTATTAAAAGCCTGAAGCCGACGAGCGACCCTGAACGTCCATTCCCAAGCAGTCCAGAAAAATACGTATTTAACCTCTCAAACATTGAGCTGTCAGAACTTCAACTAGAAGCACTGTCCCTCGGTCCAAAGTTCTGCACAAAACCATCAAAAATCCAAAAACTTCAAACCCATGTTCAGTTCGAAAACTTGATAAACCAAACATATGATCTATCACCAACTTCCGAAGAGAACCTGCAACAGTTCAGGTCGGTAGTCCTCGACAGCTGCCATAAATTTATGAATACCAAACCAAATGGAAAGTCAATACTGACCAAAAAACACTATAAAGAGCTCAAGGAATTAATAAACAACAAAGAGATTATTCTGTTACACCCGGATAAAGGTGGGGGAATCGTAGTCATGAATCGTGAAGACTATGTAAGTAAAGTGCTGACCATCCTATCCGACGAATCTAAATTCATAAAACCAGGCAACGAAAAGAACATGACGGAACAAACTGAACAAAAACTAACGAACCTCCTCCGAAAACTAAAGACTGAATCATTCATCGATCTTGAAACCTTCGAATCGTTGAAACCGTCGGGCTCAAATATACCCCGGCTATATGGACTACCAAAAGTGCACAAGAAAAACGTACCTCTTCGACCCATTTTCGATATGACTAATTCACCTTATCACAGTACCGCACAATGGCTAGTAGACATACTAGAACCAGTCAGAAAGCAAATCTCCCGCCACTCACTCCAAGACTCCTTCGATTTTGTCAATTCCATTGAAAACGTCAGCGTTTCCAATCAAACCATTTTCTCACTAGATGTGGTATCACTCTTTACAAACGTCGCACTAACCGAAACAATATGCTTTATATGTGAATATATTGATTCAAAGGAGATGAACATTGGTATACCCACGGACTATTCGAAAGAACTCCTATCAAGATGTACTCTAAACGTCCAATTCACTTTCAATAATGAAATATATAGACAAAAAGATGGTATAGCTATGGGCTCACCACTCGGCTCACTGCTTGCGGACATTCTCATGTCGAAACTAGAAAATACACACCTAAAGAAGACAATAGATAACTTCGGGTTCTACAAGAGATACGTGGACGATACTTTTATTATCACCAATAATGAGGAAAATTTGGAGAACATATTGGACTTCTTCAGCAGTTGCCATCCAGCAATCCAGTTCACACTAGAGAAGGAGTCCAACGCAACAATATCTTTTCTGGACGTGCAACTAGCAAGATGCGAACAAGATGGGACACTCAAAAGATCCATTCACAGAAAACCGACATGGAATGGACAACTCATCAGCTTTCACAGTTGGGTGCCTCTATATACAAAACGAAATCTAATCCGCTCACTGACTCACAGAATCCACAACATTTGCTGTCCGGAAACCATAGAAGAGGAGCTGAAGACCCTGAAAAGAATCCTCCTTGAAAACCGTTACCCGGAACGTTTCATCACAAAAGCCATGAAGCCCAAAACACAAAAACCGTCCATGCTTACTGCTCCCAAGAAACTTCTCTATTTGAATCTGCAATTTAACGGAGATTCTTCAGCAGAAGTACTGAGAAACCGCCTGTGCCGTTCACTGAAGAGAACCTTCTTCGCAGCTTAACTCAGACTAACTTTCTCTACGAAATCAATGATTCGCACGAACGTGAAAGATAAGCTTCCACTGGGGGCCTCATCAATGTGGAGCTAGGTATGCCGGCCGTACCCAGCGTTTGCTATCCAAACGAATCAGCGAACACTTACCTTCATGGTTTTATAAAGGAGAAAGAAGATCTCCCCGCCGCAGCTCTATCCTAGAACACTTGATCGAATCCGGATACCAAGCAAACCCACAAAACATCTTCCCAGTTATCTACACAATACGTGGGAATCTTGCCAAAAGAGTACGAATTAAACTTCTTCAAACTGCAGAAGCAATTATAATTCACATATTAAATCCTGAACTCTGCATACAAAAGAAGTTTGTTCAGTCACTAAATCTACAATGGTCCTGATCTATCTCAACACCAAATACGTAATTTTGTCTTACCTCTTACTTCTTTGTTTGTCTGTTTCTTAATTGCATTATTTTCTACCCCTACCCTCTATTAAATCTCCACCCTCATGACGACTGTTGCTAACTTCATTTTCGTTTATTTTTAAGTGAATTCTACTCAGCTTATCAACTCAACTCTCATTCATTTTTCATTGAACCCTATCAGTTAGATTACGTCACCCAACCTACTTTTGTAACTTTATTTTAGTTTCTAACCGATTAACGCCTTCTAAATTATGTAATTTGTTGTCAAAAATTAACAATTGCATTAACACACTTTTGGAAATATTCCTTTTGTTGCCAAGAAAAATTACTATAAATTTGCGGTTTGTACAGCTTGAGAATGATATCGCCGAAAAGAGTAACTCTTTGCTGAACGCCTTTTCTTTTCTATTATTATCTCTTTTCTATTGACGACGATACCGAAGGACCAACTGGTGAAAGGATCAACTCCATTCACAGTAGTAATAGTCTTAACACACCTCATTCTACAAACCACATACAGTTAATCCCTGCATTACTCCTTTTGGAGTCAACCAAAGCTACGACAGTCGAGTGGCGGGACGAGCTACGCAGACGTTTATCGAAGATCAGGAACCTCTACCTCACAATCAAGAGGCGAGCACAAAGAAATCAAATTGGTTTATACTAGCTCGTAAAAGCGATATTGGATATTGGAACCCTAGCAATAACCCTAATCGTTCCTGAACCTAACCCTAAAGTGAAAATGTCCATAAAGTAAACGTAATCTAACTCAAACCAATCCCAATGTCGGCTTTATTAGGTTAACCTAACCCCAACCTGTCCTTGACTTAAATAATAACTTAATCTTCCTCAAACCTAAGCTGAAACTTGCCAGATATCCCACTTAATAACATAACACTTCGATGAGCATATTTTATTGACGATGACAACATAATTGCCAGGTTTCACTAACATTCTCAGTGAGCGTTTTAAGGTCATTGGTGTGGTCGCACTCCAGTGGCAGTCAGTGATGCTTAAAGTTTAACTTGGCCACCAAACCATTTCATAACAGTCTCTGAATTTATTCATAATGGAATGTTTGAGTTAGTACAGAATTAGCGAGATTTAATTCAGGATTATAGTAAGCTTGCGACCTTGTTGAGTAATATTTTAACAGCCTACTAACCTTATTATTTCTATACTCCCCTTTAGTAAGTCTTCGAAAGTTAGGGCGCAGTGCAGAATGTCTAGGGGAGGCTTCGGGAGCATTGCAGAATGTTTGAGGCTGGCTTAGGGGCCTTGTCCGACGTTCGGCTGTGCACCCGAAGTTCTTTCCCCAACGATTCTGCAGTGCGCCCGAATAAAATGCTAGCTGGGATTTTATAAAATACGTTACCCGTTTTGTCACCTGATTTGTAAATATTATTATGACCACAAAGTGGAGGTCTCCTTCGCCTCCGTATCCATGATCACATACTAGTGATCAAAAGACAAGACATCCACTCCCTCAAAACACTACATACAGACAACCACGGACATCATTTTAACTGGGACAACGTCCAAATACTAGACGGAGGAAACACCAAAAATGCTAGAGAATTTTCAGAAGCCTGGTGTTCCAGTGAATCTTCAATCAATAGACACACTGACATAGACAAAATTTACCAATCGATAAGAAGGAAATCTCACACACAAAGCATCAAACTTCAGGTTAAGGAAACAATCAGTACCAATACCACAAGTGGCCTAGAAGGTGTGAAAACACGCAAAAACAGCCAATCACGTTCAAGATCACCCACCAGGAGAGATGATTAATAAACTCGTGGAGAAATCTGGAAGCTCACTTCAACAAATTGAAGTATGCGCTGAAGATGTTGCCTATTAGGAGTAGGGCAATGAAAGCTTCTCAAATAAATCATCCAGCACAGGGAACACATCTACATCAAAATAATCGCAAGTGTATGGTGGACCAAACATTAAACTCAGTTATCATATAAAGTATCAGGATCAAAAAGGCAATTTAGTTACGATATTCAAACAGTAAATTACAATTGTTAATGTAAAGACGTCACATAAAGTCACAATTACTTGCAACTAGGTTTAAGTCCAACTTCCACAATTTAAATTATATATTTAGATAAAGCAATAAGAAGACGTAATTTGTCTGAATCGTGTAATGTATTTGCGCAACACATTTTGATGTAAATTCGTTATTCACTAATGTGCCTTTGCTCAAAACAGTTGACATTTTGTGTGATTATATTTCCACAAATAATTTTTTCATCCCATTCCCTATATCTTATTTAAGGGATTTATTACTTCTATGTACTAACAATTTTAGGTTTACATTTGAAGGCGATTGTTTCCGCCAAGTTGATGGTGTTGCAATGGGAAGTCCGTTAGGGCCCCTTTCAGCAGATATTGTTGCTGCTATATTTTGACTGAACTAGAGTACACGTATCTTCTAGTATTTCCTCGCGTTTACAATTGTGCCTTAACGTTGCGATTACTCGACATCCGCAACGTAATTCAAAAGGCACTTGCGAAGGAATACGACAGTGTATTATTGCAGCAATCAAGATTCAAAAATTGAGCGAGTACAAAAGTATCAATTGTTAACATGCAAGATTTAGAGTAATAAACAAATCAAAGTACAATTACATAGTGAAAGTATACTGCGATGATGAGTAATAAAACGGGTCACTACAATATTTATATTTAAAACAGTTAGTCCCTTTTATAAATTTTGATAGCATTATTAGAAGACGGAGATTATCTGAAAAGCAATGTGATGTATTAGCGCTATGCATTTTGAACAATCTGATCACACATTTACTTGTCAAGTCAATATATATGGAAAGGTTAAATTAAACAAGGTGACAAAAAAAGAATTAAGAATAATTAACACAAACGTTTGGTAATCCAATCAAATAAGGATTACCAAGGTAGGTTAAGAGTAATAAC
>OX235273.1:7151821-7195557 GCA_944472155.2 Trichobilharzia szidati
TGCAGATGCATCCACTCCTTGTGACTTTTAATAGCCAAAAAATACCAAATAGTTCTTCGATATTACTATTCTGTTTGCCTTGTATCTCTGTTTTTACTGTCTCTGTTTTGCATTTATTGATGAAATCCTTGTTTTATTTGTTTTGTCTCATTATTTGGGTTTTTCGTGCAAGCCCCAGTTTTTGACACAGTATTCCAAATAACTAAAAAGAAAGTGACCAGCATATATACATACATACTTAAATTCACTGAAGCGAAAAAGTACCACGGCTTTGTAGGAATTCTTCTACACAGAATAATTTTTCTCTGGGAAACTGACATGTGATCAAGCCGACCACATCAGGAGGGAGACAGATACATTACATGACATTCTATGTACCATTTGCTTCCATCGCCGAGCGCCTGTGTCATGTTTCGAAACCGTTGAACACTCATCAACTATATATCCAGATAGACAGTGTTGTGTGTGACATTAGTTAGTTAGAATGGCCGTTTATTAACGAATATGACACTTCCGCGCTCCGTCTTCGCCTTCCTCTTCTTCCTGTTATTCTCCTCTTCACATGGATCCCAGTCTGATGAGGCATATACACATGCAAAACTGTGCTCAATTAGGAAAGGAGGAACAATCAAGAAGACAAATATCACTCACTATTCCATTCAATACACCACCTTATATTCCTCCTTATATTATTCATAAATTATAAATACATTGTGCGTAATAATCATCTAGAAATACCCTGGATGGATTAATTAGGTAGGTAGGCAGGTAAGTGAACAAAAGTGCATTCGCGAGAAATATGACTGTACACACACACACACAGACCGACAGACACACGCACTGGTGTACCAGACTAGTTAGTTTGTTCTTCTTATGATTGTGATTGATGCAGTTGACTCTTCGCCACCTCCTCCTGCTCCTTCTTCTTCTTCTGCTTTCTCTTCATTGTAAACCTAGAGCAGTGTTCACAAGTTGAACAAAGCCTAATATCACAGGTTGCCAAGCAACTAGATAACGAACCCAATCCAATAGATTCCCGTATAAAATATGCGGTTTATCCCATCTAGAAGGAGCAGCACCGGCACCAGCAGCAGAGTAGTAGTAGGTGTTGTTGTTGTTGTTCAGAGAAAGACAATTAAGAAAGTTTAGCGTGCAAATGTATAAGCAATTTAAAACAAGAAAGATACAGTTCAAACCTTACCACTTTGACAACCGCTAGCTAAAGTCAGCCTAATCCTGAGGAGTATTCAACTTATTATTATTATTATCGATCATATTGACGACTGAATTTTAGCCTGTAAAACTACAATCATTATTGTTATCATTTCTTCAGGTTCCGAGTGGTCCTCTTTAGCTGCCTCTACAATTGCTAATAAACTCTTATCTCCTTCATGTCACCCTCGGTTACCCCACTCGTTCTTTCCACTCGACAGTCCACTTGACGTGAGATGTCATCTGACGCTTCCCTCAGTATGTGTCCGCTGATTCATCCCCCTATCTACCCCCACCACCCTCAGCATAGATTTGTGAGGTATTCATTAGTAAGGTTCTTGTCAGAGTTCCCCTGGTTCCCCTATAGCCCGGTCAGTCATTTCATCCTCTGTATCAAGCCAGCAGTTAGGGTATTCGTTTATCAAGAGTGTCTGCAGTAGGCGCTATTTGGAAATGCTTTCGCTAAAGACGTGTACACCAAGTTTCTGGTGCCTTCTGGTTTGGAGAAGCACCAACATGACGCATAAGTGTTGAAAATATATATGAATCTTGTTCATTATAATGCACTGAGGACTGAGCAGATTTCTCTTCACATATTACACTGATTTCGGAAATAGTAATAATAAGGTCTGTTGTCTTCATCGATCCTGCCTGAGGCTTTCTTTGGCTTCCATGCTCTCATCAAATTCCGGCTGTAATTGAATTGAAACAATGCTGACTGACTGAGCATTAGATAAGTGTGGAAGAAGTGACTTCCATCGAATTTCTTGTGTTCACGATGATTAGTCGTGGTGTCTTCATCACCTACCTTTGTCTTCTCTATGTCTGCTTGAAATCCTGTCTTCACCGCCTTCTCGCTCCCCACGAATGGCGGTATGATTATTCAATTCATCACAATCAGGAATATCATCACCGTTGACAGTAGCAGGTAACCCTGTCTTTCTGCTGTTCTCACTAAAAACGCTTAACTAAGTAATCCGTTGTGAGTCACTTGGTAGCCCCATATTATTATTATTGTATTGTTGTTTCCTTTAATTTCTAGAGGAACGAAGGGCTTCAGCCGAACGTCTCCATTCCTTACAGGGTTCTCCACCAACGTTTTCATCACCTGGCTTCACGTCTGCCTATATGCTTTCATCTCCTCTTCACATGACCTCCTCCATGTCACCTTCGCACTGACGACCAACTCGCCGCTTCCCATTCGGGTTCCAGTCGAGTGATGGCTGAGCGTGTGATGTCACTCACTTGATGACAGTTTGTTTTCTCAGAGTATGGCCAGCCAATCCACCTAACTTTATTTCTTACTGCATGCATATTTGTTGCACAATCGGTTCCTGCTGGGCTGGTTGGTTCGTTCGCTCCCAGAGATCCGTGTTGGCGATCTTTTCTGGCCGGCCATCTGATCTTCAGTAGTATTGAGAGAAGACAGCTATTGATGGAGGTCTGTAGTTTGTTCGAAGTGGCCTTCGTGACGCACTGGCCAAGTCTCCGATCCGTATGGTAAGTAGCACTGACGGACTTCACATTGGAATTGAAAATCTGGATCTTATTTTCCATGCCGGGTGCTGTTGATCTCCACACAGACTCGACAGTAGTGAAACCTTGTCTTGCTTTCGCGATCCTTGCTTTAATATCCTCATCAGCTCCGTATGTCTGTAGCTGAAACGATGCTTCCCAGGTTGGTAGGTAGAGGAAGTTGATTCTTTCAGATTCCTCCCTATCATACAGGCTGATTGTGGTCTGTTGTTGTTGTTGATGTTGCTGTTGGCCATGAATCTTCATCACCACGTTTTCTCTATGTTCACCTCAAGTCGTATCTTCTCTGAATGCTTCTTCTGCCAACTTGTGGCTTTTCACTTGCATATCTTCCAGTTTGTGGCAAATCAGACATATTTCATCATCAGCGAAGTCCAGATCCTCCGCTTTTCGGTATCCCCATACAGCTGTTGGCAAAAGTTTCGGGTACTCTGTAATGTTGAAGTTACTTTCCAAATCACTTCACGATCAACGCTAGCTATCGAAGTGCCCTTTTCAAAGTCAGTGAAGTTGAGGCATACATAGTGTCGACTGCCATTCTATGCTCTCTCTGTTCCATGACGATTCGTAGGGTTGCGATTTCTAATTCAAACATAATTTGCTTTTCCTCAACCCTCAGCTTGTTCAATACGATGTTCTGCATCCAACCATGTTTCCACGTTCTCTAGGATGACGCAACTATTTATATTTTCAAGTAAATTGGTAGATGGTGACTAGCTGTGTGGAATCCACAATGCGCAATTCACCCCCCCCCCATCTTGGACTCAGCAACTGGGTGTACCTGTGTTCTCCAGTGAGTCAGTGATGCTGTTCCCATTCCAGCTCGAACCCAATACCCGTAGTTTCAAACGCCAAGGTGTGTTATCCACTACACCACTCAGGCTACGAGAATCACCTCTTATGAATTAAATAATCATTCGTATCCATTGCACAAGAGGTGGTGGTGGCCCTCATGACTTCACTGGTCTAGTTAATGACGCTTTGACGTCTGAAATTATGGCTAGTGGGTTCGAGTCTGAGTGGGATGGAACACCATCACTGACTCACTGAGGAATGCAGGTACATCCAGCTAGCTGACGACTCGGTCCCACTGACTGAATAGGACGAAATACGCCTTCTCTGGATTCCACTGCTAGTCACAATCCACCAAATTTACTCCAAGTCAAAATAATCAGACATAGTCGAGGTATCTATCTGTACAAGGAGCCGCCAACTTGTTATCCTGACGTCGAGCACTTCGGCCCACTCAATCAATCAACAGGAAAGCCTAAATTGTGAATTAAACGTAATTACATTTCGTTTAGCATATAGACAGAGGAGAATGAATGATGTACCACACCTATAAAAATATACTACTGAAATAATAAAAAGTAGATAGAAAGACATCAGACAAAAAAGGATACGGATTCGTAAATGTTTGCTTTAGGTTCACCTTCTCATTACAATATGGACATGTATCTTTCTTCCCGATGATACACCAACCTCGTATACAAAAATCATGGAAGCTAGAAATTTTATAGATAAAATAATGTTAAGGAATATTGCAAAATTACTTTCATATATTTCAATCAACAGAATACAATAGAACGTGTACACACATTGACTAATGTCTTTCATGTTTCACCATCTATAGACATCATCAGCCTACATTATTCCCATATAGCGAAGTAATGTGAAGTGGTTACATACAACGATATATATGGACGATAGACGTCCCATCGTTCAAACATTCGTTTTCAAGATTCATTGCAAACTGTGACTTCAATTCGGGAGTCGTTGAAACCCAAGAACTGTCTGTCTGTATTCGACATAGAACTTTGCACATATATGCACCAGTTCAAGTCACCGCACTTCCCTCATGAAGCACACAGAGCAAGAGAAGAAAGTAGAAGAAATGCATAATAGAGATAGTAGACAGAGGTGGGAGACGAAGGAATAGTAATAGCGAAGGACAATATAGTTTCATTGGAAATCATAAGAAACAAGGAGTGCATGCACCTGCGCTAGCCTTTGAGAACGTAACTGGAAGGTGTCCTCGGTTCGACCCCCGGCAGTGGATGTGAACTGCCGATAAGTCTCAAACTTATTGGGACGAAACGGCTACACACTACTGCCTGTTGGTTTTCAAAGATTTTCTAACTCATATCAATCCGTGGACAAACTTCAAATACGAACCTGTTTAGTAAGTGGTTAACTAGATAGATGGGTATATCTGCTCCACTTCCGTGAGTGACTATATTCCCACTGATCCCCTTAAAGGTCAGTGGACCGCGAGAATCATCTTTTCTGTAACGGGTACGCCTTGAAATCCCTCATGTTTGTAATTACCTGTTGATATGTATATATAATATTTGTAAAATCTCAGCGAGATTGAAATGAGTAATTCCAACGTTTCCTGTGTTCGGAAATCTCGTCCGAACTTCTTCAGGGAAATTAATCGAAACTTACATAATAAACAAAATTATATGAGCTGTGATCACACTCTGTTTAAAGTGTTTAACAAAGGTAGACCAAAAAATTTTTTAAGTCCGAGGTCAAATTTTGATCACAGCTCATAAAATTTTGTTTATTATACTTCTTGTTGAATGACTCATGATTGGACAAAGTTTTTAAAAACAAGTGATGTTCCTTTTACATATAAAGCTCTCCTATGCAAGTTTCGATTAATTTCCCTGAAGAAGTCCGGACCAGATTGCTGAACGAAACATTGGAACTACTGATTTCAATCTCGCTGAGACTTTACAAATATAATTTTTTACAAGTGTCCTTTCTCACTCGGCGCCCAAATATTTTAGAACTATTCTGTCAAATCTTGAAAACAGTTCACAGACTGTATTTGGTGACGATCTCATCAGAGTGGTTGACTGGACTAACACATTTCAGATATTTCCAAGTCTGATCACGGATTGATATCAGGTTAGAGAACCATTGAAAAACCGGCGGTCCTAGTTACCAGACTCATAGACAGTACACACCTACCTGGGTTCGAACCCACGACTTTCTGGTTACATGACAAGCTCGTAGATCATTCAGTTACAGATGGCGGACTCAGTGACGTAGTGATGATGAGTCCTAGAACTAGGACAAAACCACCTCTCCAGTAGTACTCCTTACCTTGTTTTTAATGGTTCTCCAACCGAAGAACAAATCACATCCCTACAAAACTATTTCTTTGAAATTGCGGGTATTTTCCAAAGACGATAATTAGAAGGGTTCAAGAATTTCAAAGAAAATCATATCATTGACGACTAAGGTGGTTTGGAGAAAATGCTTAATACCCCCCTGATTTTTATAGATGGGAGGTTAATAGTAATCACACTTTCTATTTAACCTTAAGTCGAAGAGAGGTGATAATTAAAGGCATCGTGATAATTAATCACTGTTGGTATCAAGCACATTCGCAACAGAAGAGTATTTTCTGATTATCACGTATCCCTACTGAGAAAAAGGGGAGAAGAAATCAGGAATATCATAAGCTGTGATAATTCATTTGCACGAGACAGATATATCATGCAAAAGACCATGAACCAGGCATCGTCTATGAAAACTGATTTATTATTGTCTTCAGGATTTCATCGTGAGCTGACATCGGTTGGAGAATAATTGGAAAACAAGGCAGGGAGTACTGGACAGCCAACTGTTTCGTCCCAGTTTGTGATTCTTCAGCATCATGCACCCGCCGCCAGGATTCGAACCCAAGACCTTCCGGTTACCAGGCTAGCGAGCTCATAGACCACTAAACCACTGGGACTCGATCCAATGGCCAGTGCATGAATTTCAACTCCTGCCAATTCACGAGATAGCCCGACAGCTAGCCAACGTCATCGATGGCGAGTATTTGTCCTCACACCCAGACCTGTTGCACCCTACTGGTCACGACATCCCACTAGAACCCCAGGTAACTACCTACCTACCTGAATAGGACCAGTCGCCAGTGAGCATCTCATTGATTTTCGAGTATTGGTTTATAGGGAATTTTGTTTTGATTGGTTGATTGTTATGCTACATTATGGGGACCAAATCTCGTAAAATTGTACGAGGATTAGTATACTCTCCGGACGCCTAGATCAAATCAGGTAGTTCTCTTTAGGGACCACCACCACCCTCCCCGCAAGCCATTAACTTGAATTCTGAAGTACAAGGTAGGGAAGCGAGCACTGTCAGGAGTTATGTCCTCATGGTTGCCAGAACAGGTTCTCATATGCCATTCGATCCGTTCGGATTCTGGAATCCATGTACACCACTACTGTAGAAGTTTAGAATCAGGGTTTTCCTGTTCCCACTTCTCCCTAAGGGATACGTGAATATCCAGTAGTCTGGGGGGTGTAGGCGCGCCAGCTGTTCAAATTCACCCTTTCACTTTTGCGAGGAATACACCTCCATTGTGTGAAGGGCAGTGAATAGGAGTTTGCCTGATAGTGACTATGAGCTTGAAGCCCCATAAGAGTATTTAGACAGTAAGACTAAAGTCGATTCACCCTGGGCCGTATAAGTACTGACGATACTACCACTCAGTCAGCTGGTTACCCAGAGTGAGATTCGAAGAATCTGCGACTCCTATTTATACTTGAAACTCGAGTTGCTTAAGTCGATGATGAGTTGCGTCCACCACCCCCACCCCACCCCGAAAAATAAAATGGACCACAAAAAATGATATGAAACAAACAGTAAGGATACACATGAGTACAATTGAGTCGATGAACTTTTTCTCCACTATCTGTTGTTAAATCATTTGTACATATTGAGCATATAGATGGATCAATTCGTCGAACTGGCATACCATGTGGTACTCGATACTAAAAATTTAAAAAAATAAAAACAACATTAAATCAATCAATAAATAAAATTTGAACAAAGCAAGAACAAGAACAATTGTACCAGAAGATAATATGAGCTCATCTTTTATAATTATTATTTCGAGGATTCTTCTCAACTGGTTACAACCTGAACGATAAAAATATATATGAATTACATTACATTAAAGATTTGATGAGCATACTTTTCCACGATCACAAGAAGGAATTGGTTGGTAGGAAGTGTAAAAGTAACATTAGACCGGAATGATTTAACTAATTAAGAGTTACAAACACTGACTATTTATAGAATAATAAGACAATTAGGCTTGGAAACAAAAACAGAGTTGCGTATACATATATATATATATATATATATATATATATATGTATAGAAACAAGGTTTAGCTCGCTCGGTCGGTCGGTATTCGACATAGAACTTTGCACATATGTGCGCCAGTTCAAGTCGCCACACTCCCTCCTTGTAGCACACAAAGCAAGAGAAGAAAGTAGGAGAAATGCAAAATATAGACAGTAAACAGAGGTGTGAGACAAAGGAATAGTAATAACGGAGAACAAAACAGTTTCATTGGAAATCATAAGTCACAAGGAGTGGATGCATCTGCGCCACCCATTCACAACGATTTTGAGCCATGTCACCAATTGTTTCCAACCATTGGTTTTTACCGTCCCGAGGACCCCAACCAGGAAGTCTACATCTTCCTACGTGGCTTAGACTAACTGTTGTGGATTTCATTGAGTGGTGCCATGTTTTCGTTTGACTGCCGCTAGCTCTTTTCCAGCCTGGTCGTATATCATCTAACATTGCCCGTCCAGGAAGGCGATGACTAGGCATACGTAGCACATGTCCTAACCATCTCAATCGATGTAATTTCACAGTCTCATCTATTGATTTCCCCGCCTTACCTAGCACTCGACGCCTAACCTCAGTATTGCTCACCTTATTGTACCACTTCACACGGGAGATAGAACGCAGACACCTATGATCGAAGACAGCTAATCTTTTCATGTCTTCTGCTCTCAATGGCCAGGTCTCACAGCCATAGAGGAGGATGGGGCGGACTGCTGAGCAGTACACACGCCTTTGGTCGATAGTCGGATATCGCGTCTACGCCAGAGACGGCGTAAACTGGCATATGCGAAACTAGCCCTCTGTATTCGTACTGAGATTTCATCGGAGATCAACCCGTTGGGGCTGATGGTACTTCCCAAGTAAGTGAAGCGATCAACGTGCTCTACCACTTCACTTCCTATTTCTAATCTAGGGGTCGGTGTAGAAAGAGTATAACAAAAATAGTATATTACGTAACTAAAGAAAACTTTTTATCTAATAGCCAATAGAAAAAGAAGAGAAAAGAAGAAGGTAGGGTGAATCATGTTTAGATGAGAGAGTAGAGTTTTCTAAACAAGAAAAACGGTGACTCATAAAAGTTGTATATATTTTTTTGTTATCACCAGGGCAGTGCAAGATTCACCACTGTCTCTTTCTGAGTACACATAGATTTGGTTTAAGTCGTTTGATAGCAATTGCTTCAGCAAAGCGTACCCAGCTAGGTTTCTTTTGCTTGTTGATTATTTTGAACGACTTCAAGTTGTCTACAATATGACCAGTGTCTAAGAGATGACGCGCAATTGCACTGTTTAATGCTTGTAGACCTTTCAGTCTCAGGTTCTTTGGTATGTGTTCAGAAATGCGGACAATAACCCTTCTCTCTGTTCTTCCGATGTATGTGCTTTAGCACGTACATGTAAACTGGTAGACGCAGTTAGAGGTAAAATGAGGATTGTTTTCTTATCTTTTTTAACTGAAGAAAATTTATAGGCTTAAGATTAATGTGAGGGAGAAATTGTCTACCACTAGTACAGGACTGGACTAAATCGAATCGCTCCTACCTTAAAGACAGGGAGGGAGTGAAGTGGTTGATAGAGCGTCTTGATCACCTCACTTATTCGGGAATTTACATCAGCCAGCACAAACGGGTTGATCGCTGACGAAATTTCAGCATGGATGCAGAAGGCTCGTTTGATATTTCCCAACTTACGCCATCTCTTGCTGAGTAGATGTGATATCCTGTTGGTTATCGATCAAACGATGTATGTGTTTCTCAGCACCAGTTCACTCCGTCCTCCTTTACGGCTATGAGTGAGGTATGGCCATTGAGAGTGGAAGACATGAAAAGCCTGGCTAGCTGTCTTTGATTATAGTTGTTTGCGTTCTATCCCCCATGTTAAGTGGTATAGTGAGATGAGCAATAGCAACGATAGGCATAGGTCGAGTTCTAGGTAAGGAGGGAAGAGAAATCAGTTGACGAGGTTGTAAAGTTACATCGACTGAGATGACTGGGATATGTGTTACTCATGATTAGCCATCACCTTCCTCGACAACGGGCAATGTTAGAGGACATAGGGTCAGGTTGGAAAAGAGCCAGTTGTGGTCAAACGAAAATATGGTTTCATCAGTCAGTGGAATTCAAAACAGTTAGTTTAAGTCACGTAGGAAGGTGTAGACTACTGTATGGTTGGAGTCCTCGGGATGGTAAGAACCAATCAAGGCTAGAGACAATTGGCGGTGGTAAGGCTCAAAATTGTTCTCAATGGCGTAGATGCATTCACTCTTTGTGATTTATAGTATCCGAAATATTCGATTGTTCTCCCATATTGCTATTCTTTTCGCCTAACTCAAATTTCTGTTTATTATCTCTCCCTTTTGATGAATCTCTGTTTACTCTCTTGCTTTGTGTGCTACATGGAAGGAGTGTAGCAACTCAAACTGCTGCACATCTGTGGAAAGTTCTACGCTGAAACCAGTCAGTTGGGTATACCACCTAAAACACTACGGGAACTGCTAATACTCGGCTGTACGATGAGTGTGCAGCTTCAGTTATACAATTGGGGAGGCGTAGCGATAAGCTTCTCCCCTTGGGTCCTGTCTTCACCAATATCTTGTGTACGGTAAAATTAGAGAATCATTCATTGAGAAATGTAATCAATGAGCTTTTGTTCCATCGTAGATATTATGAATGATAATTTTATCTTGTATAAGAATAAAATCGATACCAAGATTCTTTCTCAAAACGTTCAATATGACCCACCCGAAAAAATGAGTTCATATATGAAACAGAGAAAGACAATACCTTATTATCATTTATTGATGTCCTGCTGCTAACAAGAAGGCAAGATGGCAGTATTAAGTGGGGTTGGTAAATGCTCCATCGTTTCAAGTCGTTTGTTTTTCATACATACAAACGAAATCTCATATTAGTATCCTGATGTTTTGTGATACGAAAATTTGCACTGCCGAGACTCTTGACAGTGAAATGAGGGAAATAGAAAACTCATTACATTATGAGAACAGATATCCAGTAAAATTTGTTAAAGACTCCACGAGGAGAACAGATAGTGGGAAATGCCTCCAAAACTGTACAGAAGAAACTTAAATATATATGACTTTACTGCTCAAAGGAAATGCAGCCATTGTATGATCAGAGTCGAAACTTCGAAAAATAAGAGCTAAAACATTCTTTTCCGCAACACTGTATAGTTCCAACACAGGTTAAGAATAAGCAGACGAGCACACTCTCTGATAACGGATGAGAAAGAAAAAGGACAAGAAATATCAAACATTACTGAGGCTCCCAAGCAAAATAGCTACCCAAAGAACTTCATCAACAAAATCAACACTGACATTAAATATGGTCGAAAACGTATTCCGAAAACATGGACCTCAACAGCTGTCATTCCATATAGAACAGAGACGTCAGACGATATCAGAAGAGTGCTCAATAAGCTCGACATCAGAGTATTCTTCAAAACATCAAACACACTGAGAAGCAACCTTGTTCATATAAAAGACTAAATCCATGAAAATTCTCTATTCAATTGTATCTATAAGATAAAATGCTTGCTTCGAATGTGATGCGATATACATCGAACAAACATCACCAGAGAGAAATCAAGATAATCGGAAGAAATGAACACTGTAGAGCCGACTCCGTTCGACCACCGAAAAATCCAGTTGAACTAGAAAAGCTTGAAAAATCATCAACCATAGATGGTCTACACGCTACGCTAAATAATCAGGCCATGAAATTGATTTCGACAATATTGAAATAATCATCCAGAAAAAGCATTTCAGAAATCACAAAGAACGTCTAACATCATCAGAAGCACTTCATATCAAGTAGAATCCAAATTGTCTGAGCTGAATAGGTATGATGGACTAAAACAGAATTTGACCTGGTTACAACACTCTACCGCTCCCCCATGAAAATGACAAACGTCATCAGTTAATATTACTGTGTAACACTGTGTGACTTATCAAAATAAAATCTTATCCATAATGGAGTTCTACTCTACCACAGTGCCCAAGTTTTAAACCTATATCAAAACCAACACGAATGTGATAAGCAATATCATTATATAAACATGCGTTGCTTTTATAATTTTACACACTTATCAAATCCAACAATTTACACCTGGTTTTGTTACCTTTACCAACGCAAAAATGACCCCATACTGAGGAACGACGAATAAATTTGTTATATATAAGCTGAGATTTTGTAAATTCTGTTTTAATAATACTTTGACAAGGCTATTAGCAGCATTAAATAGCGAAACGTCAGTAAAAACTGAGATATCGTTTTGTTTTTCATTCATTGGGAAATACACTGACTGACTGACTGGTTTCAACATAGAACTTTGCACAGATGTACACCAGTTTGAGTTGCCATACTCCTTCCACGTCCCGCACAAAACAAGAGAAGAGATTAAAGAGAGATCCATCAAAAGAGAGAGATAATAAACAGAAATATGAGGAAAAAGAAGGATAAGCTGCCCAGTCTAGAAACTTCAATATGCACTTGATAATTTAATTGTTCTTGTGGAAACAGTTACACATAGGTAGAACCACTCGGAAAGCATACCGTCGCCTTCTTGAGTATTGCCCAACATGGTCAGGTGAAGAAGTCGTTAAGTCATATTGCCATACCTTGTATATAAATGTATCACAGGATTGATAAGAAGATTCATCCCTTACAATTCTATACAAGGTGCCACCTCAACTCGCCAAGTTTGTACACCTTCCATAACTCTGAATGTAATTTTTATTTGTATTTGCATTGCTAACTTTATTAATCAATATCATGTTGTGCTATAGTTGCATATTTTGATCTTCGTTCCACAATTTATTATTATTATTCTCCTTGATGGTCGACCTTGACGCGCTTTTCGATTAGTGCGCGACACTACCTTTCCTGTTGTGATTGTTGTTGTTGTGATTACTTTATTTCTCATTTTCCTGATTCTAGAGGGAGCAACCCAGAGAGTCGCTCCTCTGTAACTTGAATATCCATGTAACAACATTATGAAGCGAAGGCAAGTCTTTGTGGAGGAGATCAACAGCACTCAGCATGAAAAATAAGACCAGGATTCGCAACACTAATGTGAAGTCATTGCTGCTACACGGAACAGAGACTTGGCGCGTCATGGAGGCCACTTCAAACAAACTACAGACCTCCATCAACAACTGCCCTCGCTCAACACTTCACTCAAGATCAGATGGCCGGCCAGAAAAGATCACCAACACGGATCTCTGACAACGAACGAACCAACCAACCAACCCAGCAGGAACCAATTGTGCAACGAATATGCATGCAGGAAGAAGTGGAGTTAGGTGGATTGTCTGGCCATACTCTGAGAAAACAAACCATCAAGTGAGTGACATCACACGCCCAGCCATAGCTCGACTGGAACCCAAATGGGAAGCGGCGAGTTGGTCGTCAGTGTGAGGGTGACACTGAGGAGGACATGCAAAGAGGAGATGAAAGCATGTGGGCAGACGTGGAGCCAGGTGATGGAAACGTTGACGGACAACCCTGGAAGTAATGGAGATGTGCGGCTGAAGCCCTATGTTCCTCTAGAAACTAAAGGAAACAATAGTAATAATAATTTCTGACTCTAAGCGCTCTTTATCGCTGTGAACAAGAGAATATCTACTCAAAATATGTTCAATCAATAATGATTACAAAAGTTTTTCAACAATCTCTAACTTACTGCTATTTTTGCAGCCATTTTATCTGTACATACTTCAGCAAAATCTCTTGCAATCACGCCATAATAAAGACCGTAGAATAAAGCCAGCATGGCTATATCCATTGCAATTTTTGTAGGCAGTAAGAACAGAAGATTCACTTGAAAAAATGTTAACATCATTAGAATGTAGCCGCCAACACCGAGGATATAAGAGATTGTATGAATAAATAAGAACCATCGATATACTCGCCTATAACAGAAAACGATTGGGAATAATAGTAATAATAATAATAACAGTGTGGAATTTTCAGCCCGAGGCGGGAATTTTCAAACAGGGTGTTCATATTGATTATTTTGTTCAATAAGAATATGAATATCACATAAAAATTTACGTGGAAATTCTCATCATGACCTGACACCTGTTAGAAAACCACTGGGGAACCAACATGGAGTATTGGACAGCCAACTGTTTCGTCCCAGCTTTGGACTCTTCAGAGGCACGCCGCCAGGGTCCGAAGCCTGAACCTTCCGATTACAAGGCGAGCTCGTAGACCGTTAAACCACTGGGGCTTGATCCAATGTCCTATGAATTCTAGCTTCTTCTAATTCACATTATGGTGTAACCTCTAGCTAATTTCATCAGCGAATATTTGTCCTCACACTCGACGTGCAGAAGCCGGAATTCATAGACCATTGGATATGGGTCCCGTTGGCTCGCTTTGTAACCGGAAGATCCTGGGTTCGAACTCTGGCGGTGGGTGCATACCTCTGAAGAGTCCTAACCAGGACGAAACATCTGACTGTCTAGTTCTCCCTGCTGGTTTTCCAATGGTTCTCTAACCAACATCAGTTCATAACTAAAATCCTGCAAACCAACAATTAAATATCAAGTGAAAATATTAACCACAATATAATAATAAAAGAAAGAATAGAAAGGGCCGTTTACTTAAAGATTCTCAGTAAGTTACTACTGTCATGCCTTACACACTTTTCTCATTACATAACATAAGTGCCAAATAAGGAATTATGAAAAAGAGAAGACGTTCAGCGAAGAGACTCTTTTCGGCGAATTCATTCACATAGCTGTACAATCGCATTTATATACAATTATTTGTGTGTGACTGGATTCTTAGAACATCTGACAGAATCCGGTCACCAAGCTACACCGCAAGCAAACTTCAAAGTCGTCTACAGAGTAAGAAGCAGTCTTCCTAAAGGTGTACGAATCAGACTTCGTCAAACTGCAGAAGCAATGGTGATTCACTTGTTAAGTCCTGAACTCTGCATACAGAAGAATTTCTTTCAATCACTGCACTTGCAATGGACGTAGTCTATCTTATTAGCCGACAAGTAAATTCTACCTAATCCTTTTCTCTTCTGTCTCTTCATTAGTATTATTTTGTCTTCTCAATTGTAATATTTTACATTTTCAACTTTCTTGTTCTCTACCCCTACCCGATTTAATTTCTACACCTCACTACCACTGTTACTGACTTGAACAACGCTCAATTTCTAGTCATTTATGTTACGTCATCCAACTTACTAACTCAATCTTACTTTAGTTGGTGTCTGATTAACCTTGTTTCTATATTAGATCATTGTTGTATTACCTGAATAATTATCTAAACTTTGTTCATCGAATCTACACCCAACACATGCAATAGGAATGAATCATCACTCATACCTGAAATATGGAAAATAATACTACCAATCAAATCAAGTGAAAAACAACGGAACTATGTAAATGAATTTAGGAAGTCGTGTGATTACCTTGATATGATTATGAGTGGCAATAAATTGTGCTCGAAACGTCATTAGTAAGCATTACTGTATAACACTGTGAGACTCTATCAAAATAAAATTTACCCATAATGGAATTAAACTTGACAAACCTCATGTGGACATACACACACAAATAATTGTATATAAATGCGATTGTACAGCTATGTGAATGAATTCGCCGAAAAGAGTCTCTTCGCTGAACGTCTTCTCTTTTGCATATGACTCAATGGAGATTTTCAAAAAATAAGGAATTGTAGAATTTTTGTACTTCATCCTTCGAGCATATAGTCTTCTATAGTTGCTTCTAGTTCTACCTGATGTGATGCAGTTGGGGAGATTTGTGTGTAGAGGGAATTCTCAGAGTCCGACAAGATGATATTCACTAATTTCTCGCAAGAGTTCAAGTGTCTATCTACAACGGTATTAACAAGTTGGTTTAGCGACAACTCACTCTCTCTCTCTACTGACAACGTAACAAAGTCTTTCTTAAGTAACCCAGAAAAGATTAAGGGAGAACAACAAAGAAGAATCGGTAGAATATAAGAGTTAAAAAACTGTAGAAGTAGGGACTGACACCGATGCCAGATTGTCTCAACTTCCTTACTTAGAACGTCAACCGATATATAATTCTATAAGTGTGCTCTTGGAAGTGAGTGGGCGGTTTTGATTTCCCGGCTGCCCACACTGTGGAAGTTGATTGAATCTTCAGGTACCTGAAACAGAAAGGGGTTAGTGTTGCGTGACAACAGAGCCCAGGGGACCACTGCTTGAGGCCGATTACACACACTGCCTGTATGAACTGGTTTCTTAGTTTGGTTCCGTATTAGTAAACTTACCGCCGGTTACGGACCACCGTAGGGTAAGTCGGGAAGTACAATTGTTAGGGTCGACATTTTCTAACCCCATCTCTCTGGAGTGGAGAGGCAGCATAGCTGGCTGGCACGCTGGTCATCTAAAGGGAAACACCTTACTGCGGCTGTTACATCCCTGTTCCCCAGTAGTAGTACTACTTCGCCCACAGACCACCACAACATAATGTAACAAAAAACTTCCTACACTATGCCGGTAACTGGTTTTAGTCTAATCGCTATCCTAACAACCTTCCTGGCATGTTAGGACCTGCAGGAACAATAGTTCCAGCCAGTGTAGCTTATTGAGTCATTGCGATATGCAAGCCTGGCGACCACCACGTCAAGGTAGCAGCTATCGGTCGGGTATTTTTCATTCCTTTTTACTTTCTTCTCTTGTTTTGTGTGTGTGTGTGTGTGTTACATGGACTGTGGTGACTTGAACTACTTACTGCACATCGGTGCAAAGTTCTATGTTGAAAGCAGTCAGTCAGGAAATGAAAGCTGATGGTGGATTATTTGTAAAGCCGACTAGAGACTTCAGAGAACAGACTGTAATGAAGATGTGCCTCTGAAACTGTATTTTTTTTTATTACAGCTTGATGCCACACCGTATTTTCAGTACAAGTATGGAATTTTCAGCATGGATATCGGTAGCCCAAATTTTGTAGGCCAACCATTGATATCGGGTGTGCGTCGGCAGGGGATCGAACCCCGCTTCATGTGCACGGTCAGGGAGAGTCCTAACCACTGTGCCACCGACGCACAGGGGACGAAAAATAACAATAATAATGGGAAGTAAAAATGTTATTCAACATTTGAACGAGAATACGAATATACAAGCTGGTTTTATTTCTTAGAATTCCTTTCAACTGTGTACATCCTAAATGATTTCAGAATATATAAGATTCGAAATTACTCTTTTCTCACAATTACTTCGAGTTATAGATAAGAAATATGATTTGATATAAGAATAAAACTTGTGCACTGTGGTGGTAGAGTATAATTCCATTATCGGTAAAATTTATTTTGATAAAGTCTCACAGTGTTATACAGTAAGTAATATTTACTGATGACCATGTTTCGAGTACAGTTTATCACTGCTTATAATCATATCAAGACACTACTCACACAACTTTCTAACTTCGTTGATATAATTCCATTATTTCAATTCATCGCTTGACTTGATTTGTAGTAGACCTAAATGATGAAATAAAACAGATAGAAGAAGTGTTGATATCAAATAACTATCCTATAAGATTCATTGGGAAGATCGGTCGGTCGGTTTTCGACATAGAACTGTGCACTGATGTGCGGCAGTTCAAGTCACCACACTCCATGCAGCACACAAAGCAAGAGAAGAAAGTAGAAGAAATGCATATTAGAGACAGTAAACAGAGGTGTGAGACAAAGGAATAGTAATAACGAAGAACAAAACAGTTTCATTGGAAATCATAAGTCACAAGGAGTGGATGCATCTGCGCCAGTCACTGA
This sequence comes from Trichobilharzia szidati, assembly GCA_944472155.2. Lineage (NCBI taxonomy): Eukaryota > Metazoa > Platyhelminthes > Trematoda > Strigeidida > Schistosomatidae > Trichobilharzia > Trichobilharzia szidati. The sequence continues at coordinate 7,169,538 of OX235273.1, forward strand.
GAACGATTTTGAGCCATGTCACCAATTGTTTCCAACCATTGGTTTTTACCGTCCCTAGGACCCCAACCAGGAAGTCTACATCTTCCTACGTGGCGTAGACTAACTGTTTTGGATTTCATTGAGTGGTGCCATGTTTCCGTTTGACCGCCGCTAGCTCTTTTCCAGCCTGGTCCTATATCAGCTAACATTGCCCATTGTCAAGGAAGGCGATGACTGGGCATACGTAGCACATGTCCTAACCATCTCAGTCGATGTAATTTCACAGTTTCGTCGACTGATTTCCCCGCCTAACCTAGCACTCGACGTCTAAATAATCAACATAATGTCAAAAGCAAAATAAAAAATAATAGGGAAACTAATAACGATAACATGAATAAGAAAGAATATGAGGCCTCTACTTTTATACCATATAAGGAGGGGACATCTGAGACCCTACGTAGGATTCTCAATTAAGCAGGAATTAGAGTGGTGGCATTTAAACCTACAAACTCACTCAGGTAGGACGAGTTCTGTAGGTTAAAATACCCAGTTGACCCAATTAGACAAAGTAATATAATTTACAATATACCCTGCAATGACTGTGAGGTCAACTACATAGGTCAAACTAGTAGGTCACGGGTAGTTAGATTGTCGGAACATAAGAATTTAGCTAGAATAAGAATGGTTGACCCCACCCGAGAAGATAAGTAATTTAGAAAAAAGCTCAGCACTACATTGCACTGCATGCATTAACAACGCACAACCACACATTAGGGTGGGAGAGGGTTAAAATTCTAAAAAGTAATCTAGGTAGGTGGAGAGAAAGAGAGTGGTTGATTACTGAATCCTTGTTCATCGAGTCTACACACCCAACACATGCAATAGGAATGACTCATCACTCATAGTCAATAATTCCGAAGAAAGGGTGATGTAAGTAAACGAATTGTCCAGTGTTGAAAGATTATTTATAGTATAGTTAGACAAAAGGAGTGGGGGTGGGGGTAAAGTTCAGTTTTAGCTTGGAAACAAGAATAGACTAGACATAATATAGAAGATTGAATTTAGACATATTGTGATGGAGAGTTCAATAGGGTGGGAGGGAAATAGTAAAGGTAACATTATGACATATACAAACAATTAAGTAAATTTGTAAACTTTATAGTGAGTACAACTCAGTGAGTGAAAAATGAAATCAACATTAAGTCGGATGTTACGCAATACAAGAAAAGACATAAAAACACACGAACAAAATAATTACAGTTATCAGGGTAGTGAGAGATTAGTCATACTGTCTGTCTGTCTGTTTGTATACAGAAGTTGTGTCAAAGTCTTTTGTTAGCAATGGCTTCTGCTAACCGAAGTATAATCATGCATTTCTTTCACTGAGTTGAACTCACTATTAGATTTCTAAATTTACGTAATTTTAATTTTACTATTCACCCTCATCCGCTTGAGTCGTCCATCATAATGTGTAATGTAAGATGCTGCTACAGGAATGGACTACGTCAACTCCTAGCTTAGTGATAGGGAGTGAAGTGATAGAACATGTTGACCACTTCACCTATTTGGGAAGTTGTATCAGCACCAACGGATTGATTGGTGACGAAATCACAGCACGGATCCAAAAAGCTCGGGCTGCTTTCGCTAACTTACACCGTCTCTGGCGTAGGCGTGACATCCGGCTATCAACCAAGGGACGTGTGTATTGCTCAACAGTTCGCTCCGTCCTTCTCTATGGCTCTGAAACATAGTCAATACGAGTTGAAGACATAAAAAATTGTCTGTTTTCGATCATAGATGTCTACGATCTCTTCCTCACGTTAGGTGGCATAATAAGGTAAGTAATGTTGACGTTAGGCGTAGAGTGTTGGGCAAAGAGGGAAAATCAATCGAAGAGGCTATAAAGTTACATAGATTGAGATAGCTAGGTCACGTGCTGCGCATGCCTAGCCATCGCCTCCCCCGATGGGCATTACTAGCTGATATAGGAGCAGGTTGGAAAAGAGTAAGTGGTGGCCAAACAAAAACATGGCCTCATCAATCCATGAAATCCTTGACAGTTAAACTGACTCAGGTAGGGAGATGCAGACTTCCGGGTTGGGGCCCTCGGGACTCTAAGAATCAATTGCTGGAGACAATAGGTGACATGGCTCAAAATCGTTGTCAATGGCTTACGCAGATGTATTCAGTCTCTTGTGTAATCTTTCATATCGCTTTCTACCATTACTCATTCTGCTTCACTCTTATACTTGTCAAAACTCTATTGATTCTATTGACTCATTTTCCTGTCTACCTTTGTGTGCTATTTGGAACGTGGGAAGTCGAACTGCTGCACTTCGGTGCCAAGTTCTATGTTGAATCCAGCCAGCCAGCATAATGTGTATAAATTCAACTTCAAAGTTATTGTTCACCACTTGTCGATATTATATTTTTTGAGGAAACAAGGAACAATTCGACAGGTGTTTTGCTTCATTGAAAACCTTCCAACAGTGTGTAGATCCACAACACAAATGACGTCAAGTCCATGAATGTCTAGCTTCATTCTACCAGCGGGCAGAGATAAAACTGACCCATCATTTCTGTGTTCTATCAATTTATGATTGTAATTCTACTACTACCTTTTTTGTATCAACAAGAGAAAATATGAATTTCTCATCCAACGAGTTTTTGGACTTTTTCTTGCTTCCTCATTGACTTTCATAGGAAGTGTCTCATCACTTAATGCATAAATATGTACATAGTTAATAACAATGTAAGATTTCCAAGTTTCGTGAACGAACAGTTATCAGCCTAAGAATCTATAGTACGGCTTTTTACTTCTGTAGGTAGGTAGGTAGGTAGGTGTAAACAGAATCATTTGTTTTAGGATTTCATCGTGAGCTGACATCGGTTAGAGAACCAATGGAAAACACTGGGGGTACACCGAACAGCTGTTTCGTCCTAGTTTGGAACTCTTTGAACCCCCCCCCCAGTGGTTGCGTACTACTGAATAGTCCCAAACCAGATTGTCCAGTACTCTTAGGTTTTCTAATGGTTCTCAAATAAGTGTCCGTTCACAATGAAATGCCTGTCAACCAACAGCTGAATATGGGAATCGGTTATTTCTTTTCCTGGCCTTATATACCAATGTAGTATTCAAGCAATTGTCTATTTTGAACTCAACTACCTGAAAGAGATTTCCCATGTATCAGGCTATGAGCCACACTAATTGCCTAAGGGGGTTGACAGGATACCAGCTAGTTACACACACCCAGGCACACACTGAAGTGTGGTGGAACTGGATTCGGAACTAGGATCTTAGTGTCTGAAAGTCGAGTGCCTTGGCCAATAAAAGCTACATCGCCAAGTTATTATTATTTTATCAGGGGAGAGTATACTACACTGAAAAGTAGCACTACGCTGAAACCTACTTCCTCAACTAAAAGACGTGTCTATTGAAGTTAAAAAAGATCGTAAAATTGTTCTTGTCACAAACATTTTTGTCTAGCAAAGGCCATATTATCTGACTGTGTGTTGTATTAAAAGTCGATGGGGCGGCGGGGGGCGGGTTAATCACTTAAAATCATCAAGTGGATTACAGAAACTTAATTTTTAAACATTAATAATAATAATGATAATAGCTTTATTCCAAACAGTATTTGTGGTACAGGTATGGAATTTTCAGCGTGCATTACAATATTGCATCTAATTACCTCATAAATTTTATAAGATTTTAAAAATAAAAGGCAACAACAACAAAAAGAAAGAAGGAAAATAAAAGAAATTTAAAAAAACAACAGCATTGCATTCACATATTTAAACAATGCACCACAGGATATGAAATATAAAATTAGTGTGTAATAGAATATGTGAGCAACAATATAATAGTAACAAAGAAAGGAGAACAAAATCTAATGGGAACTATTTGTTAGAGTGCCGTAGTAAGGTGATCGTGTCATGCCTAACAGTTTTCTCATCACATAACAGCTCTGCCAGATAAGGTATTGTGGAGTTTTTATACTTGGTAGTCCTGGCATATAGCCTCCTATGGTTGCTTCTAGTTCTACCAGATGAAATGCAAGGAGAGAGCTGCGTATAGAGAGGGTGTTCGAGGTCAGACAATATAGAATTCACTAGTTTCTTACATGACATTATGTCTATCCACAATGGTGTTAACCAGTTGGTTTAACGAAATCCCACTTCCCCTACTAACAGCTTTTAGTGCCCTTCTCAGTAAAGCAAAATCTTTCTTAAGTAGTCCAGGAAAGATTAATGAGGAGCAGTAAAGAGGGATGGTTAGAATACAAGAATTGACAAACTGAGAAAGCAAAGACTGCTTTATACCAGACTGCCTTAACTTCCTAACGTAGAACGTTAAGCGAAACATCTTTCTAGTAACTAGCAAGATGTGAGAGGACCAGGAAAGATCGGAGGAAATACTCAGTCCAAGGTACTTGACATTAGATTAGTTTCAACCTCTATGCCATCAATGATAGTGGGACCATGTGAGCTACCTAGTTGTTGTAGGTCACGTTTTCGTCTGAAAGTGAAATTTACTACCTGACATTTAGACGGATTCAGCTTAAGACCGTTTGAAGAGGACCACTGACTAATTTCCGAGAGAAAGTTATTTGGAACAGTCTGACTGAGAGTTGACAGGCATGGAGACAGAGAGGTCATCAGCATACTTGACAAAATTTGCTACATCAGAATGGAGCAAGTCATGTAAGAAAAAAGAAAACAGAAAAGGAGAAAGAACAGCTCCTTGAGGAACACCAGCTAAAGTAAGTGAGGTAGTAGAGGACTTTCCATTGTAGACAGTGTACTGCTTCCTATCATTTGTACATTTAGAGAATAGGAGGATGAATTCAGTGAAGAAATATATTCCTTTTCAATTCGTCTCACATCAACAGCTCTACATTAGTATATATGTTGACGGATCGATATCAGTTAGTGAACTATTGAAAACCCCAATCTACTGCTGAAGAAATTTAACTGTTGCTATCCAGCAATAAAATTGACTCTTGAAATGGAAAACGAATCAAAAATTCCGTTTCTTGATGTGGAACTAACAAGAAGAACTGATGGGAGCCTAAGAAGATCGATCCATAGAAAACCTACTTGGAATAGTCAACTAACAAGCTTCTATAGCTGGGTACCCATTCAACAAAAGCGAAATTTAATTAAATCACTTGCCACCCGCATCCTACGCATCTGCAATCTCGACGCTCTGGAAACAGAATTAGATATTCTAAGAGAAATTTTCATCGAAAATGGATACCCAATGAGATTCATTGACAAAAATATCAAACCAAGAATTCGGAGAAACGAAACTTTACTTGCGCCAAAAAAGAAACTCTACATGAACCTGGATTTCAATGGAGATTTAGCAAGCGATATTCTCAAGAGAAGGATCACATCATCTCTGAGAAGAACATTCTTTGCGGCAACGCTAAGAATAGTGTTCTCCAGTCGCCCACTGATCTGCAGAAGCCTCAAGGACAAGATCCCACATCTGACCACTTTTATGTGCATATATCAGTTCACCTGCTGCTGTGGAGCCAGGTACATCGGTCGTTCGACGCGCACCCTGTCCAAGAGGATTCAAAAACACTATCCAGCATGGTTGCGAAAGGGCAATAGTGGTGCAATAAGGAGTGCGATAATTGAACATCTGGTTAACAATGATCATTCCATTTCAACAAACGCCTCCTTTAAAGTAATCTACAGAGTCAAGAACAACCTATCAAAGGCAATACGGTTTCGTCTTCTTTGTATCGCTGAAGCTCTGGCCATTCACATAGAAAAACCGGAGCTGTGCATACAAAAGAGGATTACTCAACCACTTCTACTGTCTTGGTAACAACTTTTTTGATTTGATTTTTTGATTTTGATAACTTAATTTTGTTTCTTTGCCTGTTCTTTAATTGCTTATAATTCTTGCATTCATTTAGAACTCTTACGTAATTTCGCATTATCTACTTTGTTCCTATGTGCATCCTGAGTAAAACTCACTCATCAAACTATTCATATTATTACATAACTTCTTCTAACAACTGTTTGTGACAACTCATCACCTTTGTTACTACCCTAATTTCAATAACACCTAATTTTCTTGACTGATTTTGTATTACGTAACTCCAATTACCAATCTTCACCTGTTTAGTTTAAATAACTATAACCAATTGTATTTTTGTTTGATAAACTTATTGTACACATACATACGAAATAACACACATATTTGCGATTGTACAGCTAAGAAAATGAATTCGCCAAAAAGAGACTCTTCGCTGATCTACGTGTTTTGTTTTCATTAAAAGCAGTTTTTCCATTATTTTTAAAAATGGTGAGGTAATAGCGCAATAGATCTAAACTAATTATTGATTATGATTGATGATTATGACCATTAGAATCTGAACTTGGTGTATTATGGGCACCAACAGATGAGCCACACAAAACCTCATCGTTTACTCCTGGGCTGAGATACTGACTGGGCACCCAGACCGAAGGTGGTCGTCTTAAAGGGTCACTCGCCCCCGACAGCCTTTAACTTGAAGTCTAATCCACAAGGCAGGGGGTTTCCGGTGACCAATAAAGATTCCTATGCCATTCAATCATCTCGGATTCTGGAGCCGACGTACACTACCCCATAGGTTTGGAGTTACGGTTTTCTAGCTCCCCTAAGCACCAGATTCGCATTCACCTCTTCACTTTTGTGAGGAACAACCTCGCCAAGTGAAGGCAGCGATGAATAGGATTTATACGACAAAGGCCATGAACGCGTAGCCACGTAAGAGCATTTCGAGAGGAAGGCCGAAGTCTACTCACCTTCAGACGTACAAGGCCGTTTATGGGGGCAACAATAAGTATAAAAAGTCACCAGTAAACAGTAACTCGCTTCATACTACAAGGTATTAAAAGAAGAAACTTCTAAACATTTCGCCAATAAACACATAAACATTTGATATATATATATATAACTTTGCTTAGAAAAACTACCCTTCTTTAAATCCGACTGATAGCTGCTGCCTTGACGTGGTGATCGGGCTTACATATCTCAATGACCCAACAAGTTACATTGGCTGAAACTATTGTTCCTGCAGGCGCTACCATGCCAGGAAGATTGTTAGGATAGCGATTAGACTAAAAGCAGTTACCGGCATAGTGTAAGTTTTTTTACACTATGCTGGTAGCATGTGGGCAAAGTCATACTGCTAGGGGACAGGGATGTAACAGCAGTAAGCTGTTTCCTTCAGATGACTAGCATACCAGCTATGCTGTCTCATCACTCTGCAGAGAGGAAGGTTAGAAAACGTCAGCCCCAAAAGTTGTACATCCCAACTTGCCCCACAGTGATCCGTAGCCGGCGATAAGTTACTTATACGGAACCAATCCAAGATCAGTTAAGCTCAAACCGGCCTAAAGCAGTTTTCCTCCGGGGCTCTGTGGTCACGCAAAACTAATTGTTTCTGTTTCACATACATAGTAAATAAATAGAATACTGTATCTATCCTCTCTAAGTGCAAAAAGACAGGCATGATTTGATTTGGAATAATTTCATAGGACTCCCTGTGTCTGATCGGTTGTTGAAGGTCAACTTTTGAAAGACTTTAACTTTGGCTATGATACTTTAACTCCACCGATGAGCATGCCTAATATTCCATTCACAAGCATTAGTCTTCATCAAGCAAATACTCTGAGAATTACAAAAATGTCAAACGGTTGTTTTCACCTAAAAATCCTTTGTATTCAGCACTTAGAATGCAAGTAGTAAGACAGAAAAGCAAATAATGACGAAAACTGAGTGAGGGTGTCAGCTGAGAACTCTCAAACTTAACGCATATAGGAGACATAAGCAATACTAAAAACAACAGAACTCGCCTAAATGTAAACCATTGTAAAAAAAATATATTTAAAAGTAGTTTACCTCGGTGTAGTAGTGCTGATACGCTTTTTTGAAGCCAAATACACCATTGCCCCTGTGGTTAATGAAAACAGAACCCAAATAACAACAAATCTTGAAAAGTCCGCGAATATGCTGTATATAAATGGCACTAACCACATGGCAATGAGTGTTACGAGTTGGTAGGATCGAAAGTGACGCTGTTTCCAAAACATAAGTCCCATCTGACAAACCAACAGACTGAACACTGCCACCAGAAACATCTCAAGATGCATTTTTTCATGACCTCTGTGTTTCTCATGATATTTTAAATGTTCTATTCTAAAATAAATTCCGCATATATCACAAGACAGGATACATACCTGAATTTCTCTTCTGCAGAAAGTTCTGATAAGCGGTATGTCTAAGAAGTGACTATTATTTCTAAACAATTAACATGCATACAACATTATTCAGGACAACGACGTCAGGATCACCATCCATCCAAATGAATTCAAATGACTGGTGCGTGAAGGTCAACCTAGGTACAACACCGAATAATATTTGCTTTAGATTAAGTTATGAATTCAATGTCCAACATATCCAATATCCAATATCGTTTTTACGAGCTAGTATAAACCAATTTGATTTCTTTGTGCTCGCCTCTTGATTGTGAGGTAGAGGTTCCTGATCTTCGGTAAACGTCTGCGTAGCTCGTCCCGCCACTCGACTGTCGTAGCTTTGGTTGACTCCAAAAGGAGTAGTGCAGGGATTAATTGTATGTGGTTTGTAGAATGAGGTGTGTTAAGACTATTACTACTGTGAATGGAGTTGATCCTTTCACCAGTTGGTCCTTCGGTATCGTCGTCAATAGAAAAGAGATAATAATAATAATAGATATAATTAGTGAAGGTATTCAGACTAGCAGACAGAGAAGGAATAAGAAAACGTAACAACAGTCAGTCAACCGGTATATATGTATATACCGGTAATAATGATAATAATAATAATAGGTGTAGTTAAAGCTGTCAGGAGAGTAAGACGGAAGAGAATGTAAAGAAGTAAAACGACCAGTTTAGTTGTCTACCCTTGAATGGCGTATGCGATTTTAAGGGGATAGGCCATTTGGATGCAGTCCTTGTGTCGCTGCATGGTTGTCCAGCCTTCGCTTAAAGGCGTCCACAGACGGTGCCATAGCTACATCTGCCGGTAAGGAATTCCAGGGATGGCAAACCCGCAGGGAGAAGAAGTGGGAGCGCACCCGGGTCCTTGCCCTCTGGGGTCTTAATGTTGGGACTAGTTGGCCGATTCCGCTGGAACCGGCCCGTTGTGGTTTTTTCCATGGATTTAGGCAGGACACTTGGTTGACAAAGACTGTTATTCCCAGAAATGCATCGCTCTAGTGTCACTGAAGCTTGGGGCCGTATTAAAGCCTCATTTTGCTGCCTCCTTATGGTTCGAGGTCTGCTTTCGCAGCATCGGATGTGTCCTCCCATTTTCCCCTTGATCTCATACCACCGTTGAAGTGCTATGGCCAACTGCTCTGGGGAGTTGAATGTGACACTTAGCAGCTTTGGGGAGCTAATCAGTGTGAGATGAGTGGGGCGAAGTAGTCAAGAAATGGAGATGGCTCCAGAATCACCAAGGGCCATCTGAGACGACAGCTATCTCCACTGCTGTACGTCATGCATGTGTTTTTCACAGGCAGTGCCCGTTTCCAGCTCCGGAACACCGTGTACCACCATAGAGGTAGAAGGCATCAGTTCCGGTGACTCCCTCGCCATTTGTCTGATAGCCCATGGTCTGTCTTGTCTCACCCTTATGTTCGAACTTCTGTCGATGGCTAGTACCTGAGCCATCAATAGTACCTTTTCGACATCTTCGGCAGAGTCCAGTGTAAACCGTAATTGGGGTGGCTTACCTTGAGGTGTGTGAACAGCCTGCACAATTTCACTGAACTAATGTTCAGACCTAATTTATTGCACAGGTTGGACCACTGTTCCTGATCAAACAGGGCCCGCTGTTCAAGCAAGCTGTCCTTGCTCACAGGTACGTTAAAGATGATGAGAGAATTAGACCGATTAACCTCAGACTTAGGTTTGGCCTTTGGCTTCTTGTATTCCTTTGCAGCATCGGCATCTTCAGGCCTCATCAGGTTCTGGCCAGCCTTTGTTGTGTTGCCGAGCTTGCTTGTGGATGCAAGTGGTGCTTTTCTAATTCTCTTTTCCCTTGATTTTGAATCTTTACCTTATGAAAATTGGCATTTTCAGTCAGTAGGACTGGAGTGTCCTTCTTACTGTCTGTGCCACGTTTTGGCAGTGTGATGTTAGCAGGTGGGGAGCTGCATAAGACTTTGTTGGGACACAAGAGCGACTTGTTGTTTCTGCTATCCGCAGACACGCTCTGTGGGACTATGCTAGGGCGACAAAGTGGACAGATGTACCAAAACCACGGGCACGGGTTATTTCTCATAAACTCGTAGTATGCTTTCGGCACAACGGCAGTGCACCCACCGTTTGCAATAATTGCATTCAAACGCTGAGTCAGCTTTAGAAACTGTGATACTACACGCCTGGCATTCGTCTCCCTTACTTGATGATGGCTTCGAGGTCTTATGACGTCTTGAGCGTTTCCTTTTAGGTTTGCTGTGTTTCACACACTGGCTTTCAGTTGATGCAGGTGTAGTATCCTGTCCCCCTAGTATTGCCTGTGCCATTTCAGTACTAGACTGTGGCAATGCAGGCGTAGTTTCAGGACAGACGAGACTTACACGAGTCTTTAGGACCGGTATGCGGGAAGGGGTTGGTGTCCTTGGGTTTTTGCCTTCTCTGGCTGAAGCCCTTGTGACTACAGAGTAAGTTGTTTTAGTGCCATTTCTAAGGTTACTTTCGACAGCCATATTAACCATCACTAAAACTTATGCTGTATAAGAATAAGAGTGCAACAGTATCTACCCACAAGAACAAAAATAAGACTGACAAAGTACAAGACAAGGAAAAGAAAAGGTTTTCGACTTCACCTAGTACTTTCTGGATGATCGGCTTCACAGCAATCACGTGGTAGACCAACAAGTCTTGTTTATCTGAACGAGTGAGGAAGATGCTGCTACAAAAATAGCACCTGAAGCTTTGGCAGTAGTTCGAGACAGCTGGACTTACCACACAGAGATTCAATATGTGAGTAATGGTTGAATTTAATTCACCGGCTAGGAATATCAGGTTTCCCAAGCGGATAATTCACAAAATAGGTATTTTCCGGTTAGAGAGGAAAACGCACGTCGTATTCAAGGAGCGCGCGCTACATCACATAATAATAGTAATATATATTTCGTATAAACGGGTAAGTTTACATGAAATTAAATGCATGCCATTTTTACAGGCACGATCAATTATGTTACGAATTACAATTGTGAATTAGCATACATTATCACTTTTTTTTAAAGTTCAAATTATTGAATTATAGTACAAGCAATCGGAACAGATTCTTATAATTGTTAATTTGTAAATCTTTCACGAAGGTCTCCATCGAAGTTGAGCGACAACCCAAACTTCGTTCCATTTCCTAATGATAGTTATGGCCCATCGATAAACAACATATATTTGAGTGAGTACTGTGACCCCACGTGCTTGAACGCTATATCAGGAAGAGGAGAAAATCCTGCACAGCTATAAAGTGGTATAAAATGCAATCATGAATAATACATTATTGGAAGTATATTTACAAGAAAAATACAAGAATAAGCTATACAGTACTTGATATGATAGTGCACATTTGCAATGTATGATGCTAACCATATTGGTCTTACCGTGGAAAACTATGACGTTTTCTATGAAAATAAAGTTATTCTCAAACATGAGTGTTGTTTTTTATCATCAGAGCAACCGAACTTTATGCGAGAGAAGGGTGCAAATGAGAAAAAGGAAAATAAATAAATTTCAGCTTTATTAAAGTCCTAGGAAGTTGAGATAAAATAGAGTATAATAGTAATTAGGTAGAAGGATTATCGTGAAGTATATAAGTGACATTTCAGAGAGAAGTTGCTTGAAGGATTAGAACTTGTTGGATATGGTGACCTGTAGGATATCTGGTGAACTTGTGTATGATCCATGGGATAGCATCTTGACAAGAAACCGAGCAGGCTTGTAGATGTCAGGAGCGAAAGCATTATTTTTTTTACAAGCTAAATCTGAATAGTCATTATTGTTTCAGTTTTTTTAAAAATTTTTAAGGTCTAATTTTTTTATACATTCAGTATCTTAACTCACGTTTAATTCTCGAGCTGCCAAAATAATGCATGTTGCTGTCCTACAGATCGGAGCGATTCACATTTGTGACCACTACCAAATCTGCTGATCAGCATGCGCCACCCTCCCTCCTTTAGATCCGTCGCCGAGACAAGGCCGACTGTGATCATTAAAGTTATCCAGAGTCATCACAGAATTCAACAGAGACAGCCGAAACTGCCCCCGGTTGGTTCTGTTCTAATAAATGCACCCGTTCCCTTGCGGGTCAGGGTATAATTGCATGTATTATCTCTAGAATTACTACAGTTTTCCATGTAGCATATATGATCTAAGGAACCATAGCTGATTTAATGAGCCATTCGCGGTTTCACCATTTTAAGGTATGTACTTAGACATGCATGGCTTAATCTCTGAGACAAGCATATGACTACTGGCAGGATCAACCAGTTTACTCACACAGTGATACACCCATTGACTGGGTATTGGTTTTCAGGTGAACCAAACACACCCATCCCTGCCTCTTGCGAGACAAGAACGGCATGCAGGATCATCCTGTGGCGCAACCACTCGAGTGCCCTCTTCCTCGGTGGACCATTCGCACCTTTAGTATATTAATGATAGGTAAGCATTGTTATGCCGATCGTTGATCGCGTCAATCAATTATGCACTGCATAGACAAGCCCAATAGAACTCATCTCGCATACAAGACCAGCCGACTTGACTTCAAGCTTTATTTTTTCCCAAATATTTGTAATTTATCCGACACATACTTGGGTTTTTTTGTTAATGCGAAGACAATATTTCTATATTTCTTAATGTGCTCCATTGAACGACTAGCTATCAGATTGTACTCACTAACTAATGTCAGAGAGGACAGCAACCATGTAATTTCACTATAAATCAAATTCATGTAATTTAAATAATACTTAACCATGCCTGTACAACTGGTGTGTCCTACATAGATAGGAAATATATATATATGCAAAAGTAGCACGCATAGCAACGCCATAGTGACAATAGGCCCCTATAAACGTAGCCTGCAGCCACCAAATTCAATGAAATTGGTATCCCTGCCAACCAATTTAGCATGCAAATAGCTTCTAACCATACACAGTCATATAAGCGAGCAATGAGAGCTGGTCAACTCATGCTTATATCGCATATATAGCTAATGCTGTGTTTACTATAGGATTGGGTTTTAAGCTGACAGCCTAGCAAGGGCGCTGTAAGGCCTAGACAAGCTCAGAACCCTATGGTCATAGATACCAAAACGCGTTTCACGCATTCCTCTATCGAATGGATTCAGAATTTTTGTCAATGATAGAAGGCTTCAAGTCTCTTAAAATAAGAAACTGTGCGTATATATTCCCTTCTTGAACCAGTCTATTAAAAGCATGTATACCACTTCTGGCGGTCAGTCGCATGAGTTTGAACTCCCAGACTCCATATGGTGTCATTTCACCGTAGGCCACACCAAGCATTTACTTGGTGGCATCTACCGATCTCCCACCTGTGGGGGAGAGCACAATCAGCTACTGCTCAGCACTATCACAGGGATACGAGACTTGGGCTATGACCAAATCACCATAGCTGGAGATTTCAATGCCACATCACTGAACCTTGGCTCGGGGTATGCTAAGGGAAAATTCGGCCGAAATCTACTGCAAACTATTCGAAACACGGGACTGACTGAGAATGTTGGAGACGACACTAGGTGGGACCCTATTGGAAAGTCATCAAAACTAGACTACATTCTAACTAGTGACCAACTACTCGTCGAATAGGTCCAGATCATGACTCCTCCAGGAAGTAGTGACCATGCAGTCATAGGTTTCGATCTCGTTCTCCGTGAGCATTTGCAGTGGGACGTTACGCAACCATGTCTGTGTTACAGCAAGGCTGACTATGCTGAAATGCGGAGGCTCTTGTCCGATGCAGACTGGCCCTTAGCATGGGATGAGCTGTCTATGGATGGATGAACACTGGGAAGAGGTAAAAAAGATTATTCATGCAGTAATCTCGTATACCGTCCCTTTAGTCACAACACAGCCCAAAAGAAAGTCATCATGGTTAAAGAAAGGCACGCAGCGTATTCTGCAAGCAAAGCGGAAGGCTTGGTTTACGTGGCGCGTATCTAAGAGCCAGATCGACCATGATGCATACCTGGAACTCAGGAACCGGTGCAATGCAAGAGTCAGGAGGGACAGGAGGTCATTCCAGGTTAACCTAGCTAAAAAACTCGTGGCAAACCCCAAGAACTTGTACCGATTCATGTCGGAAAGAAAACCAACCAACCAGGGGGCGTGCTCCTTAGTGGGCCAAAACGGTCAATATCTCACTAGTCTGGAGATGGCTGAAACATTTAGTTTAGCCTTCGCCAAACAGCTAAACAGCAATGTGGGTATTACCGTTACGGACCAAAATGGTGGCATGACTATTTCACAGGAGGAAGACCAAATAGCCACCCCCCAAATAAACCCTGCAATAGTACTAAGAAAGCTGCAGCGACTCATGCCTGGGAAGTCCCCAGGTTGTGACGACATCAGGCCATCTGTTCTGAAACAGTGCGCCGAAGCTCTCTGTAGACCCTTATGCGACTTGTTCCAACACCCCTTGGAATCGGGGAAACTGCCAAAGGAATGGAAAAGAGGCATCCTTCCTCCGATCTTCAAGGGTGGGGGAAAGGCAAAATCCCACTAGTTATAGACCAGTAGCTCTACTCCCAGTGGTATCGAAAGTACTGGAAAGTATTATTGGTGATCACATCAGGGAATATCTCGATAGGTCTAAAATACTCCATGAAGCCCAACACGGTTTCAGGAAAGGGAGATCCTGCGTCACTAACTTATTATCAGCTTGGGACGACTGGACATCATGCTGAGATATGAATGTTCCAGTCCATGTGACCTTTCTTGACTTTGAGAAGGCATTTGGCACTGTTCACCATGACCTTCTCCTGCACAAAATAAGCCAGGTAGGTCTAGGTAAACCACTTCTGTCATGGTTGAAGGACTACCTAACTGAAAGGAAATTTTGCACCAAGGTCAATCGAGTCCTATCATCTTGGCACAGCTCGTCATCAGGAGTGTCGCAGGGTTCTATCCTGGGACCATTGATGTTCTTGATTTTATCAATGATCTACCATGCCGTCTAAGCTGACCGAATCCTCTATACGCTGACGACGTGAAGATATGAAAGGCGATAAAGTGTCCGGAGGACTCAGATAGACTGCGGGCAGATCTAAGGCTTGTGGAAGACTGGGCGGTGGCCAGTGGCATGACTTTCAACCTGAAAAAGTGCAAAGTAGTGAAGTTACGCACCTGTAGACTGCAGAATGCAAGTTACACCCTGTGAAATGAAAGCTTGTCCTGCACAACGTCGGAACGTGACTCAGGTCTAGTTCTAACGGAGAAAATGGACACAAGCGTAGATTACACGGGGGATGTAGCGAGGGCATATGCGGTCATACACTTTACACATAGGCAGTTAGGTGCACCCACTCCTGAGCTCTTTCTCAGGTTGTATAAAACATACGTCAGACCGCATCATGAAGTGCATAATATCATTGCACCCCCACTGCTTAAAAGAGACGCCAACCTCTTGGAAAGAGTCCAACGACGGGCAACGAAAGGAGTGGTTGGTCTCCGAAACAAACCATATGATGAAAGGCTGAAGAAATTAGGCCTATTCACACTTAGTTACCGTCGTCTTAGGGGGGATTTAATTACTGCCTACAAAATAACAAATGGTCAGAATCACCCAAACAAAGGTGTTCTGCCATTGAGTAGGTATAGTCTCCCTCGTGGAAATCCTAGAAGGATAGCTCATCAGAGGGCAAGGACCCGGGTGCGCTCCCACTTCTTCTCCCTGCGGGTTTGCCATCCCTGGAATTCCTTACCGGCAGATGTAGCTATGGCACCATCTGTGGACGCCTTTAAGCGAAGGCTGGATAACCATGCAGCGACACAAGGACTGCGTCCAAATGGCCTATTCCCTTAAAATCGCATACGCCATTCAAGGGTAGGCAATTAAACTGGTCGTTTTCTTTACATTCTCTTCCGTCTTACTCTCCTGACAGCTTTAGCTACACCTATTATTATTATCATCATTATTACCGGTATATATGTTCATATATACCGGTTGACTGACTGTTGTTACGTTTTCTTATTCCTTCTCTGTCTGCTAGTCTGAATACCTTCACTAATTATATCTATCGCCGAAAAGAGTAAATCTTTGCTGAACGCCTTTTCTTTTCTATGACTGAATGGGAATTTTCAAATTACTGAAACGTTGCAAGGACCCAGTGACGGTGAAGGAGCTGGACCGTTTCCTGTGTTACTCCGTCAAGCTTGCAGTAGCGAAGGCAGAGATTCAGCTCTTGAGAAAATGTTTAGATCGGCATGAATATCCAAAGATGTTCTGGAAGTCCCTCAGACGAAACCACATCCATCCGAATACCAGAACGCTCAGGAGACACACACTAAACAACATTGACTCCATCCAATCACGTGTCCCTGAACTAGAACGAAATGTTGACTTACGAGCTCGCGCAGTCCACGATTTAGAACAAGAAGTACGCCAATCTTTCGAAGAATATGTCGAAGAAGTTGCACAGAAACAATGTGAGAATCTCAAGTCAAACTTTATTAAAAGCCTGAAGCCGACGAGCGACGCTGAACGTCCATTCCCAAGGAATCCAAAAAAATACGTATTTAACCTCTCAAACATTGAGCTGTCTGAACTTCAACTAGAAGCACTGTCCCTCGGTCCAAAGTTCTGCACAAAACCATCGAAAATCCAAAAACTCCAAACCCAAGTTCAGTTCGAAAACTTGATAAACCAAACATATGATCTATCACCAACTTCCGAAGAGAACCTGCAACAGTTCAGATCGGCAGTCCTCGACGGCTGCCATAAATTTATGAATACCAAACCGAATAGAAAGTCAATACTGACCAAAAAACACTATAAAGAGCTCAAGGAATTAATAAACAACAAAGAGATTATTCTGTTACGCCCGGATAAAGGTGGGGGGAATCGTAGTCATGAATCGTGAAGACTACGTAAGTAAAATGCTGACCATCCTGTCCGACGAATCTAAATTCATAAAACCAGCAAACGAAAAGAACATTAATGAACAAACTGAACAAAAACTAACGAACCTCCTCCGAAAACTAAAGACTGAATCATTCATCGATCTTGAAACCTTCGAATCGTTGAAACCGTCGGGCTCAAATATACCCCGGCTATATGGACTACCAAAAGTGCACAAGAAAGACGTACCTCTTCGACCCATTCTCGACATGACTAATTCACCTTATCACAGTACCGCACAGTGGCTAGTAGACATGCTAGAACCAGTCAGAAAGCAAATCTCCCGCCACTCATTTCGAGACTCCTTCGATTTTGTCAATTCCATTGAAAACGTCAGCGTTTCCAATCAAACCATGTTCTCACTAGATGTGGTATCACTGTTTACAAACGTCCCACTAACCGAAAAAATGTGCTTTATATATGAATATATTGATTCAAAGGAGATGAACATTGGTATACCCATGGACTATTTGAAGGAACTCCTATTAAGATGTACTCTAAACGTCCAATTCACTTTCAGTAATGAAATATATAGACAAAACGATGGTATAGCTATGGGCTCACCACTCGGCCCACTGCTTGCAGATATTTTCATGTCAAAACTAGAAAATACACACCTAATGAAGACAACAGATAACTTCGGGTTCTACAAGAGATACGTGGACGATACTTTTATTATCGCCAATAATGAGGAAAATTTGGAGAACATATTGGACTTCTTCAGTAGTTGCCATCCAGGAATCCAGTTCACACTAGAGAAGGAGTCCAACGCAACAATATCTTTTCTGGACGTGCAGCTAGCAAGACGCGAACAAGATGGGACACTCGAAAGATCCATTCACAGAAAACCGACATGGAATGGACAACTCATCAGCTTTCACAGCTGGGTGCCTCTGTATACAAAACGAAATCTAATCCGCTCACTGACTCACAGAATCCACAACATTTGCAGTCCGGAAACTATAGAAGAGGAGCTGAAGACCCTGAAAATAATCCTCCTTGAAAACGGTTGCCCGGAACGTTTCATTACAAAAGCCATGAAGCCCAAAACACAAAAACCGTCCATGCTTACTGCTCCCAAGAAACTTCTCTATTTGAGTTTACAATACAACGGAGATTTTTCAGCAGAAATACTGAGAAACCGCCTGTGCCGCTCACTGAAGAAAACCTTCTTCGCAGCTGAACTCAGACTAACTTTCTCTACGAAACCAATGATTCGCACGAACGTGAAGGATAAGCTTCCACTGGGGGCCTCACCAATGTGCATCTACCAATTCACCTGCTCATGTGGAGCTAGGTATGTCGGCCGTACTCAGCGTTTGCTATCCAAACGAATCAGTGAACACTTACCTTCATGGTTTTATAAAGGAGAAAGAAGATGCCCCCGCCACAGCTCTATCCTAGAACACTTCATCGAATCCGGACACCAAGCAAACCCACAAAACAACTTCTCAGTTATCTACACAATAGGTGGGAATCTTGCCAAAAGAGTACGAATTAAACTTTTTCGAACTGCAGAAGCAATGGCAATTCACATACTGAATCCTGAACTCTGCATACAAAAGAAGTTTGTTCAGTCACTAAATCTACAATGGTCCTGATCTATCTCAACACCAAATACGTAATAGTCTTACCTCTTTCTTCTTTGTTTGTCTGTTTCTTCATTGTATTATTTTCTACCCCCACCCTCTATTAAATCTCTACCCTCATGACGACTGTTGCTAACTTCATTTTCGTTTACTTTTAAGTGAATTCTACTCAGCTCATCAACTTAACTCTCATTCATTTTCAAGTGAATTCTACTCAGATTATTAACTTGACTCTCATTCATTTTTCATTGAACCCTAGCAATTAGATTACGTCACCCAACCTACTTTTGTAACTTTATTTTAGTTTCTAACCGATTAACGCATTCTAAATTACGTAATTTGTTGTCAAAAATTAGCAATTGCATTAACACATCTTTGGAAATATTCCTTTTGTTGCCGAGAATAATTACTATAAATTTGCGGTTTGTACAGCTTGAGAATGATATCGCCGAAAAGAGTAACTCTTTGCTGAACGCCTTTTCTTTTGTATTATCATTATCTCTTTTCTATTGACGACGATACCGAAGGACCAACTGGTGAAAGTATCAACTCCATTCACAGTAGTAATAGTCTTATTGTTATTATTATTGTATCCTTTAATTCCTAGAGGAACATAGGGCTTCAGCCGTGCGTCTCCATTGCGTTCTGTTCTCTGCTAGAGTCTTCACCTGACTCCATGTCTGCCCACACGTTTTCATCTCCTCTTCACATGACCTCCTCCAAGTCACCCTTGCACTCACGATCAACTCGCCGCTTCCCTTTCGGGTTCCACTCGAGTAATGGCTTGTCTAGTGATGTCACTTGATGCATTGTTTCCTCAGAGTATGGCCAATCCATCTCCATTTCTTCCTGCATATTTGTTTCACAATCGGTTGCTGCTGTGTTGGTTCACTCCCAGAGATCTCTGTTGGTGATCTTTTCTGGCCATTCATTTGATCTTGAGTACTGAGCGGAGATAACTGTTAATGAAGGTCTGTAGTTTGTTTGAGATGCTCTTTACGACGCGCTGGCGAAGTCTCTGATCCGTATGGTAGCACTGACTGACTTCAAATTGGAGTTGAAAATCCGAATGTTATTTTTGATGCTGAGTGTTGTTGACCTCCACACAGACTTGAGAGTAGTGAAAGCTTGTCTTGCTTTTCCGACTCTGGCTTTGATATCCTCGTCAGTTCCGTCTGCCTGTAGTTGAAACGACGCTTCCCAGGTAGGAAGGTAAATGAGGTTGTTTCTTTCAGGTTCCTCCCATTTATGCTGATTGTTGTCAATTGTTGTTGTTGCTGTTGGTGGTGTTGCCCAGGAATTTTCATCACCTCTGTTTTATCTATGTTCACCTGAAGTCCTATCTTTGATGCTTCTTCTGCTAACTTGTTGCTTTTCGCTTGCATATCTTCCAGTTTGTGGGAAATCAGACATATATCATCGGCGAAGTCAAGATCCTCCAAGTATTGCGTGTGGGTCCATTTTATGCCTGTTTCCTCATTGCCTGCTGTTTGCCACATTATCCAGTCTACTGCAATCAAGAAAATCATTCGCGATAGTATGCAGCCTTGTCTTACTCCTGTGCTCACTTCGAAGGATTCCGTAAGTTTCCCGTTGTGGATTACTTGGCATGCAGCATTGTCGTACAACTGTTGGATGAGATGTATAGTCTTAACACACCTCATTCTACAAACCACATACAATTAATCTCTGCACCGCTCCTTTTGGAGTCAACCAAGGCTACGACAGTCGAGTGGCGGGACGAGATACGCAGACGTTTACTGAAGATCAGGAACCTCTACCTCACAATCAAGAGGCGAGCACAAAGAAATCAAATTGGTTTATACTAGCTCGTAAAAGCGATATTGGATAGTGGAACCCTAACAATAACCCTAATCGTTCCTGAACCTAACCCTAAAGTGAAAATGTCCCTAAAGTAAATGTAATCTAACCCAAACTAATCCCAATGTCGGCTTTATTAGGTTAACCTAACCCCAACCTGTCCTTGGCTTAAATAGTAACTTAGTCTTCCTCAAACCTAAGCTGAAACTTGCCAGATATCCCATTTATTAACATAACACTTCGATGAGCATATTTTATTGACGATGACAACATAATTGCCAGGTTTCACTAACATTCTCAGTTAGCGTTTCAAGGTCATTGGTGCAGTCGCACTCCAGTGGCAGTCAGTGATGCTTAAAGTTTAACTTGGCCACCAAACCATTTCATAACAGTCTCGGTATTTACTCATTATGGAATGTTTGAGTTAGTACAGATTTAGCGAGATTCAATTCAGGATCATAGTAAGCTTGCGACCTTGTTGAGTAATATTTTAACAGCCTACTAATCTTATTATTTCTATACTCCCCTTTAGTCAGTCTTCGAAAGTTAAGGCGCAGTGCAGAATGTCTAGGGGAGGCATCGGGAGCATTGCAGAATGTTTGAGGCTGGCTTAGGGGCCTTGTCTGACGTTCGGCTGTGCACCCGAAGTTTCTTGCCCCAACGATTCTGCAGTGCACCCGAATAAAATGCTAGCTGGGATTTTATAAAATATGTTACCCTTTTTGTCACCTGATTCGTAAATATTATTATGACCACAAAGTGGAGGTCCCCTTCTCCTCCGTATCCATGATCACATACTAGTTATCAAAAGACAAGACATCCACTCCCTCAAAACACTACATACAGACAACCACGGACATCATTTTAACTGGGACAACGTCCAAATACTAGACGGGGGAAAAACCAAAAATGCTAGAGAATTTTCAGAAGCCTGGTGTTCCAGTGAATCTTCAATAAATAGACACACTGACATAGACAAAATTTACCAATCGATAAGAAGGAAACCTCGCACACAAAGCGTCAAACTTCGGGTTAAGGAAACAATCAGTACCAATACCACAAGTAGCCTAGAAGGTGTGGAAAAACACAAGACCAGCCAATCACGTTCAAGATCACCCACCAGGAGAGATGATTAATAAATTCGCGAAAAAGTCTAAGGGCGCACTTCAACAAATAAAAGTATGAGCTGAAGATGTTGCTTAGTAGGGCAGTGAAAGCTTCCCAAATAAAACATGCAGCAAAGAGAACACAACTACATCAAAATAATCTCAAGCGTATGGTGGACTAAACAGTAAACTCAGTTATAATATAAAGTATCAGAATGTGGAGTCCTCAAAAATAAACTTATCCAAATTTTACTATTAAGTAAAAAATGAACATATTGTACACTACTTTGTTTTAACCAAAAACTCTGTACTTCGAACTTCCCTCGAGTTTTAAATAAATATATAATTCTGCCTTCGACTCTCCGTCTTCTCCACCATCTCAGCTGCCGTCGATCAATTATAACAACCTGCTTTCTATCTCGAATTTTTGCAGGATCACCGTAGCCTCCTTCTACGCACTTTGGTCGACCTCCGGCAACGTCAACTCTGGAGAATTAGAACTGGAGCAGTCTTCCCGCAGCACTTCTGGAATCCATTGCGTTTATTGTGGAATTTGGATCTTTGTAAACCCAAGTAACAAAACTTTAATATATTCTTCCCGTAAACTCAATTGATTTGGTATTTTGTTTTCTATTTGAATTTGGGTTAATAAGCTAACAGAGCAAAAGGTCCACCACAATAATTGGTGAGCCCGTTTTGGAACACGGATTGTTTTCACGTATCTATATACTTATTTTTGCTATTTTGTACTTTCATTGCAAGTTTTTGTTGGTGGTCTCATATTTGTATTCCCCTTTGTATCCATATTCTCACACCTATAATGTCGTCACCAATACTCACCGCCATTGCAGATTTAGCGGCAAGGCTTGACAAGTTGGAAACACATAGATCTGATCGACGAGTCGAGAGGCAGAGTTCACAAGCACGGTCACAATCACATAGACGATCTCTCTCCCGACAGCGGTCCCGCATGTCTTCTAGGGACGGTAATATATGCTGGTATCATAGGAAGTTTGGACGTCATGCTCTGAAATGTGTAAAACCGTGCATCTTTAGTGAAGAGAATCAGGCTCAGGGGAAACGTCTCAACCAGACAGTGATGGCGACAGCTGTTACCGGCAACCATTCAAGTCGCCTTTTCTACGTGAAGGACAAAACCACAGGCACATTATTCCTGGTAGACACAGGAGCCGAAGTTAGTGTAATACCTCCTTCACTCTCCAGGCGATCTTCTAGTACAGCTGCAAAACTTTCACTTCGAGCAGCTAACCAAACTAGCATACGGACTTACGGTGAACAATCACTTATTTTGGATCTTGGTTTACGTCGTCGATTTACATGGATATTCATAGTAGCTGATGTTAGTCATGCCATATTGGGTGCCGATTTTTTAAGCAATTTCAATCTGCTGGTTGATGTCAACAAGAAAAAGCTGATTGATAACTGCACCCAGCTTCAAGTCCACGGAATCATCTCAAACTACTCTGTTTATAACATATGCATGGAGAAGCCAGATGACTGCATGTTTTCTGCATTACTGCATCGTTTCCCAAAAATTTTAAAGCCATCTTATAATATCGAAGATGTTCCTCATTCTGTCACGCATAAAATTGTCACAACTGGTCAACCTGTCAGAGCACGTCCTCGTCGACTACCACCTGACAAGTTAGCAGCAGCCAAAGCTGAATTCGAACACATGATGCAATTGGGCATCATCCGACCATCCAACAGTCCATGGTCTTCACCTTTGCATATGGTTCCCAAAACTAATCACGACTGGCGACCATGTGGAGATTATCGCGCTCTGAATAACGCTACGGTACCAGACCGTTATCCTATACCTCATCTCCACGACTTCTCCTTGACGTTACATGGAAAGACTATTTTTACCAAAGTTGACTTGGTTAGAGCATATCATCAAATACCAGTCGCTCCAGAAGACATTCCAAAAACAGCAATTATCACACCTTTTGGTTTATTCGAATTCTTGAGAATGCCTTTCGGTCTAAAGAATGCCGCGAAAACCTTTCAGCGTTTTATGGATCAAGTTACCCTAGGTCTTGATTTTGTCTTTGTATATATCGACGATGTCTTAATTGCCAGCTCATCGATGGAAGAACATATGGAACGCTTAAGCTTGTTATTTCAAAGATTTGAACAATTTGGAGTTGTGATCAATCCAAAGAAATGTATTTTTGGTTCCCCATCCATCGAATTTTTAGGACATCGAATAACTGCCGAAGGCATCGGACCTACCGAAGATAAGATAGAAGCTATTAAGAACTTTCCCGAACCTGATTCCTTAAAGAAACTTAGACGTTTTCTCGGGATGTTCAACTTCTACCGACGTTTTATTCCATCATGTGCCTCCATAGTTCAGCCACTGACCGACCTACTTAGACGCAATTCAAAGAAATTTCAGTGGTCTGAAGAAGCGAAAGCAGCATTTTATAACGCAAAGTATGCCTTATCCAACGTCGTAATGTTGTCTCATATCAATCCAGAAGCTTCACTCATTTTATGTACAGATGCATCGCAGGTAGCAGTGGGAGTAGTTTTACAACAAAAGTTCAATAATGACACCACTCCACTTGCTTTCTTCTCCAAAAAGTTGGAACCTGCACAAACTCGTTACAGCACATTTAGTAGAGAACTGTTAGCCATCTACCTAGCAGTAAAACATTTCAGCTTCCTACTACAAGGTAGACATTTTACTATCTTAACGGACCATAAGCCTCTCTGCTACGCTTTCACCACTTCGTTGGATAGACACTCTCCGAGGGAAGCCAGACAACTGGATTACATCTCACAATTCTCAACAGACATCCAGTTCATCAAAGGAGATTCCAATATCGTAGCTGATTCTTTATCTCGATCTGACGTTAATCACCCATCTTCGATAGATATTAGCTCAGACAATATAGCCAAGCTGCAGAAAAATGACGCCGAACTTCATTCTTGCAGACGAAACTCCTCCCTACAGTTGCAGGACGTACCTATTCCTCTGTCAGATACAACCATCGTCTGTGATGTTTCAACTGGCGTTCATAGACCTTTTGTCCCACTAAGTTGTCGAAAACCATTGTTTGAACATCTGCACTCCTTGTCTCATCCTGGTATACGTGCTACGGTCAAGTTGATCAGCGAACGTTTTGTTTGGCCCAAGATGAACTCCGATATTCGGAAATGGGCCCACCAGTGCTTGCAATGTCAAAGATCCAAGGTGCATCATCATACCGTTACACCTCCAAAGCAGTTCAGTTTACCGGATAGACGATTCCAACACGTACACATAGATATTATTGGACCATTACCGCCATCCAGAGGATTTACTCATATACTTACTGCCATTGATCGATTTACCCGATGGGCTATTGCCTGTCCACTCAACGACATATCTGCAGAAAATACCGCCTTGGTTTTCTTAGATCGTTGGGTGTCAAACTACGGAGTACCAACAACGATTACAACAGACCGAGGAGCTCAATTTCAATCAACTCTGTTTCGAGAGTTTACGAGACTCCTTGGAGTGAACCATGTCTCCACTACAGCTTACCATCCTGCAGCGAATGGTCTGGTGGAACGTTTCCATCGACAACTGAAAAGCTCATTAATGGCACAAGCTGACTCATCTAAGTGGAGTGAACACCTACCGTTAGTTCTTCTCAGTATCCGATCAACTGTCAAAGAAGATTTGGGATGTACACCAGCTCAACTTGTGTATGGTACTACCCTCACGTTGCCTGGTCAGTTAGTTCCGTCTAATGATTCAACTGAAGTAAATATCTCCGACTTCACCAACCGCCTTACCCAGCAAATGCTCCAGCTTCGACCAGTAGCCCCTCGCCAATCACTTCAGAAAGCTCAAGTTAATAAGAATCTACTCACTTGCAGATTTGTATTTGTTCGCGTCGACGCCATTAGAAAAGGTTTGCAACATCCATATGAAGGTCCTTTTCTAGTACTTAAACGCACAGATAAATACTTCACGCTGAATAAACATGGTAAACCGGAGACTGTTTCTATCGATCGTCTTAAACCAGCGTACACCGACAGCGAATATGAAACACTAGCAACGCCGGCACCAGTAAACAACCAGAAAGTCAATGCAACTCCAACTCTCCCTCTCTTCACACTTCCCCCTGTACAGACACGCAGTGGACGGCAGATCTGTAAACCTGCCCGCTATGTTCATTTTGTTGACTGACATTAAAAAAAAAGTACGTAACCTCATTTAGACATACTTATTATTATTGTTGTCGACATTCATTTCATTATAACCATAAATATTTACTAGTAATATTGTTTACTGTTCGTTAACTGTGC
>OX235273.1:7196057-7212182 GCA_944472155.2 Trichobilharzia szidati
CAGAAAAATCAATTCGCCGAAAACAGCATCTTCAATGACCACTACTTATTGTGTTCTTTTCGTTTACTTCAATGATTATTTAGTACAGTTCTGAGGGAGGCTTATTAAGGTTTCCTGATTTATTTATACTTTTGAAAACCATTGAGTACAGGGCTGAGAAGCGAAAACATCTGTGGGTAAGAAAACTCATTAAGATACTATAAGAAAGCACAAGAATCTTCACTAAAATGATAAAAGAATATGTAGTTTATGCAGAGGAAATCTAACTTTTAACTTTTAGTAGTGGAACAGAAATTTTGAACTGCACATCCTTATTGCACCAGGTATCCTACCAACAATTCTATTTAGCTCCATGATTGTCTACAAGCTTCTATTTCCAAATCACATGATCTCCTCCTTGTCACCCTCGAGTCCGTGCCCAACCCGTCAATCTTATATGACTTCCACTCGGGAATGTGAATGGCTTGTGATGACAGCTGGGAAGGCCAATCTCCTTAGTGTACGTTCTGTCGAAACTCAGTTTCATTATCAATGACATATTTTAGGAAATTCTTACTCAGTGAAGCCACCATTCTAAATTTTGATTAAGTAGGTTCCGTAGTGGCTACTAGTAAGAATCACAACACGTTTAGTGGTCTATTCGAGGGTGCATAAGCTAGAATTTTGAGTAATAATGTTTTAAATAGGACCAGAACATAGCAGTCGTTGCTTCACTGGACAAAACGATTAGCTAATAGTTGGAAACATGTATTTCCCGATAAGAATTTAAAACAAGCAACAAGTGTTGTTAATAAAGCAGGATTTAATGAGTTCATTAAATTTCGGTGGAACTCTTCAGCTGAGTAATCTTCATACGGGGATATATACACCACTGGAAGTACACTGAGAGATATAAGACTGACAAGTAAATAAACTACATTGGATTAATCATACGAAGCGACAAGTACGAATATTTTTCAGTTCATGTTCAAACAGATAATGAGAAGAGAGTATGAGAGGTTACAATTAAGATAAAATGCATTACGCTTCAATTACATCACTTAGATAAACAATTAGTCATAAGAGAATATATTGAGAAATGCGAATTGAGGAGTATTAATATTTTTTTTCATTATAGCTTGATTCCACACCGTATATTTTTGGTACAAGTATGGAATTTTCAGCATGTGATATCAGTAGCTCAAATTTTGCAGGCCGACCAACTGATATCAAATGTGCGTCGGTAAAGGAACGAACCCTGGACCATTCACATGGTCGGCGAGAGTCCTAACCTCTGTGACACCGACGCGATAATAATAATAGTAATGCTAAAGTGAGTTAAGATAATGCTATTGGTAAGAGGTAGTTTTAAATGAATCGGAAATAATAATAAGACGTAGAATAAATTGTCAATAATATTAACAATGCAAGTCGGTCGCACAGCGGTAGAATGCTCACCAAACACGCAGGTGGTTCGGGGTTCGAACCCTGGCCACCAACGCACTACTTTACCTCTCTAAGCCAGTATTAAGACTGGTGAAGAGGGGAGGACGGGTATGAGGTGAACATCCATCCATCCCGCAGAAACAAACACCACTGCTATCGAAACTTTAAACCTGTAGCTTGAATCCCTGTTTTCCATTGGGAACGTTGAAGAATTTTAAAAAATATTAACAATAATAATCACAATTAATAAGTAAACGCATCACTACGGTAGATTCAGAGTGACATCAATTTCCTTTTGTACACAAAGACCTGGTTTATCAACTTGAATTGCACAAGCCTCCTCCACAATTGCAAACATCTTCCTGTTTCTTTTTCTGCTGATAATAGTAAATGACCTGACACCACCGATATCATGTCCATAGTCCATAAAGAGCTTTGTTATTGAGCATTTTGGCGCTTTGAATTCAGCTGTTTTCAACCATTTTGGCAAATGCTCCATCATACGATTAGACAATCGCCTTTCTGTACAACCTATGTATTTGCTTCCACAACACACTCAAATTGATATACTCAGTTTGGAGTGTCGAGGATTGGTGACTGATCTTTCCTAGATTGTTGAAGCACACGCTTGGTAGTGTTAAAGAAGACAGGTTTTGCAGTACAATGAGTTCTCTTGATAGCCTTATCGAGTCTTCGTTTGACTACCTTGTGTTCATCATCTCCTTTGAATGGCTGCTGAGCCAAAAGACCCTCATCTTGTGCCACTGGTACTATTATTATTCCCTTGCGTTTCAAGGGGAACATAGAGCTTCAACAACATATCTTCACTTTGTTCTGTTTTCTGCCATCCTCTTCAGCTGGTTCACGACTGACCGAACTCTCTCATCTCTTCCTCATGCGAACTCCTCCATGTTACCCTTGCACCGACGTGCCACTCGTCACTTCCCATTGAGATTCCACTCGAGCGATGGCCTGGAGTGCGATGCCATTCGGCGTCCTCTTCAATGTATGCCCGATCAGTCCATCTTCATTTTTCTCCTGCATATTTCTAGAGCCATTGGTTCTTGGTTGGTTTATTTTCCATGGTTTCTTGTTGTTACTTCTCTCTGGCTGGCCATTTGATCTTAAACATGGAGCTGGCGAAAAGTGTTGAAAATCCTAATCTTGTTCCTTATGCTGAGTGCGAAAGATTTCTGAACTGGTTTCAGGTTGGTAAAGGCGTACCTCGCCTTTCCGATTCTGACTTTGACATCTTCGTCCGTTCCGCCTTCGTGTAGTTGAAACAATGCATCCTGGCTGGATAAGTTAAGGAGGCTACTCCTGTTAAATCACCCCCGTTGATGATGATTGGTGCTGTTTGTTTTTGCTGCTGTCGGTTGGTTATCTTCATCACCTCCGTCTTGTTTATGTTCACTTTGAGTCCTGTTTTCGCTGCCTATTCAGCCACTTTGTTGGTTTTTGCTTGGAAGTTTTCGAGTTTGTGTGCAGCTGGTATGATCCCAAATTAGCTTTATTCATATCCAACCCAAAAAAGTAAATTCGAGTTATTCATCCAGGTACTTCACCTGAATCCTTTCAGAGTTTATGTACCTAAATAAGGATAATCTGTTCATTTCAGATATATCATCGGGAAATGACAAATACAAATAATTAATGCTAATCCTTCGAAGTGAGGACAGGAGTAAGACAAGGCTGCCTACTATCGCCAATGATTTTCCTGATTGCAGTAGATTGGATAATGTGGCGGGCAATGAGGAAACAGGCATAAAATGGACTCACACAAAAAACTTGGAGGATCTGGACTTCGCCGATGATATATGTCTGATTTCCCACGAACTGGAAGATATGCAAGCGAAAAGCAACAAGTTGGCAGAAGAAGCATCAAAGATAGGACTCCAGGTGAACATAGATAAAACAGAGGTGATGAAAATTCCTGAGCAACACCACCAACAGCAACAACAACAACAGACAACAATCAGCATAAATGGGAGGAATCTGAAATAAACATCCTCCTTTACCTGACGACATAGGAAGCATCACTTCAACTACAGGCGGATGGGACTGATGAAGATACCAAAGCATCGAGGATCGGGAAAGCAAGGCAAGCTTTCATTACTCTCAAGTCTGTGTGGAGATCAACAGCACTCAACATGAAAAATAACATCCGGATTTCCAACTACAATGTGAAGTCAGTCAGTGCTACTATACGGATCAGAGACTTGGCGCGTCATGAAGAGAACTTCGAACAAACTACAGACTTTCATCAACAGCTGTCTTCGCTCAATATCGCTCAAGATCAGAAGGACGGACAGAAAAGATCAGCAACAGGGATCTCTGGGAGCGAACGAACCAACCCAGCAGGAACCGATTGTGCAACAAATAGGCAGGAAGAAATGGAGATGGATTGGCCATACTCTGAGGAAACCATCAAGTGACATCACACGACAGGCCATTGCTCGACTGGAATCCGAACGGGAAGCAGCGAGTAAGTTGGTCGTCAGTGCGACGGTGACATGGAGGAGGAGGTGATGTGAAGAGGAAATGAAAGCATGTGGGTAGACGTGGAGCCAGGTGACAACTTTGTCGGAGAGCCAAACGTAATGGAGATGTGTGACTGAAGCCTTATTATCCTCTAGGAACTAAAGGAAACTACAATAATTATATCACCAGTTTGGCAAAGTAGTTAGTCTGAATTAGGGTGGTTTGAATTAATTCGGCTCTCTGAGATGAGTCAAAAATGGTACACCGGAGATAAGCTCAGCTCGAAACGACAGAAACGGCCATACGGTGTTTAGATCACCTCGATCTCGCTGGCAAGCACTCCTGGTTGATGTGAATGAGTGGTATACAACTAACTACTCATCTCAGTCAATCAGTAGTATACAGTCTTGTGCAAATATGCTTGCTTTCTCGATTAACATTTATGATATCACATACTTTGTGTGTCTTCTGAATAATTTAGTCTCCAGAAGAAAATGTGGTGGGATTCCACCCCTTGGATCGGCTCAGATTGCAAATTGTGGATTTCATATAAGCTTCTTGGTTAGTTTACTGTCGATCTAAGTTCCTTTGTTGCATATTCTTTAAGGCCGGCCAGGCATCTAATCTACAGTGTCGACAGAAGGTGTGTCAGGTTTTAACGAGTGTATGCAGCAGCCTTCTGGAAATGCCTTTGAAGACATGCACATCAAGTGTTTGAACTAAATCAGAGCACCGGTAGCTTACCAACTGTCCACAGTAGCACTGATTAAAACTTCCACAAAAACCAAACCATCCTTTTTAAATGACGTAATATAATTGACTAAAATGTTTCAACTTAGGTCAGGATAGCAACAGAGGTAATTACAGGTAGAGACTAAGTAGAGGTAGGGCATAGAATAATGTCATTTAAATTAGAACTAAAATTGAGCAAATAAGTCGGATGACGGAACATAAATGACTAGAAATTGAGCGTTGGTCAAGTCAGTAACAGTGGTAATGAGGTGTAGAAATTAAATCGGGTATGGGTAGAGAACAGGAAGGTTGAAAGGATAAGCTACCACTGCTGGCCTCATCAATGTGTATCTACCGATTCACCTGCTCGTTTGGAGCCAGGTATATCGGCCGTACCCCGCGTTCGCTTTCCAAACGTATCACCGAACACTTACCAACATGGTTTACAAAGGAGAAAAACGATGCTCCCACAGCTCTATCTTGGAACATCTCATAGATTCCGGACCCCAAGCTACACCCCAAACAAACTTCAAAGTTGTCTACAGAATACAAAGCAGTCTTCCTAAAGGTGTACGAATCAGACTTCTTCAAACTGCAGAAGCAATGGCAATTCACTTGCTAAGTCCTGAACTCTGCATACAGAAGAAGTTCGTTCAATCACTACACTTGCAATGGACGTAATCTATCTTATTACCCGACAGGTAAATTCTATTTCTTTCTGTCTCTTCATTAGTATTATTTTGTCTTTTCAATTGTAATATTTTACATTTTCAACATTCCTGTTCTCTACCCTCACCCGATTTAATTTCTACACCTCATTACCACTGTTACTAACTTGACCAACGCTCAATTTCTAGTCATTTATGTTACGTTATCCAATTTATTTGCTCAATTTTAGTTCTAATTTAAGTGTCATTATCCTCTACCCTACCTCTACTTAGTCTCTACCTGTAATTACATCCTTTTTTAAGTAGAAAAAGTTTAAAGTAAGAGATCCACTCTTCATCAACGGTTCGGAAGTATGAAATGAGGGTTCGACTCCCAGCCGATGCATTCTTAAACCTCTCTTGGATGGTAGCAAGACCAGGTAAGAAGGCAGGTCATGCGTGAAGCTAGCATTCTCCTTACTCCTCCGCGAAAACAACAGAATTTCTACTGAAATTATAAAGCCTTAAATTTGAAGCGCGATGTTTCCCTCGACTCGGAAAGGAATCAAAGACATAAGAGCCACTTATTTTCAAATATTTAGGTACATAACCAAAAACAAAAAATATTCACTTTAACCGCTTCACTGCGTAAATTCAACATTAAAACAAATCATTCATTATTCAATGGCAAAATGAGATTTTTACTCTTGTTCAAATGTTATTATTATCATATCTACTAAATGTTCACTGCTTGATTAAATAAATAAATAAATATGAAACAAACCAGAATAAATGTTGATCATATTAAACAAAATTTGTTTTTGCCACCATTTTTAAAAAAATGTCTATTGAACACATTGAACAGTGTGAATGTTTACATTAGACGAAAAATGTGTGCATCAGGTTAATTTTGACAAGTTAAGAATTAAACAAACAATGTCTGCAAGCAATGATTTTGTTCTATGGCATCAATAAATGTGTTTTCTCCAAAATCTTCCACTTGTAGACAGGATTAAAGGAATTTAACCTGTTAAAATTTATGAATTGAAACAAAAAAAAAACAAGATTAGTAATTCAAGTGTTTACAGAGATGACAGGTTAAGTACCCTGGAGTGTGTACTTCCTCTGATCACCTTTCCTGGTCTTCACACTTCATGTTAGTTTCTAGAAAGATATTTCAGTTGACGTTCTATGTAAAGAAGTTAAGACGATCTGGTATCGATCAGTCAGTGTCTATTTTTACAAGATTATAAGCTTCCAGAACATAGATTTTACAAACTTCTTCAAATAATTTGAGTACCGAGTCAGATCGATTCATTATAAATTATTTAAATTAATCCCAGCGTGTTTAAGAAAACAACCAAAGCATGATTTTTTGGAACGATTCGCTGCGTTCATCTTATAATGTTTTCTCTATTACCTTTCAAGCAATGAAGTATGATAGTTTCCCTTCGTACAATATCTTGAAGTAAAATATTAATTCAGGGAGACAATGCTGTCTGAGCTGAAGCCCAAATCATTCCACTATGATATATCTGCTTTGTCTCCTCCAAGAAATCCACGATATCTAGTTGAAAGCAAATTGTAAGATGTTCAGAATTACAGTTTTAGACTAAAGGAAATAACTGAAAAACAGTTATCTCATGTATTGGAACACATTACCACACCCACAATCAGGCCTTTCCTCATGTTTAGTAGAAACTTGCAAATTATTATTATTATTGTTCCCTTGGGATCCTAGTGGAACATAGGGCTTCAACTGTACGTCTCAATTTGCTTCTGTCTTCTGATTTACTTTTCACCCGCACCCATGTTAATCCATACTGTTTCAGTTCCTCTTCACACGATCTCCTCCATGTCACCCTTGGACGTCCCACTCGCCGCTTCCCTTTCGAATTCCACTCCAGCGTTGGCCTGACGCGCGATGTCACCCAGCGGCCTCCTCAGCGAGTGTCCAATCCATCTCCACTTTCTCCTGCATATTTGTTGGTTCTTGTCTTGTTTGTTCTCATTGCTTCTTGTTGGTGATTCTTCCCGGCCGGCCATCTGATCTTCAGTACAGAACGAAGACAGTTGTTGATTTAGGTCTGCAGCGGGTTGTTGGAAATATTCTTTGTGACCCGCCAAGTTTCTGATCCGTATAGAAGAACTGACTGACTTGACGTTTGTATTGAAAATCCGAATCATTTTGTTGTTGATGCTGAGTTGAGTGACGAAGATTTCCAGATTGGTTTCAGGTTGATGAATGTGTTTCTCGCCTTCCCGATTCTCGTCTCGATTTGACATCCTCGTTCGTCCATTCCTCCTGTAGTTGAGACAATGCTCCCTAGATAAGTGAATGAAGTAAGCTCTTTGAAATCCCTTCCGTTGATGGTGATTGACACTGAATGTTGCTGCTGCTGTTGTTGTTGTTGTTGTTGTTGGTTGTTTATTTTCATAACCTCCGTCTTGTCTGTGTTCACCTGGAGTCCTGTCTTTGCTGCTTCTTCGATCAGTTTGTCGGTTTTCGCTTGTAAGTCTTCGATTTTGTGTGGCATCAAAAATAAATCATCCACGCGCGAAATCCAGGTCTTCTAGGTTATTCACGTCGGTCCAGGATATCCCTGTCTTTTCGTTTCCCACTGTGTGACGTATAATCCAGTCCACCACAATTAGGAATATCATTGGTGATAATGAGCACCCTTGTCTGACTTCTGTGTTTACTCCAAACGTCTCGCTGAGCTTTCCGTTGTGGATCGCTTGACATATACCGTTGTCGTACAGCTGTTGAATGAGCTTGATGAATATTTCGGGTACGCCATAGTACTCGAGTAGTTTCCAAATTACTTGGCGGTCAACGCTGTCGAAGGCCTTCTCAAAGTGTATAAAGTTGAGGTAGAGGATTGATTGGCATTCTTTGCTTTGTTCTGTGATGATGATGCGTAAAGTTGCAATTTGGTCAGAACATGAATTGCCTTTCCTGAATCCAGCTTGTTCTGGTCGGAGTTCTGTATCCAGTGCGTCCTTGATTCTCTCCAGGATGATGCGACTCTGGATTTTACTTGGCGTCGACAGGAGCATGATTCCTCAACTTGCAAATTAGAAGCTTGTAAACATCTTAAATATACAAAAGAGTAGAAAATGTTATTAGAAGTCGTATCTTAATCGATTGAATCAAACCGAACGAGAGAAAATATATCCAATAGAGAGATGAAAGTTTTTGGTAGTCCAGGTTTTAAGCACGCCGCTAGTGAGTGGTGCTCAGATGATCACTTAATCATACGAAGCACATGAAGCTCAGAATTAGACTGAGTAAAAATCAAAATGCGAACATTAATCATGAGAACTGTTGTTGTTCAATGTCATTTGGTTTTGGTAGCTAACATTCAATTTAGTATTATGTACAAGGGAATACTTGTTTCATAAACCCCTCTTTATCGATCTAATTACAATATTTATACTTATTTGCATGTTTTAACTAAATGTGATTATTAACCACTTTTCGATTAATACGTTACATTTGCATAGTTACCTAAAACTCTGATTTTTGAAAAATATCTAGCCAAAAGTTGCAAAAAACTATTGCAATTATTCGCCTTTGAAACACTGAATCTTTGGATATAATATTGTATATCAATTATACCTATAACTATCTATTTGCCACTCTGTGCTTGATTAACACTAACTAATACCTATAATTGTATATATAATGATGGATTTACATGTTCAAGTTGGCTCAAGTCAGTGAGTCTATGATTTTGGTATCATTTTGGTTAACTGTACTTGACTGTGATATTATTACTGTTGTTGTCACTTGTTACTCTTCTTGCTGTGAATTATTTTCCTGTCCTGGTGTTGTTCTGATTGTTTTATTCCTTGTTTTCCTGGTTTTAAGGGGAGCAACCTACAAGGTCGCTTCTCTCTAAACTATAATTTAATTCAACAATCCCCTTCTCAGGCGTGAGGCTAGTAACCTCACCCTGTAAACAAAGTTGCTCCAGAAACTTCAGCAGGATGAATCTCCTTGGAGGATATGGACTTCGCCGGTGATATATGTCTGATTTCCTACATACTGGAAGATATGCAAGCGAAAAGCAACAATTTGGCGATAGAAGAAGCATCAAAGATAGGACTTCAGGTAAACATAGAGAAAACAGAGGTGATGAAGATCCCTGGCCAACAACAACAAACAGCAATCAGCATAAATGGAAGGAACCTGAAGGCAACAACCTCTTTTACCTACCTGGGAAACATCGTTTCAACTACAGGCCAACGGAACTGATGAGGATATCAAAACAAGAATCAGAAAAGCAAGACAAGCTTTCATTACTCTAAAGTCTGTGTGGAGATCAACAGCACTTAGTATCAAAAATATGATCCGGATTTTCAACTCCAATGTGAAGTCAGTGCTGCTCACTATACGGATCAGAGACTCGCACCGCGCGTCATAAAGAGCATCTCAAACAAACTACAGACCTTCATTAACAGCTGGCTTCGCTCAGTACTCAAGATCAGATGGCCAGAAAAAATCAACAAGAGGGACCTGTGGGAGCGGACCAACCAGGAACCGATTGTGCAACAAATAGGCAGGAAGAAATGGAGATGGAGTGACCATACTCTGAGGAAACAATGCATCAAGTGACATCACTAGACAAGCCATTGCTCGAGTGGAACCCGACTGAAAGGGAAGCGGCGAGTTGGTCGTCGGTGCAAGGGTGACTTGGAGGAGGTGATGTAAAGAGGAGATGAAAACGTGTGGGCAGATATGGAGCCAGGTGAAGACTCTAGCAGAGAACCGAACGCAATGGAGACGCACGGCTGAAGCCCTATGTTCCTGTAGGAATTGAAGGAAACAATAATAATGATAACTGCTTTTATCCCACACTGTATATCATTTTTCTGACATCTGCATATCATGACTCGCATGACTTACCACACTCTGATGAAGTGAACTTGATTGAATATGCTAATGATCTAACTGTTTTTCAATGCGTGTTATCTCCTAGCTAGCTGGCTATATTGCACTAAGATGAACAGCTTTTCATTAGGAGTCAACAAATGCTCTTTGTCTAATGGTCTTAAATTAAATCCTTCCAAATATCAGACTGTTAATTTCAGTTTCCGATGTAAGAGAAGGTTAAATGGGGCTGTTAATTCCTATGAAATTGATGATACTGATATAGAAATCACGTCTGACGTTAAGTATCTTGGACCAGCTCTTTCTTCTGATTTATCCTGGTCCTCCCACGTCCTAACCATTTCTAGTAGAACACTCCGTCTTACATTTTAAGGTAAGAAATCAAGAATACTGACACTGGTTTGTTGAAATATTGAAGACATTTTGTAACATAGTTGAGAGCTTTTAGCTCTACTGTATTCTTTGGAGTCGAACAGTGTAATATCCAAACATCAATTATCGTCTTAGGGAATATTTTCAAAAGTACCGTCATTTCAAATTATTAAAAACACTAAGGATTTCATCATGAGCTGACATCACTTGGAGAACAGCTGGGAAACCTGGGAGTATGGAGCAGCTGTCTCGTCCCACCGGGTGAGGCTCTTCATCAGTACGCACCCACCACCATGGTTGGAACCCAATACCTACTTGTTACAAGGCGAGCTAGCTCCTAGATCATTCAGCCACTGGGACCCAATCCAATGGTCAACCCATGAATTCTAACTCCTACCAATTCATGTCATTGCGCGATCACTTCGCTCAGTGTCTTCTTCGATGAGTCACTGCCTCATCTTCAACCTGCTGTACCCTACTGGTCACGGATTCACACTAGAACCCCAGATTAACTGCCTGAATATGGCCAGTCGCTAGTTAGCATCAGAATAGTTTTCAAGTATTGGTTTTGCAGGGATACTGAAGAGTCCTAAGACTGGGATGAAACAACTGTCCAGTACTCTCAGCTGGTTTTCCAATGGTTCTCTAACTGAGTTCAGCGCACGATGAAATCTTTCAACCAAATGAATGTGTATAAGTTAGTTTCCTGACAGTTATTCAGCTCAGAAAGGCCACTTTTTAAAATCTGAATAGCTTTCACTCCCATTGCTCTCCACTTCATTGTGGAAGATCGATATAGAAATTTCTGAAGGTAAAAGAATTAAAGTTGAAAGGCAAACGGAACCGATGAATGGATCCTAAGCTTAGCAATGAATGCTTCCCACTCTTTAATCAAAATTACAAATAATTAAGTCAATAAATTCTGAAGTATAATCATTCAACGCTCCCTACAGTGAGTAAAAATGTTCACTACCTGAAGATGGAGGTGATGAACATAGCTGAACAACAACAAGCCCCAATCAGTATGAACGGAATAAATTTGGAAGACATCACTTTCTTCACCTATCTAAGCACCATCGTTTCAACTACAAACGACACCATACGGATGATGAAGTAAAAGGCAAACAGAATGGCAAAGACAAACTTATATCGACAACTGCCACTTTCGCTGGGTGGCTCCATACTGAAGATCAAATGGCCACCCGGCTGGGTGACCAAAAAGAATTAACAACAAGAAACTCTGACTGGGAACAAAACAACCAAGAACCAAACGGACAACAAATACTTAGGAGAAAATGGAGATGAATCAGTCAGGCATACGTTGGGGGGGGGGAGGCAGTCGAATGACATCGCACACAATGCAGGCGACGAGTGGGTAGTCTGTGTTAAGGTGACATGGAGGATGTAGGCGCAATATCGCTTGAAGTTAAGTCAGGCGTAGATAAAGGCTATCCCGGTCCAGAAAAAACAAGAAGCCGGGCACTGTTTCTACGGTACTATTAATAAACAAATCAATAATTATATATACAACAAACCTTAACGGTTTCAAGAGTACAAAACACAACGCTTAACAGAAAGCAAGGCACCGCTATCAGAGCGGAAAAACGTTAAAGCCAAAATTGCGAACTAGCCGGATCAGACACGACTGTTCAGGTAAGCAGTCAGTAGAAGAATGAACCCAAGTAAGAGGCAGACAGAGCATAGGCACAAAGATAGAATTTAATTGGCTACTTAACCAATCAATAAATAAGATAAACTCAATAGAATAATATAATTTTCAAGTATTGGTTTGGTAGGGATTTTGTTTAATTACATGGAGGATTTCATCATGAGCTGACATCAGTTAGAGAACCACTGGAAAACCTGGGAGTACTGGACAGCTGTTTCGTCCTAGTTTGGGACTCTTCATCAGTACGCGCCCACCGGGCAGAAGTTAGAATTCAAGGACCTTTGGATCGGGTCCCAGTGGCTTAATGGTCTACGAGCTCGCCTTGTAACCAGAAGGTCCTGGGTTCAAATCCCGGTGGGCGCGTGCTGCTGAAGAGTCCTAAACTAGGATGAAACAGCAGCTGTCCAGTACTCCCAGGTTTTCCAGTGGTTCTCTAACTGATGTCAGCTCATGATGAAATCCTCCATGTAAGAATAATATAAAGTAAGACATGGGTCAGCAAAATAACAGTTCACAAAAATACTCTGATTGGGTCATGAGTTCAACTGTCTGACTAAACGGATCAAAGTAAAAACACACACAGTTCATTAAACAAGGTGGGATAGACACGTTAGGCATGGATAATTGTATTGCAACAATGCTAGGCTGATCCGGGACAGTCTGACGATTTAAGGATGGGATTTGAATCGATCTTACAGAGGACATCCTTTGCTGAGTGTAGGAGATGAGAGATTACGGGCAATCGTGCGGCTAGCCAGATGAATAGGACAGCGAAGAATAGAACCAAGTGCAGAAGGAAATGTTACTGAAGCCCTATGATGTTCCACTTGGAACCCAAGAAATAATACTAACAAAATAATACCTGATAACCTTGAATATGATGTACAGAACGATACTACTCAGCATTAAGAGCAAAATGTCAATTCTCATCACTGAAGCTGGGCAAGTGCTTATACATGGTGTAGAAGATCAATTCATCAACAAAGGTATTTTCAATACTGCTGCAGACTTTCACCAGTCCCTGCCTGCGCCTTCGTAAGATGCTGAAGATCAGGTGGACAGCTGGAAGGGATAAACAACTAAGAACTCTGGTAAGCAGGAGGGCAACTAAGAGCCTATCGCTCAAGAAATTTCCAGAAGTAAGTAGAGTTGGATTGGATAAACAAATGGGATCCAAAGGGAATGTAGTAGAGGTCATGTGAGAAAGAAATACCAGATTGTGATCATTCGTGAAGTCAACAGAAAGTGATGAAAGATATCTGACTGCAATGAAGATATATTGATGATGCTATGTTTTGCACCGGAATAGAATTCATGGAGTGAATAAAAATAATACTTATAATCTCCTAGTTCGACTAACTATTAAAGTCCACTTAATTAACTTATTATTATGATTTATTATTCCCTTGCGTTTCCAGTGAAACATCATACGGCCTCAACAACAGATCTTCACCTTGTTCTGTTTCCTGCCGTCTTCTTCATCTGAGTTCACGATTGACCAAACTCTCTCATCTCTTCCTCCTCCATGTTACCCTCACACTGACGACCCACTCGTTGCTTCCCGTTGAAATTCCACTCGATAGATGGCCTGCATTGACAGCGATGTCATTCGACGGCCTCCTCAATGTATGCCCAATCAATCTCAGCTTTCTCCTACATATTTGTTGAGCGATCGTCCCTCGCCTGTTGGTTTGTTCCCAGCCAGAGTTTCTTGTTGCTAATTCTCTCCTACTGTCCACTTGATATTCAATGTGGAGCCAGCCGGCGAAAGTGGCAGCTGTTGATAAAAGTCAGCAAAAATCTGTTGGAAATTCTTTTTCGTGACAAGCTGGCCAAGTTTCTGACCCGTTTAGAAGGACCAACTCCACATTGATGTTGAAAATCCGAATCTTGTTCCTTATACTGAGTGTGGAAGATTTCCAAATTGGTTTCATTTCGATAAAGGCGTATCTTGCCTTTGCAATTTTAACTGGCTTTGACATCTTCATAAGTTCCGCTGGCTGTAATTGAAACAATGCTTCCTAGATCAGTGAAGGTGTTAACCGCTGTTAAATCTCTCCTGTTGATGGTGAATGATGCTGGTTGTTGTTGTTGCTGCTGCTGTTGGTTGGTTGGCTATCTTCATCACCTACGTCTTCTCGATGTTCACCTTGAGTCCTGTCTTCGCTGCCTGCCTCTTCAGCCATTTTGTTGTTTTTCGCCTGCAAGTCTTCGAGTTTGTGTGACATTAGACATATATCATCTGCTAAATCCAGTTGTTAACTCAGAATTAACTTAAAATTTTATAAAATGAAGCCTTATTTAATTGACTTCCTCTCACTCAGTATAGCAGTCAGCATAATTTCAGAGGGAATGGTAACCGTAATATCAAGCCTTCATAATTGCACCACACTTTTAGAACATATTGTCTACTATCAAGCCTATAGGTAAGCAAAACTCTGTTGACAATGGATGATAAATTATTGATCATTGTGTCAACATAGATATAAAATCCGAAAAAGTATTCATCAACAGTCTACTCAATATTTATCTCAGTAGTATTGACAGATTCATAAGCAAAACGTTTCTGTTTGTTTTAAACAAGATAGACATTGAAGTGTATATCTAGACAGAAATTGTGTACAAAGGATTACGTCCTTATTACCATGACTGTTGCACAGTATCCTACTCGAGGAACTTAAATCACATACATCAACA
This sequence comes from Trichobilharzia szidati, assembly GCA_944472155.2. Lineage (NCBI taxonomy): Eukaryota > Metazoa > Platyhelminthes > Trematoda > Strigeidida > Schistosomatidae > Trichobilharzia > Trichobilharzia szidati. The sequence goes on from OX235273.1 coordinate 7,210,978, forward strand.
CCTTCTCCAAATGAATCTGAACAAACTAATAAGAGTTGATCACGGATTGATATCAGTTAGAGAACCACTGAAAATCATTTCTGGAGTACTGGACAGCTGTTTCATCCCAGTTTGCGAATCATCGCCAGTACGCACCCACCACCAGGGTTCGAATCCGGGACCTTCCGGTTACAAGCAAGCAAGCTCATATACCATTCAGCCACTGGGACCCGATTCTATGGCCAGTCCATGAATTCTAACTTCTACCAATTCGTGATTTAGCTTGACCCCAACGATTGTCGCTGGTGGGACATCCATCCACACACGTGACATCTAATTGGACTTTACTGGTCACAACTCACTAGAACTTCAGGAAACTCCATCCTGTAGCAAATCATTAGCGAGCACCATAATAATTTTCCATAATTTGGTTTGTAAGAATTAGTTGCGTTTTTATGAGTAAGGTCCATCCAGTCACGAGTGAGGATGGTTGAGGTCGTGCTAAATCACGAATTGGTAGAAGTTAGAATCCATGGACTGGCCATTGAGGAGTCGGGTGCCACAGTGGCTGAATGGTTTACGAGCTTGCTTGCTTGTTACCGGAAGATCCTGGGTTCTAACCCTGTTGGTGGGTTCGTACTAGCGATGATTCCCAAACTAGTGGGAGGAAGCAGCTGGCTGTCCAGTACTCCCTGTAACTGGTTTTCAATGGTTCTCTAACTGATATCAATCCGTGATCAACTGATCATTGTGTCAACATAATGACAAGCTTCTTCAATGACTGTTCGTACCAGATCTTAATGTACTGAAACTGCGTAAGTGACAGTGTATATGAAAAACAAAACACGATATTACTCTAATTTCATTATAATGATTAAAACCTTTCTTTAAAACATTCTGTAGGTATGAAATCCGAAAAATTATTCATCAACATTCTACTCAATGGTTATCTCAGTAGTATGAACAGATACATAAGCAAAAGTTCGTGTTTGTTTTTAAGTAAGAGACATTAAAGTGTTTATCTGGACAGATTGTGTTGCTGACATTTTTCTCTCATAGTACAAAAGATTGTGTCCTAAATTACTGTGACCCTCGCATAGCATCCTACTTGAAGAACTTAAATCACATACACATCAACTTCTTTTTCCTTCACGTTCCCCAGTGGAACATAGGGCTTCAAGCTAGTGGCTTGAAGTTTCTGTAGCAGTGTTTATTTTACAGGATGG
>OX235273.1:7212680-7232803 GCA_944472155.2 Trichobilharzia szidati
ACAGGGAAAATCAATCGAAGAGGCTATTAAGTTACATAGATTGAGATGGTTAGGTCACATGGTGCGCATGCCTAACCATCGCCTCCCCCGACGGGCATTACTAGCTGATATAGGTGCAGGTTGGAAAAGAGTAGGTGGTGGCCAAACAAAAACATGTCATCAATCCATGAAATCCTTGACAGTTAAACTGAGTCAGGTAGGGAGATGCAGACTTCTGGGTTGGGGCCCACCCTCGGGACTCTAAGAATCAATGGCTGGAGACAGTAGGTGACATGGCTCAAAATCGTTGTCAATGGTGCAGGTGTATTCAGTTTCTGTAATCTTTCATATTCCTTTCTACCATTACTCATTCTGTTTCACCCTTATACTTGTCGAAATTCTATTGATTCTCTTCACTCATTTTCTTGTCTACCTTTGTGTGCTATTTGGAACGTGGCAACTCGGACAGCTGCACTTCGGTGCCAAGTTCTATGTTGACAGACAGTTCAAGTCGCCACACTCCATGTAACAAACAGCAAGAAAAGAAAGTAAAAAGGAATGCAAAACAGAGACAGTAAACAGAGATATGAGACGAAAAGAATGGTAATAACGAAGAACAATATGGTTTCATTGGGTATTATAAGTCAAAAGGAGTGGATGCATCTGCGCTGTCACTGAGAACACTTTTGAGCTACATCACCGATTGTCTGCAGCCATTGGTTCTTACCGTCCCGAGGACCCCAACCAGTCAGGAAGTCTACACCTCTCTACGTGGTTGACTGGCTGGTTTAAACTAACTGTTGTGGATTTCATTGAGTGATGAAGCCATGTTTTGCTTTGACCACCACTGGCTCTTTCCAACCTGACCCTGTGTCAGCTAACATTGCCTGTTGTCGAGGAAGGCTATGGCTAGGGATGCTTGCGTAACACATGTCCATGTCCTAGACATCTCAATCGGTGTAACTTTACAACCTCGTCGATTGAAGTGCTCGTTTATATTTTATTTACATTTATTAATATTTTACCTGTATTAATCTTTTTCCCATGGTTATCATATAAAACTATATCTTATTTGTCAAGTGAAATGCTTTAACCTTAACTGTGAGTATCTTTCAGATATATCCCTTTCATTGGTATTTCACCTCTGCTTTGCCAAGATCTCTTCTATCCTCTTGTTTCATCCTATATGCATGGATCCCGATAATTATAGTGAAAATACTTCAAAAGTTTTCCGCAAACAAAGATGATGTTATCATCATACCTCAGAGTAGTGGATTACTCTTTGTTGCTTTAATATTTATTGGCTTGTATTCATTTCTACCGCATAAAGAATTACGCTTTATTATTTATGTATTACCTGTGCTGAATCTGGTCGTGGCAGATATTTGGACTAACTTGTAAGTTGACGATTTGTTCTCTTTTCTTGGATTTTTCGTTATGTCTATTAATTTGCTCAATTAGAGTATTACTATATTATTATTATTGTTCCCTTGGGTTCCTAGTGGAACATAGGGCTTCAACTGTGCACGTCTCCACTTGCTTCTGTCTTCTGCTGTACTTTTCACCTGCATCCATGCTATTATTATTATTTTATTTACTTCGGCTATCTCCTACGGGAGGATGAGCCGGCTTCATGAACATCAAGAGAGTTCATGAAGTTTCATGAGAATTTGGTACAAGTGACGTCCCCAGAATCGCTCGGCCTGTTGTTTGAGAGTGCAGCTCTAGCCTTTGCACAACCAAGTGTGACCTACAAGGCAGTAGGAGTGGAGTAGGGAGTTCACTATCCATTGGCAGCCGGTGACCGGAGTTCGGTTCATACGTCTTTTTGAATGGGGCCAGACATCCAGGACATCCAACAAGCCCTTTGTCCATACGTCTGCCGGTGAGCTCCAGTGAGCTTCATACGCCAGTCGTTGGAGGTTTGGAATCAGGGTTTAGCCATCTCCCCTAGACTGTCATCCAATGGACAGTCAACCCGGTGAAGAGCGCCGGGCATCCGCTTTCGCCCTCTCACTTTGGTGAAAAAACACCTCCGCCACGTGAAGGCAGTGAGTAGGACTTCCTCAGGAGAGGCTATGTAAGACGCTCGGTCATATGGGAGCATTTCAAGAGGTGTGAGGAGGGGTGGCCAACCCGCAGCGCAAGGCACCCACCCCTGACCATCCTGAGGCTTTGGAGGCCGATGTTAGTCCATGTTAGTCCATACTGTTTCAACTCTTCTTCACACGATCTCCTCCATGTCACCCTTGGACGTCCCACTCACCGCTTCCCTTTCGGGTTCCACTCGAGCACTGGCCTGACGCGCGATGTCACCCAGTGGCCTCCTCAGCCAGTGAGTGTCCAATCCATCTCCACTTTCTCCTGCATATTTGTTGGGCGATTGGTTCTTGTTTTGTTTGTTCCCATAGTTTCTTGTTGGTGATTCTTTCCGGCCATCTGATCTTCAGTATAGAGCGAAAACAGTTGTTGATAATGGTCTGCAACAGGCTGTTGGAAATATTCTTTGTGACCCGCCAAGTTTCTGATCCATCCGTATAGAAGAACTGACTGACTTGACGTTTGTATTGAAAATCGGAATTTTGTTGTTGATGCTGAGGAGTGACGAAGATTTCCAGATTGGTTTCAGGTTGATGAAAGTGTTTCTCGCCTTCCCGATTCTCGATTTGACATCGTCGTCAGCTCCTCCTGTAGTTGAGACAATGCTCCTTATAGATAAGTGAATAAAGTAACCTCTTTGAAATCCCTCCCGTTGATGGTGATTGGCGCTGGATTTTGCTGCTGTTATTATTGTTGTTGGTTGGTTATTTTCTTAACCTCCGTCTTGTCTATGTTCACCTGGATTCCTGTCTTTGCTGCTTCTTCGACCAGTTTGTCTGTTTTCGCTTGTAAGTCTTCGATTTTGTGTGACATCAAACATAAATCATCCACGCGAGAAATCCAGGTCTTCTAGATTCTTCACGTCGGTCCAGGATATCCTTATCTTCTCGTTTCCCACTGTCTGACGTATAATGGAGTCCACCACAATTAAGAATATCATTGGTTATAATAAGCACCTCGCCTAGATTACTAGTTCGCTAGTTTTCTAGCCGGTCCCAAGCCCGGATAAAGAGGGAGGGTTGGGGCGTGGTGCTAGCAACTCCACCCCCAAAACTTGACCGAATCGCTACAGAAACTTCAACGCTCAATTAGAGTGTTGTGTCATATTTCTTGACCTGAAGGTATAATTCTACTTCGTTGACGTAGAGATACTATAGGGGATGTTTATCCGTCAATGGAGCGCCGAGTAGATGCATTGTACTAATCAAGGGACTCTACTCAACCTGACTAAACTGTGAAATGATGAAAATCAGTGGTTTCTGTCAGAAGGGATGCCAACTGTCTCCTTTACTGTTTAATCTTATCACAGATGTACTAATGGACTTAACCCCTAACTGACTTCAACGACTCAGGCATTGTGAGTACTAATTTAATTGGTCTACAGCCACGCTCAACTTACCCAAGCATTCAACACTTCCATGAATGGGATATAGACACAAGTCTTCTGTTTCCAAATGAGGTTACAAAAGCTGTCACTAATTTGACACGAGGTAAATAAACGAGACCTTATAGAATGACTCCAGAAGCATTCAAGGATGGTGGAGAAAATTTACTGTCTACGTTAACTAAGGTACAAGGCAGCGTCTGTGAATCAGAGGAAGTCCCGTCGTGCTGGTGAAAGTTATTGATTATCCCGATATCCAAGAGGGGTGACAAGTTTTCCTGTAATAATCATAGGGGATTAGCTTCACCAATACGGTATCTAGAGTTCTAAGCTCAATAATCATGCGTAGAGTAAGCGGTGTTCGGGAGGAACAAACACGAGAGAACCAGACAGGCTTTAGACCAGGAAGAGGGTGTATTGATAATATCTTCGTCCTTCGACAGATTCTGGGACACAGGCATACTTACTGGTGTCCAACAATCGGCATATTTCTTGACCTGAAGCCGGCATTCGACTGCGTTGACCGAGAGGTACTGTGGCAATGTTTGACTGTGAAGGGAATGCCGAGTAAATACATTGCACTGATCAAGGCAGTCACTCTACTCGAACTCATGCAGCCAGTCACGTGGGAGCCTATGGAGAGTTGTCATCTGAAGCGGTGACAACCAGTGCAGTGGTGCCAGCCAGGGATGCCTACTGTCCCCATTTCTGTCTAATGTCACCATAGATTTAGTAGTGGAATTGATCCTAACTGACTTCGGCGAGTTTGGGATTGACTTGCTGCCACCAGGGAATAATCTCGTCGACTTATACTATGTAGATGATATAGTCCTCCTTCCTAGGTGAACACGCTGACCTAGAAAAGACGGAGCTAATGAAGATAACCAACCAACCAACAGCATCAGCAACAAAAACCAGCACCAATCACCATCAACGGAAGAGATTTGACAGGGATTACTTCCTTCACTTATCTAGAACGCATCGTGTCAACTACAGTCAGTCGGAACGGACGAAGATATCAACTCCAGCCAGAATCGGAGAGGCAAGATACGCCTTCATCAACCTGAAACCAGTTTGGAAATCTTCTGCACTGCACTCCGTAGCATAGAGAACACGATTCGGATTTTCAACACAAATATGAAGTCAGTCAGTCAGTCAGTCCTTCTTTACGGGTCAGAAACTTGGTCACCGTGTCACAAAAAGGGTTTCCAACAATTTACAAACCTTTATCAACAGCTGACTGCGCCCGCTCCATACTGAAGATCAAATGGCAACCCGGCTGGTCAGAAAGAATAAGCAACAAGAAACTCTTGCAACATACCAACCAAGAACCTCTCGTTCAACAAATATGTAGCAGAAAATGGAGATGGATTGATCGGGCATACATTGAAGAGGCCGTTGAATGTCGTCGCGCACAGTGCAGGTCATCACTCGAGTGGGGAATGTCAACGGAAAGTGACAAATTGGTCGTCGGTGCGAGGGTGACTTGGAGGAGATGAGAGATTATGGGAGATCGTTTGACCCGGCTGAAGAGGGCAGCATCAAACAAAACAAAGTGGAGATGTGTTGTTGAAGCCCTATGATGATGTTCCACTCGGAACCCAAGGGAATAATAATAGTAATAATGACAACAATAAATTCAATCACCCCTAAATTCATCTTCGCCTGCATTAACTGAGGTTCTAGACAGCGTCTGAGAATCAGAGGAAGTCCCATCGGGTTGGTGTAAGTCACTGATCAAGAAGAGAGACAAGTCTTCTTGTGATAATCACAGAGGGCTTAGCTTGACTAATATAGTATCTAAAGTCCTAGACTCAATAATACTGCGTAGACTAAGTGGTGCTTGGGAGGCACAAACAAGAGAAAACCAGGCAGGTTTTAGGCCAGGAAGAGGGTGTTACATCATATCTTCACCCTTCGACAGATTCTAGAACATAGGCATTCCTACCGGTGTCCAACAATCATTATATTTCTTGACCTAAAGGTGACATTCGATTCTGTCGACCGTGAGGTTCTCTGGCGATACTTGGCTGTAAAGGGGATGCCGAGAAAATACATTGCACTGATTAAAGCACTCTACTCGTACTCATGCAACCAGGTGAGGGCTTACGGCGAGTTGTCATCTGAAGTGGTGACGACTAGTGGCGTCCGTCAAGGATGCCCACTATCCCCATTTCTATTCAATTTTATCATAGATGTTACTAATGAACTTAACCATAACTCACTTCAGAGACTCAGGGATTGACTTGCTACCAGGGAAGAATCTCGTTGACTTAGAATATGCGGACGATATAGTCCTTCTAGGCGAGGACGCTGACAAAATGCAGAGTCTACTGAACACCCTGAGCAACAATCTCCGCATGTTTGGCATGCGATTCGCCCCTATAAAATGTAAGATGATGCTGCAGGATTGGACTTCATCGACCCCTAGATTAGAAATAGGAAGTGAAGTGGTAGAACACGTTGACCGCTTCACTTACTTGGGAAGTACCATCAGCCCAAACGGGTTGATCTCCGATGAAATTTCAGCACGAATACAGAGGGCTAGGTTCGCATTCGCCAGTTTTCGCCGTCTCTGGCGTAGACGCGATATCCGACTAACGACCAAAGGGCGTGTGTACTGCTCAACAGTCCGCTCCGTCCGACTTTATAGGTGGGGGACCTGGCCATTCAGAGTGGAAGACATGAAAAGACTAGCTAGCTGTCTTTGGTCATATGTGCTTGTGTTCTATCTCCCGTGTGAAATGGTATAATAGGGTGAGCAGTATTGAGATTAGGTGTCGAGTGCTAGGTAAGGAGGGGAAATCAGTCGACCAGGCTGTGAAATTACATCGACTGAGATGGTTAGGACATGTGTTACGTATGCCTAGTCATCGCCTTCCTCGACAATGGGCAATGTTAGCTGACATAGGGTCAGGCTGGAGAAGAGCTAGCGGTGGTCAAACCAAAACATGGCACCAGTCAATGAAATCCACAACAGTTAGTTTAATCTAGCCACGTAGGAAGGTGTAGACTTCCTGACTGGTTGGGGTCCTCGGGACGGTAAAAACCAATAAAGGCTAGAGACAATTGGTGATATGGTTGGCTCAAAATCGTTCTCAATGACAGCGCAGATGCATCCAACCCTTGTGACTTATGATTTCCAATTAAACTGTTTTGTTCTTCGTTATTACTATTCCTTTGTCTCACACCTCTGTTTACTGTCTCTAATATGCATTTCTCGTACTTTCTTCTCTTGCTTTGTGTGCTACATGGAGGGAGTGTGGCGACTTGAACTGCTGAACATCGATGCAAAGTTCTATGTCGAAAACGGGCAGACAGACAAATTCATCTTCAGTTCTGTTGTCTCACTGTCTCTTTGTATTCATATCAATCTCAATTATATATTTTTGTTTTTTTTCCTTTACAATTTTAACGTAAAATATTAGAGATAAACCAATGTTATCATCTAAAGGAGGAGGCGTATATACGAATCTGTTGAAAAAGAAATCTCTGCCTAAACGAATAACAGTCACTCGTCTTCTACTTATCTTATGCTGTTATTCTCATCTCCTTATGAATGCTGCCTGTTCACTCCTGTTGACTAAAGCGGCACAAAATAATTATCCTGGCGGGGAAGCATTGAATACACTTAATCATATGGAACATTTAATACAGAGAAATGGTAAGCTTTTCTTCCTCTTATATACCCCTTATAATCTATCTACACTGTGGTGATAGTATGTAATTCTATGTGCATTTGTTTATTAAATATATATCACACACATACAGTGAAAAAAAACAGTATTACTGGTTAACTGTGGATGACAATGTTTGGAACACAATTTGTTCATTGTTCATAATCATATCTCCAATGGAAAGCTCAACGAGGCTTTTGAAGTGAAGATAGCAGTGGGACAAGGCTGACTGTATCTGCTATCAGCTATAATCTGCCCGATAGTGTGGTGGTGGAATTTATTGTGTGAGACGGACCATGGAAAGTGAGAAGGTGGGTATCTGGTCAACCAAATAAAAAAGACCGTAGAAGATCTGGATTTTGCAGATGCTTTATTTCCTATGATGCATAAACTTGAAGACTTACAGGCGTAAACCAATAAGTTGTTAGAAGAGGCTGTGAAGAAATGACTTCAAGTGAAGGTCCTGGATTCGAACATCACTGGATGGGTGCTGATGAAGAGTCCCAAACTAGGACGAAGCAGCTTTTCAGTACTCCCAATCAAATCCCTGCAAACCAACATTGAAATATCAATCTGATGCTCACTAGTGACTATCCCCTATTGACGTAGGTAGTTCTAGTGGGAAGTCGTGACCAGTGGGGTACAGAAGGTTGGGTGCGAGGACAAATACTCGCCAGCAATGACATTGGCTAGTGCCAGTCGCGCTATATCGTGATTTGGTAGAAGTTGGAATTCATGGGCTGATCATTGGATCGTTCCAGTGTCTTATTAGTCTACGAGTTAGCTCGCCTTGTAACCGGAAGGTCCTAGTTCTGAGCCCTTCTGAAGAGTCTCAAACAAGGACGAAACAGCTAGCTGTCCAGTAATCCCAGGTTTACTAATGCTTCTCTAACCAATGTCAGCTCATCATGGTGAAATCCTGAAACCAATCAAATCACTGCAAAGCAACAACTTGAACTTCAAGTGAACATATAGAGAAGACAGAGGTGGTGAAAGTACCTCCGAAGACTGACGGCAACAACAAGCATCAATCACTAGCATCAATCTGAGAAATCTAAAGGAAGTTTTTTGTTCGACTTACCATGTGCAGCGCTGCTTCAGTTACGCGCAACACGGATGAGGATGTCAAAGCCAGCTAAGAAGGAGTGTGAAAGCAAGATCAGGCGGGTTTTTAAATTATTCCGCTGAAATCACTGTGTAGATATGCAGTAGTGAGCAGAAGAATCAAGATCAGAAAACTCTTTGATTAATCTCATTTCACATCTTCTATATGGTTCAAAGACTTGAGGATTAAACTAACTGTCGAACCATTAGACTACAAGTGAATCTATCTATGAAGCCAATGAAGAAATATTTCATCATGCTCTGACATCGGTTAGGAAACCTTTGGAGAACCTGCAGGAATTACTGGACGGCAATCTTGTAACCAATCAAATAAGATCCTTGCAAACCAGCACTTAAAAAAAAGGAGAAAGCTGCCCTCAATGCTTTACTTTGCTTCTTATAAGGCGTACTCCCGTTTTCTTATTTCAAAAACTTATACTACTTAATATTAGTAAGTAGCATAATTTATACCTACAAATATTCATGTACCTGAATCTCATTAACTGTGTTAACATTCTATGTTGCCTGTAATAGTTCTCCTTGTATGATTATACTCTACCTGCTGTATATGCTTCATCATTTATGTTCTACTCCCACTTGGATTTTGTTTATTCTAGCCTTCTTCTCATCTGATGTGTATATACATAAGCTTTTCATTTTTGGCAGTGAATCAGTTTGACACTGTCTTATCGACGCCTCTGGTTCCAAGTGTTCGATCACCGGTTGATATCAGTTATAGAATAGTTGAAAACTAGGGAGTACTGGACACCTGTTTCGTCCTGTTTCGTTTGGGACTTTTCCTCATTACGTACCTACCGGGGTTCGAACCAAAAGCCTTATGGTTACAAGGCAAGTTTATAGACCATGTGGAAAGCCCTAAACTAGGATGGATTTTTAATTGACTTGCAACCTGCTGCTGTGCATCATTTCAAGAATGCAATGAAGGGGAAATGTGGAGCACTGAGCTTTGTTTGAGATGGAGTGACGTCATGTCATACAATGTACTACCGATAAATATTCTCTTCACTTGAATATGCTATACACATTTTGAATCAGTTATTCTATATATGACTAGGGGGGTCAAGAAAAGCATTCTTGGAAGGCCACTTCAGACTTTCATCAAACAGTTGCCACCTTCACTGATTTCATACTGAAGATGAGATGACGGACGGCAACAAAAACCCTGGCGATGAACAAACCAGTCAAGAACCCAGTGATCAGCAAATATTCTTAAGAAAAAGTGGAGGTGAATCAGATACATGTTACTGAGGCGACCGTTCATTGACATTGCATGTTAGCCAGGCCATCGCTTGAGTGTAACTCGATTGGGAAACGATGAGTTGGGCCGGTGTTCTGAGGATGACATGGAGGGTATCATTTGATGAGGAGGAGGTGAGAACTGATAGGCAATCATGTGGGGCCAGGTAAACAGGACTTCAGGGAACTGGAGGAAATGGCAGTGTGATTTTGAAGCTCTACGTTCCTCTTGGAACCCAAGGCAATTATATATATATATATATATATATATATATATACGCATAGGGAGGCGTAGGGTGCTGTCTGGTTTGGGTCCTCGGGATGATGAAAACCGATGACAGCTGGAGATAATTGGTGATATGGCTCAAAATCATCCTTCTCTTCGATGGCTGGCGCATATCCATCTACTCCTTGTGATTTATAATATGTAGTAAAATTCTATTTTTTTCCATATTACTATTCTTCTTCCCTCACTCACACCTGTGTTTATTATTTCTATTTTGAATCTCTCTTTACTCTCTTCTGTCGCTTTGTGTGCTACATGGAGGGAGAGTGGCAACTCGAACTGGCGCACGTCTGTGCAAAGTTCTATGTTAAAACCAGCCAGACAGTTAGTCAGTCAGTTGATGACTTCGTCAGAAATAAAAAGTTTCTCTTTTCTGCAAATGCCTTTTTAATGGTTCCTTTGATTTAATGTATATATTTTTTAAATTCACTTGTCCCTTTCTTATACTTATATCGTACTAACTGTTGCTTATTTGAAAATACATTTTTTTGATGTCATTGTGTTCTCTGAGCTGGATGGATTATTTGCGAAACTTTCATCGCCATGCCCCTACTAGGCAACATCTTCAGCACATCATACTTCAATTTGTTGAAGTGAGCTTTTAGATTTCTCCATGAGTTTATTAGTCATCTCTCCTGGTGGGTGACCTTGAAAGTGATTGCTTGTTTCTGTGTGTTTTCACATCCTCTAGAATAATTGTGGTGTTGGTACTGATTGTTTCCTTGATCTGAAGTTTGACCCTTTGTGTGTGAGATTTCCTTCTTATTGGTTGGTAAATTTTGTCTGTCCCGATGTGTCTATTGATTGACGATTCACTGGAATACCAGACGGGCTTCTAAAAATTCTCTAGCATTCTTGGTGTTTCGTCTGCTTAATATTTGGACGTTGTCCCAGTTGAATTGATGTCCGTGGTTTTCTGTATGCAGCGATATCATATCCGGACAACATTCAAATACTAGACAAAGGAATCACCAAGAATGTCAGAGAATTTTCCGCAGCCTGGTATTCCAGTGAATCGTCAATTAATAGATACATTGACATGGATAAAATTTACCAATCGATAAGAAGGAAATGTCACACACAAAGGGTCAAACTTTAGGTCAAAGAAACAATCAGTACCAACACTACAATTATTCTAGAGGATATGAAAACACACAGAAACAAGCAATCACTTTCAAGGTCACCCACCAGGAGAGATGATCTATAAACTCATGGAGAAATCTAAAAGCCCATTTCAACAAATTGAAGTATGATGCGCTGAAGGTGTTGCATAGTAGGAGAAGGGCGATAAAAGTTTCGCAAATAAAGCATCCAGCTAGCTTAGAGAGCACAACTACATCGAAATCATCCACTTGAGCTAGAAATCTTCTCCATTATATCAAAAATACAACCTATTTTGTACATTTTCTCTGGATTGCTTTTTAGATGTTCATGTTCATATTTGTAATTTGGCTGCACAAACTGGTGTTACCCGCTTTTTACAAATACATGATAAATGGATGTAAGTTTAATGCCTTCTTTATCTTATTTGTTTCTTTATTACTTTTTTAAAAATTTTTTAAAATTATATATCACAATCTCAATGTAACACTATCGAAACCCGACTTAATATATGTGTAAACCTTAGGCACTGTGGTAGTAAGTAATTCCATATTAGTTTGTTTATTAGATGTATCACACAGTGAAGAAACAGTATTATTATTTACTGGATGACACAGTTTCGAACAAAATTTGTTAATGTTCATAATCATAGCATTAATTATAATCACACGACTTTGAAACTTGAGTTTCATAGTTTTCTTTGTCCTCTCCTATTTGTCGTCGTAGGGGTAGTAGAATTTTCCAGATGTCCACCTGGACAGGTGTTGAATCATTCCTACTACACGTGTTTGCAGTTGATTCGATAAGCATAAAGCTTCCGTTGTTATCAATCTCTCCCTCCACCCTGCTGTTACATTAGATTTTAAAACCCTCATCTTATCCCATCCTATTGTATGGTTGTGTGTAATTGCATGCAGTGCTATAGATGAGATAATCTCTGGATTTCTTATCTTATTTGGGTCAAATAATGTAGGTTTTTCTAGGTTTTTATGCTCCACTAGTCTGACTGATCCTGTTCTACTAGTTTGAGCTATGTATTTGACCTGACAATCATTGCAGACAGGATATTAGATAAACTAAATTCTTTTGTTTTAAAGGCTCCACAGGATTGATCCTTTAACCGACAAAGCTTATTTCTAATTGAGTTTGTGGGTTTGAATACCAGCCACTTTTATTCCTGCCTTGTTAAGAATTCTGAGTAAGGTTTCCGAGGTTCCTTCATTGTATGGAAGTACTGCTGATGATTTAGATTCCTAATTGCTGAAGTTGTCATTATCCTGAGCATGTTTTGCATGCATGTCGTCATTTATATTATCATTACATTACATTATTACATTATTATTTATTTTATTTTTACATTTCCCTACATACTTTCTGATTAATTTATCATAGTAATTATTAAGTTTCAAAGTTTCTCTTATAAATTTTGTTCGAAACATTGTCATCCAGTAAATAATAATCTGTTTCTTCACTGTGTGATATATCTAATACACAAATTAATATGGAATTGCAAAACCCGACTTGTTTTGTTCTAAAATCCAGGGGATCGATCATTGCGTCCTACTGTAGTACAACTGTTCAAAACTTCCTTGAGACACATACGCACAGTCACAAAATGCCCCAAAGACAGTAAAAAAGACGACGATTTGTCGATAGATCTATGTGGTTCTCAACAGTGCCGTTAGGCAGCTATAAAGACTACATAAATTTCTGAATTATTATTATTATTTTGATGTGGTTGTGTTCTCTTAGCTGGATAGTTAATTTGCGAAGCTTTCATCGCCCTACTAGGCGACATCTTCAGCGCATACTTCAATTTGAAGTGAGCTTTTAGATTTCTCCACGAGTTTATTAATCATCTCTCCTGGTGACCTTGGACGTGATTGGTTGTTTTGTGTGTTTTCGCACCTTTAAAGTTACTTGTATTGGAACTGAATGTTTCCTTGACTTGAACTCTGACCCTTTGTGTGTGAGATTTCCTTTTTATTGGTTGGTAAATTTTGTCTATCTCGATGTGTCTGTTGATTGACAATTCACTGGAATACCGGACGGGCTTCTAAAAATTCTCTGCCATTCTTGTTGTTTCCTCTGTCTAATATTTGAACGTTGTCGCAGTCGAATTGATGTCCGTGGTTGTCTGTATGTAGTGATATGAGGGAGTGGATGTGCTGTCTTTTTATGGTTATCTTATGTTTGTGGATACGAAGACGTAGGGGACGTCCTCTTTGGCCAATATAGTGTTTTCCTCAGTCGTTACAATTTATTTTGTAGGTGATGTTGGCTTTATCTTCTTTCGTTGTTGAGTCTTTTGGTTGACATAGAGCTGAGTGAGAAGATTTCGTTGATTTGTGTGAGACGTCAATTCCTAAAGGTTTGAAGAGTCCTGCAGGGATTTCTGAGATGTCCTTTATATATGGTAGGGCGATTTTCTTTGTGCTTTCCTTCGGAACCTTTGATTTTGCAGGCTTTCTTGGGGTTATATGTCTTTTGATGAAATTCCATGGATATCCATTCTTTTGGAAGACGTCCATGAGATATTTTTCTTCAATTTTCCTTGAGGTGGGAGTGCTGCAATGAGTCGTGGTCCTCTTGAATAGTGTTTGTATACAATTCCTTATGTGTGTTATTGGACTGTTGCTATTGTACTCGAGTATTTGGTCTGTGTGAGTTGATTTTCTATAGACTTGAGCTTCTAATTCCTCTGTGGTTGTTCGCTCGACTAAGATGTCCAAAAATGGGATTTGGTTCTCGGATTCCTCTCCTCTTGTGAATTTGTTGTCGTTGAAGACGTTGTTTATCAAGTTGTGAGCTTTATCTAACTCGTTTCTTTTGATGAGAGGGATCAAAGACTCTGTCAGCAATGAATCACACACCAACATTTCCCCACAGGCAGTCCAATGTCAGAATCACCATGCCTCAGTCAAACAAAACTGCAGTCATAAGACAACACAATATCGTCCTCATCACAAACAATCACAGCGAAAAACATTAAGATAACAGATTAAACAGGAACAAAGACAAATAATAAGGATCAATTCAACAGATGATTTGCAAACGTCAGAAGGATGATATACAGTCTCAGGGAAAAAAAGGATAATAATTATGAAGTTAGTTGAAACATCCAGATAAATCTGAATATTGTATTGAGATCGTTGAAGAGGGATTTCCCCAACCAATTATTCCGTTACACTCAGTGTAGACATCGTCGACTGAATAAACAGCCAGCTGTTTCGTCCCAGTTTAAGACTCTTCAACAGAAGTAGAACCGATGACACTATCCACTACTAGCAATCAAATTCGGGGACCATTTTCGTGACTGCATAACTGATATTGGTTCGCCATGAAATGCACACTTAGAACCCCATAATCTAATTGTATCAATTTCTTATCGTACACCTCCTAAAATAATAGACTGACTGAATATTGCACAGAAGTGTCTCAACATTTCGGTTTTCTCTCCTGAGAGCTAATTAATGCGCCACTGTTTCGCGGAGATTGTTTCACTTATCATTTGCCTTTTGCTACCAGTTTTCTTGAGAAGTCTAAATAAGTTGTATGGTGTTACCTATCGCCGATGTCTTTTCCACTACTTTCTCTTATATCACCCGCCCGGGGTTTACGATTCTTGCGAAGACATTTTGCCAATTTGCCTTAGACCAACTTTCGTTCCTCATCATATTCGGACCTTGCTGGAATCAGTCTTCTTGCTTTGGTTTTTCAGGTTATTAACAGCCTTCACAGTACTATCTTCGACCGACTGACTGGATATTGTGCCAGACTTCTTCAGGTTAAGTCTTGCTGTCTATCTCAGATACGCATATAGCTATTTCTTCCGTAAATAGGGATTCAGAGTCCTTATCAAGTTAGGGATACAACGGCTTCATTGCTGATTTGTTTTATGTCCTTTCAAATCGGAAGCATAAATATGCACGAACCAGGGTTTGATTGGAGTCTACACACGTATTCCAGAAAGGGCGGCAAGCTTCTACTGACCTCCGTCAACGATAGTTTATCGCTTTTTGATCTATTTGAATCCGTCGTCGATGGAGCTCTACAGGTTAGCCAACTGCTAAAATAGGGAATGACACCATCCATCCACATAGTACATATATCTATGAATATCATAGTTAGTATGCCGATTGATTACCTGAAATTATCTCCCTGATACTGCTATGGACACAAAAGTCAAACTGCAAAAGAAGGACAAAGAAGCTTGTCCCTCTAACTTCCCACTAGAACTCTAGGAAACTTCGTTATGACTCTCGCCGATCATGCGCATGGTCTGGGGTTCGATCCCCTGCCGACTCACACCTGATATGTATGGTTGGCCTGCAAAATTTGGGCTATCAATATCACATGCTGAAAATTCCATATCTGTACCAAAAATACGGTGTGGAATCAAGCTGTAATCAAAAATATAAAAAAAATATAACCAGTCACTAGCGAGCATCAGATTAATTTTCAATACTTAGTTTGTAGTTTGACCATGGATTGATATCAGTCAGAGAATGATTAGAAACCAGCAGGGAGTACTAGACAGTTGTTTCGTCCTAGCTTGGAACTCATCGGCTGTGCGCACCCACTAGGGTCCGAACTCTAGACCTTCCGGTTACAGGACAAGCTCATAGACCATTCAACCACTGGGACTCGACTCGTTGACGGGTACATGAATTCTGACTTCTACCAATTCGTGATTTTTTTTAGCGCGACCACCAACCAGTGTCATCGACAAGTATCTGTCTTCACTCCAGACTGGGTGAACCCCACTGGTCACTACTTCTTTCTAAAACCCTCTAACTTATATCCATCCGTAGTTGAACTTAGTTCGACAGTAGACATAAGTATTCGAAATATAATCGGAATATGTGGTTGATCTTATCAAGAACTATTATTACATTATTATCTGTCCCTTAGGTTACGAGTGGAACATAGGGATTTAGCAGCCCCTTGTCATTTCATTCCATTCTATGTCATCACTGTCATCTGGCTGCACCGATGCCTACTGGCTTTCACCTCCTGCATATAATCCAACTCGTCGCTTTCCCGTTTAGACTCTACTCGAGCTAGGACTTGACTAGTGAGATGAAACAGCTAGCTGTCCAGTACTCCCTGTAACTGGTTTTCAATGGTTCTCTAACTGATATCAATCCGTGATCAACTCGTACAAACAAAACTAACCCTTACAAACCAACCAACTATAGAAAGTTTACCTGTATATCATTCTAAATTACTTCATCAAGAAGTATTAGTTAGAGAATCAATGAGAACTTGGAAAACTGTTTCATGCCTGTCTGAAACTATTCAGTGGTTCACGCCATCACTTCACTTCACCAGGGATAGAAGAGAATGTAAGACTGTCAGGTTACCAGGCGAGATCCCTTTGATCATTTATCACTGTATAGGACTGGAATCTCATGACCTATGATGAATTGAGAAAAAGTCAGAATTCACGGTCAGGTGGGGGGTTAAACCCCCTTGTGGGCTCATTGATTCTCTCTGTTGAATATTCCAAAGCTATTCATCAGGTGTTTGTTTGCAAGGATTACATCATGATGAGCTGACATTGTTTAGAGGACCATTGGAAAACACAGTGGGAACACACTGGTTTTGGGACTCTTCAGTATTATGCATCCACTGAGGTTCGAGCGCGGGACCTTCTGGTTACAAGGTGAGCCACGTATATCATTAAGCCCATTGACCGTTGGGCTCCACCAGGTCGGATGTGAGGGTAAATACTCGCCCATATGCTGAAAATTCTATATTTGTACCAAAAGTACTGTTTGGAATAATGCTATTATTATCATTATTATTCCCATATTGAGTCATATGAAAAAAGCACAAACAGTGCACAAGAAAATTTTCACTTTTCGACGATTCATTTTCATGAGCTGTACAATCGTAATTATAATTAACAAAGAAATTTTTAGACCGATCAGATACTGGTAAATTTTTGTCCTTGGAAAATTGTATTACATAATGTAAGGTGTAACGGAGAAGGGATGATTAATTGTAAGTTAGAAAAGTGACAGAAGTTGGCATGACGTAATAAGTGTGAGATAATGACTAATCAATAAACTCGTGTAGAATGGACAGGAACTAATGGAAGGACGATGAAGTGTTTTTTATATAAAATCTGTATGAAAAAGGAACGTTATTAATAAACAGCAATAGGGTGGTAATAAAATATGGATGATGGGAATAATTATGATAATAAAAGTATTAATAATAATAGTAGTGAACTTACATAATAAAGGAAAGAAGCAAAATTATAGTAAGAACTTTACTGTGGCCACGATAGGGCGAGAGAGTGTATGTATCGCTTTTGGATGCTGAGTTCCGGTTTCAGGTCACGAATAGCTAATGCCTCAGCTATGAACAGGTGGCATGTGCAAAGTCCCTTTGTACGATATTGAGGGAGTCTGTGTATCACTGTAAAGCATTCATGCGGGAGTGCTCGATGTCCAGAGGTGATAAGGTGTTTGAGGATAGAGCTGCTAGCATTCTTCTTTTCTCCTCTGGCTAGCTAGCCAAGCTGGACAGTGTTCCAGACTACGTTTGTGGACTTGACGTTGCGTATGGTCGATATACTCTGCTCCACAAGAGCAAGTAAATTGATAAATACACACTGAAGTGGCCCAAAGCGGTATCTTGTCCTTAGCGTTAGACTGGATTAACTGTCTGCAGGAGAATGTGATACGTACGTTGGCTGTTGGAAATGTTTTCTTCAGACATTTAGAAAGGCGATTTCTCAGAATTTCCGCTGTTATGTGACGTCACCTTTGAATTCTAGGTTCATGAAGAGAATCTTCTTAGGAACCGTTGCGATGTCTGACACCGGAGGCTTCTCCTTCATGTTTTTGTCGATGAATTGCTTTTTCATACAGATTTTATATAAAAACACTTCATCGTCCTTCCACTAGTTCCTGTCCATTTTACACGAGATTATTGATTATTCACTGTCTCACACTTATTACGTCATGCCTACCTCTGTCTGTTTTCTAACTTACAATTAGTCATCCCTTCTCCGTTACACATTATATTATGTAATATATTCTTCGAGGACAAAGTTCACCGGTATCTGATTGGTCTAAAGATTTCTTTGTTTGATATAATTACACAGTTTTTGTTCAGCGAAGAAATTTCATTTCAACGACTTCATTTTCAAGCTGTACAGTCATATTTATATTACAGAAAAGGTTATTAAGTGGCACTGAATAATTGCTGTGATAAGAATAACGATAATTAAAACATCTTCATTCTTATCGTAATCGTACTCCTAATTATTTGAAATTTTTAGACAACATTTGACATTTTTAAAACATTTTTGATTTCAATTCACTTGTCATTGGTTTCGAACTTTATAACTTCTCCTCAGCCGAATAGGGTGGGCTAGTGCCCTTAGGGACTATGCTGCCTAAATTTTCTTAGGGAGGCTAGGACTTAGGGAAGCTATATATCAATGGATAGCTCTCGACGAGATCTACCCATTGGTACCGGTATCGCACCTTATAGCTTCTCCTCAGCCGAATAGGGAATTTTTTTCAAAGGCTACAGGGGAAACCTGTTTCTAGGCCTAGAGTTCATGCCGCTGGCTGTTCTCTTGACACTTTTAGCTCCGCGACCTCAGGTTGTATGCCGTTGTGTATGTAGCTAGGGGGCATTACCAACCATAGGGCAGCAGGGGGGCAGAGACTGCTAGGCAGGAAAATCCTCGTATTTTTCTTAGGAATAGCTTTTACCCTCTGATTTATATACCATTGGATTCCTCTCAACGAGACGAATCGATTGGCACCTGTCTCGTCCCTGTAGGACTTACGGTTGCGGAGCTATGGCTTCTTTAAGTTCAGCAGTTATCCTCCTATTTTAGCGTTTCTTAGGGTGAACATGCTCGTTCATTTCATCCACGATGTTATCGGCAACGGGGAGCTGAAACTTGACGATCGCTTGACAGCAGGTATCATCACTTCACCGCCTCACCGATACATCATGGTAACGGAATAGTAAGGTAAGATTAGTTGTAGTTCTCTCTCTCATCCACTAGGGATACATAGCACATGGTAGCGAGGTTAGGAAATTTAACCGGTCCGACATGAACGGGTACGGTTTCGTACTTTTGGAAAATGGCCCAAGGCTACACCCCCCGAGGTGCCATTTTAAGATATATGAACGGGTGTAAATCATTGGTCCGAGGAAGTAGTCGTATTGCCGGGGCAGTAGGGGATGTGGCGGCAGTAAGGTGTTCTCCTCGGGCGACCAGCATGAGTTCAGGCCGTGGTACACGGTTCTGGGCGCGCCCCATGCTGCCTTTCTCGGAAAGGGGGGGTTAGAAAAGGTCGGCCCCAAAAAATGTGCATCCCACTCTCACCCAGAGGCATACCGCGGCCCCGGTGAGTGTACCAACGCGGTCGAAACCAAACTTTGCCCGCTCAAAATGATAAGGAAACCGAGGCTGACCGGCAGCTTAACCGGACTTCTACTGATATGACTGTGGCGACGGTATCAGTAGGAGATAACTTGGGTCGTCACACCGTTCCTAGCGTAGCTCCGTTGATAGTAGCAGCGGGCGCCAACCAAATTTGTCAAACCTCACAACCTACTGATACATTGGCGACGGTATCAGTGGGGGCTGGACTTAGTCGTCATCAATCCAACCCCATGAACCAAACGAATTCGAAAAATATCATGCCGGATCGGCCGTGGCCCGGATTAACAACGACCGCGCTTTCTGCTGCCGTGTCACAGGGCAGAAGTGATAAGTATACTACTGAGACACACCAGGCCGCGTGTGACCGGCCTCAAGCAGATGTCCCCTGGGCTCTGCGGTCACGCAACACTAACCTTTTTTCTATTTCAGGTACCCGAAGACTAAACTCAGGCGTGAGGCCAGCAACCCCACCCTGTAAACAAAGATGCTACAGAAACTTCAGCGTGAACAATCTCCTTGCGTCAAAAGAAAAAGTCTGTGTGGGGACATGGAATGTCCGCACCATGTACGAGACTGGCAAAGCTGCCCAGATCGCAAGCGAAATGAGGAGATACGGAATACAAGTATTGGGGATCTGCGAAAGCAGATGGAACGGAAACGGACTCACCAAATTGTCAACAGGTGAGTCAGTGATTTACTCCGGTCACCCAGAAGACAACCACACACACACCGAGGGCGTGGCTATCATGATGTCACCAACGGCAACCAAGGCTCTGATACAATGGGAGGCGATCTCACCCAGAATAATGA
>OX235273.1:7233298-7299664 GCA_944472155.2 Trichobilharzia szidati
CTCATTAACTGTGTTAACATTCTGTGTTGCCCGTAATAGTTCTCCTTGTATGATTATACTCTACCTGCTGTATATGCTTCATCATTTATGTTCTACTTCCATGTGGATTTTGTTTATTCTAGCCTTTTTCTCATTTGATGTGTATATTCATAAGCTTTTCATTTTTGCCAGTGAATCAGTTTGATACTGTCTTATCGACGCCTCTTGTTCCAAGTGTTCGATCACCGATTGATATCAGTTATAGAATAGTTGGAAACTAGGGAGTACTAGACATCTGTTTCGTCCTTTCGTTTAGGACTCTTCATCATTACGCACCTACCGGGGTTCGAACCTAAAGCCTTATGGTTACAAGGCAAGTTTGTAGACCATCTGAAGAGTCCTAAACTAGGATGGATTTTTAATTGACTTGCAACCTACTGCTGTGCATCATTTCAAGAATACAATGAAGGGAAAATGTGGAGCACTGAGATTTGTTTGAGATGGAGTGATGTCATGTCATACAATGTACTGCCGATAAATGTTTTCTTCACTTGAACATCCTATACACATATTAAGTCAGTTATTCTATATGGGTCAGAAATATGACTAGGGCATCAAGAAAAGCATTCCTGGCAGGCCACTTCAAACTTTCATCAAACAGCTGCCACCTTAGCTGGCTTCATATTGAAAATGAGATGACTGATCGGCTGACAGAAAGAATTAGCAACAAAGAACCCTGGCGATGAACAAACCAGTCAAGAACCCAGTGATCAGCAAATATTCTTAAGAAAATGGAGGTGGATCAGATACATGTTACTGAGGAGACCGTTCATTGACATTGCACGTTAGCCAGGCCATCGCTTGGGTGTAACCCGATTGGGAAACGACGAGTTGGGCCGGTGATCTGAGGATGACGTGGAGGGGATCATTTGATGAGGAGGAGGTGAGAACTGATAGACAATCATGTGGGGCCAGGTAAACAGGACTTCAGGGAACTGGAGAAAATAGCAGTGTGCTTTTGAAGCCCTATGTTCCTCTTGGAACCCAAGGGAATTATATATATATATATATATACGCATAGGGAGATGTAGGGTGCTGCCTGGTTGGGGTCCTCGGGGTGATAAAAACCGATGACAGCTGGAGACAATTGGTGATATGCCTCAAAATCCTTCTCTTCGATGGCCGGCGCAGATGCATCTACTCCTTGTGATTTACAATGTGTAGTAAAATTCTATTGTTTTCCATATTACTATTCTTCTTCCCTCACTCACACTTGTGTTTATTATTTCTGTTTTGAATCTCTCTTTACTCTCTTCTGTTGCTTTGTGTACTACATGGAGGGAGAGTGGCAACTCGAACTGGCGCACGTCTGTGCAAAGTTCTGTGTTGAAACCAGCCAGACAGTCAGTCAGTCAGTTGATGACTTCGTCGGAAATAAAAAGTTTCTCTTTTCTGCAACTGCCTTCTTTAATGGTTCCTTTGATTTAATGTATATATTTTGTAAATTCACTTGTCCCTTTTTATACTTATACCGTACTAACTGTTGCTTATTGGAAAATACATTTTTTTTGATGTCATTGTGTTCTCTGAGCTGCATGGATTATCGCCCTGCTCCTACTAGGCAACATCTTCAGCGCATCATACTTCAATTTGTTGAAGTGAGCTTTTAGATTTCTCCATGAATTTATTAGTCATCTCTCCTGGTGGGTGAATATTATTGTTTGTTTCTGTGTATTTTCACATCCCCTAGAATAATTGTGGTTTTGGTACTGATTGTTTCCTTGATCTGAAGTTTGACCCTTTGTGTGTGAGATTTCCTTCTTATTGGTTGGTAAATTTTGTCTGTCCCGATGTGTCTATTGATTGACGATTCACTGGAATACCAGACGGGCTTCTAAAAATTCTCTAGCATTCTTGGTGTTTCTTGTGTCTGCTTAATATTTGGACGTTGTCCCAGTTGAATTGATATCCGTGGATTTCTGTATGCAACGATATCATATCCGGACAACATTAGAATACTAGACAAAGGAATCACCAAGAATGTCAGAGAATTTTCCGCAGCCTGGTATTCCAGTGAGAAGTGGCAATTAATAGACACATTGACATGGATAAAATTTACCAATCGATAAGAAGGAAATGTCACACATAAAGGGTCAAACTTCAGGTCAAAGAAACAATCAGTACCAACACCACAATTATCCTAGGGGATGTGAAAACACACAGAAACAAGCAATCACTTTCAAGGTCACCCGCCAGGAGAGATGACTAATGGTGAACTCATGGAGAAATCTAAAAGCTCACTTCAACAAATTGAAGTATGATGCGCTGAAGATGTTGCCTAGTAGGAGCAGAGCGAGAAAAGTTTCGCAAATAAACCATCCATCTGAGAGAACACAACTACATCAAAATCATCCACCTGAGGTACAAATCTTCTTTTGTCCATTTTCTCTGGATTGCTTTTTAGATGTTCATGTTCATATTTGTAATTTGGCTGCACAAACTGGTGTTACCCGCTTTTTACAAATACATGATAAATGGATGTAAGTTTAATGCCTTCTTTATCTTGTCTGGATCAGTATTAATTTAAAAAAAAAAATTTTTCTAAATTATATATCACAATCTCAATGTAACACGATCGAAACCCGACTTAATATATGTGTAAACCTTGGGCACTGTGGTAGTGAGTAATTCCATATTAGTTTGTTTATTAGATGTATCACACAGTGTGAAACAGTATTACTTACTGAATGACGTTTCGAACAAAATTTGTAAATGTTCGTAATCATAGCATCAATTATAATCACACGACTTCGAAACTTGAGTTTCATAGTTTTCTTTGTTCTCTCTTATTTGTCGTCGTTGGGGTAGTAGAATTTTCCAGATATCTGGGTGGACATGTGTTGAATCATTCCTATTACACGTATTCTCTTCAATTGATTCGATAAACAAAGCTTCTGTTATCAATCTCTCCCTATACCCTGTGACATTAGATTTCAAAACTGTCATCCTATCCCATCCTATTGTGTGGTTGTGTGTAACTGCATATAGTGAGTAGTATAGCTGAACTATTCTCTAGATTTCTTATCTTATTCGGGTTAACTAATCTAGATTTTGCTAGGTTTTTATGCTCCGCTAGTCTAACTGCCTCTGTTCTACTATTTTGACCCATGTATTTGAGTTGACAATCACTACAGCAGGTTTTCAGATCAATTAAATTGTTTTGTTTCAAAGGCTCCACAGGATCCTTTAAGCGACAAAGCTTGTTTCTAATTGAGTTTGTGGGTTTGAATGCTAGCCACTTTTATTCCTGCCTTGTTAAGAATTCTGCGTAAGGTTTCCGAGGTTCCTTCCTTGTATGGAATTACTACTGATGATTTAGATTCCCTGTTGTTGGTGTTGTCATTATCTTGAGCATGTTTTGCATGCATGTCGTCATTAATATTATTATTATTATTATCACTACTATCATTATTTATTTTATTTTTACATTTCCCTACATACTTTCTGATTAATTTATCAGGGTAATTACTAAGTTTCAAAGTTTCTCTTATAAATTTTGTTCGAAACATTGTCATCCAGTAAATAATAATACTGTTTCTTCACTGTGTGATATATCTAATAAACGAACTAATATGGAATTGCAAAACCCGACTTGTTTTGTTCTAAAATCCAGGGGATCGATCATTGCGTCCTACTGTAGTACAACTGTCCAAAACTTCCTTGAGACACACACAGACACGCACAGTCACAAAATGCCCCAAAGACAGTAAAAAAGACGACAGTTTGTCAATAGGTCTATGTGGTTCTCAACAGTGCCGTTAGGCAGCTATACAAATTACGTAAATTTCTAAATCATTATTATTATTCCCTTGCATTCCAAGTGGAACATAGGGCTTCAACAACACATCTACACTTTGTTCTGTTTTCTGCCGTCCTGTTCATCTGGATCCACGATTGACCAAACTCTCTCATCTCTTCCTCCCAACACACGATCTCCTCCATGTCACGCTCACACTGACGACTCACTCGTCGCTTCTCATTTAGATTCCACTCGAGCTATGGCCTGGCGTGCGATTTCATTCGGCGGCCTCCTCAATATATGCCCGATCAGTCCATCTCCACTTTCTCCTACATATTTGTTGAGCAATCGGCTCTTGGTTGGCTGGTTTGTTCCACTGCAGAGTTTCTTGTTGCTAATTCTTTCCTGCCGGCTGGCCATTCGATCTTCAGTATGGAGCCAGCGAAGGGGGGCAGTGGTTGATGAAAGTCTGCGACCTGCTGGAAGTCCTTTTCGTGACACGCATTGCAAGTTTCTGACCCGTATAGAAGAACTAACTGACATTACATTGGTGTTGAAAATGCGAATCTTGTTTCTAAATAGAAAACCAAAATTCAAGTGTAAGAAGTTAACCTGAGAATTAAGTAGAGAATATTTCCAACAAGGTGGGAGGGATCAAAGACTCTGTCAGCAATGAATCACACACCAATAATTTCCCCACAGACAGTCCAATATCAGAATCACCATGCCCCTCAGTCAAGTAAAACTGCAGTCGTAAGACAACACAATATTAATATCATTACACACCCACAAAGAGAAGCACTAAAATTAGAGATTAAATAGGAACAAAGACAATTAATAAGAATCAAGTCGACATATGATATGCAAACGTCAGAATAATGATATATAGTCTCCAGGAGAAAAATAGATAATAATTATAAAATTAGTTGAAACATCTATATAAATGCGAATATTATATTGAGATCGTTGAAGAGGGATTTCCCAACCAATTACTCCGTTACACTCAATGTAGACGTCATCGACTGAATGAACAGCCAGATGTTTTATTCCAGTTTAAGACTCTTCAACAGGAGTCGAACCGATGACACTACCCACTACCAGCAATCAAATTCAGGGACCATTTTAATCACTGTGTTACTGATATTGGTTCACCATGAAATGCACACTCAGAACCCATAATCTAATTGTATCAATTTCTTATCGTACATCTTCTAAAATAATAGACTGACTGAACATTGCACAGAAGTGGTCCAACATTTCGGTTGTCTCTCCTGTGAGCTAATTAAGGCGACACGGTTTCTGGAAGATTGTTTCACTTATCATTTACCTTTTTGCTACTAGTTTCCTTGATAAGTCTAAATAGTTGTATGATGTTACCGATCGCTGATGTCATCTCCTTTGCTTTCTCCTTTTGTCACCCATCCAGGGTTCATGGTTGTTGTGAAAACTTTTTGCCAGTTTGTGTTTGATCTATTTTCGTTTGTCATCATATTCGGAGCTCGCTGGAATCAGTCCTCTTGCGTTGGCTTTTTAGGTTTAAACAGCCTTCAACTGACTGACTGGATATTGTACCAAGCTTCTTCTGGTCGAGTCTTACTGTCTATCTTAGATACGCATATAGATATTTCTTCCGTAAATAGGGATTCAGAGTCCTGATCAAGCTAGAGATATAATGGCTTCATTGCTGATTTGTTTTATGTCCTTTCAAATCGGAAGCATAAATGTGCACGAACCAGGGTTTGATTGGAGTCTACACACGTGTTCCAGAAAGGGTGACAGTCTTCTACTTACGCTTGTCAACGATATTTTATCGCTTTTTGACCTATTTGAATCCGTCGTTGATGGAGCTCTACAGGTTAGCCAACTGCTAAAATAGGGAATGACACCATCCATCCACATAGTACATATGTCTATGAATATCATAGTTAGTATGCCGACTGATTACCAGAAATTATCTTCCTCATACTGCTATGGACACAAAAGTCAAACTGCAAAAGAAGGACAAAGAAGCTTGTCCCTCTAACTTCTCACTAGAACTCCAGGAAACTTCGTCTAATAGCCAGTCACTAGCGAGCATCAGATCAGTTTTCAAGATTTAGTTTCTGGGGATTTAATCTGTTTCACATTTGACCGCAGATTGATATCAGTTAGAGAATAATTGGAAACCAACCAGCAAAGAGTACACTGGAAAGTTGTTTCGTCCTAGCTTGGGACTCATCGACTGTGCGCACAGGCTGGGGTCCGAATCCATGACCTTCCGGTCACAAGGCGAGCTTGTAGACCATTCACAGCCACTAGGACTTGGCTCACTTGGTTGGTTCATGAATTCTAACTTCTACCAACTCGTGGTTTTGTTTTAGCGTGACCACCAGCCGGTGTCGTCGACATGTATGGATCGACTCCACTGGTCGCGACTTCTTTCTAAAACTCTGTAATTGATGTCAATCCGTGGTTGAACTTAGTTCTATAGTAGACGTAAATATTAGAATATATTACGTATTATGTCTAGTATAATCAGAATATGTGGTTGATCTTATCAAGAACTATTATTACATTATTATCTATCCCTTAGGTTCCGAGTGGAACATAGGGATTTAGCAGCACATTGTCATTTCATTCCATTCTATGTCATCACTGTCATCTGGCTGCACCGATGCCTACTGGCTTTCACCTCCTGCGCATCACCCAACTCGTCGCTTCCCGTTTAGACTCTACTCGACCTATAGGACTTGACTAGTGAGATGAAACAGCTGGCTGTCCAGTACTCCCTGTAACTGGTTTTCTATGGTTCTCTAACTGATATCAATCCGTGATCAACTCGTAAAAACAAAACTAACCCTTACAAACCAACCAACTATAGAAAGTTTACCTGTATATCATTCTAGATTACGTCATCAAGATGTATCAGTTGGAGAATCAATGAGAACTTGGAAAACTGTTTCATGCTAGTTTGAAACTATTCAGTGGTTCACGCCATCACTTCACTTCAGCAGGGATAGAAGAGAATGTAAGACTGTCAGGTTACCAGGCGATCCCTTTGATCATTTATCACTGTATAGGAATGGAATCTCATGACCTCTGAGGAATTGAGAAAAAGTCAGAATTTACGGTCAGGTGGGGGTTAAACCTCCTTGTGGGCTCATTGATTCTCTCTGTTGAATATTCCAAAGCTATTCATCAAGTGTTTGTTTGCAAGGATTTGATTGATTGGTTACAGGATTTCATCATGATGAGCGACAGTGGCTAGAGGACCATTGGAAAACACAGTGGGAACACACTGGTTTCGCGACTCTTCAGTAGTATGCATCCACTGAGGTTCGAGCGCGGGACTTTCTGGTTACAAGGCGATCTTCGTATACCATTAAGTCGTTCGTTGACTAGTGGGGTCCACCAGGTCGCGTGTGAGGGTAAATACTTGCCCATATGCTGAAAATTCTGTATTTGTACCAAAAGTACTGTTTACTTACTTTACTTTACTTCGGCTATCTCCTACGGGAGGATGAGCCGGCTTCATGAACATCTCGAATCATCGCTGCCCAGGCGCGGCGATCTGTAAGAGAGTTCATGAAGTTTCATGGCCTTTTGTTTGAGTGACCTACAAGGCAGTAGGACTGGAGTAGAGAGTCCACTATCCATTGGCAACCGGTGACCGGAGTTCGGTTCATACGCCTTTTTGAATGGGGCGAGACATCCAGGACATCCAACAAGCCCTTTGTCCATACGTCTGACGGTGAGCTCCAGTGAGCTTCATACGCCAGTCGTTGGAGGTTTGGAATCAGGGTTTAGCCATCTCCCCTAGACTGTCATCCAATGGACAGTCAACCCGGTGAAGAGCGCCGGGCATCCTCCCTCTCACTTTGGTGCAAAACACCTCCGCCACGTGAAGGCAGTGAGTAGGACTTCCTCAGGAGAGGCTGTGTAAGACGCCCGGTCATATGGGAGCATTTCAAGAGGTGTGCGGAGGGGTGGCCAACCCACAGCGCAAGGCACCCACCCCCGACCATTCTGAGGCCTTTCGAGGTCTGTTTGGAATAATGCTATTATTAATATTATTATTGTTATTATTATTATTATTATTAATATTTCCATATTGAGTCATAAGAAAAAGATACAAACAGCGAAGAAAATTCTCTTATCGACGATTCATTTTCATAAGCTGCTGTACAATCGCAATTATATTAAACAAAGAAATCTTTAATCCAATCAGTTGCCGGTTAACTTTGTCCCTGAAAAAATGTATCGCCGACCATGCACATGGTTCGGGGTTCGATCTCCTGCCGACGCACACCTGATATCTATGGTCGGCCTGCAAAATTTGGGCTACCGATATCACGTGCTGAAAATTCCATACCTGTAACAAAAAATACGGTGTGAAATCAAGCTGTAATCAAAAAAATAAATAAAAAAATAAAGTATTACATAGTGTAAGGTGTAAGAAGGGATGACTAATTGTAAGTTAGAAAAGAGACAGAAGTTGGCATGACGTAATGAGTGTGAGATAATGACTAATCAATAAACTCGTGTAGAATGGACAGGAACTAGTGGAATGGTGATAGAGTGTTTTCATATAAAATCTGTATGAAAAGCAGTGATATTAATCAACAGTAATAGAGTGGTAATAAAATGTGGATGATGGGAACAATAATGATAATAAAAAAGTATTAATAAAATAAAATAATAATAGTAATAATAGTGAACTTACATAATAAAGGAAAGAAGCAAAATTGTGGTGAGAACTTTACTCTGACCATGGTAGGGCAAGAGAATGTATGTATCGCTTTTGAATGCAGAGGTCCGGTTTCAGATCTCGAATAGCTAATGCTTCAGCTATGTACAGATGGTGTATGCGAAGTCCCTTTGTACGATATTGAGGGACTCTGTGTAGCACTGTGAAGCATTCATGTAAGTGGGAGTGATCTATGTCTAGAGTTGACAAGATGTTCGAGGACAGAACTGCTGCTATTAACTGTCTGCAGGAGAATGTGATACTTAGGGTGGTTGTTGGAAATGTTTTCTTCAGACATTTAGAAAGGCGATTTCTCAGAATTTCCGCTGCGATGTGATGTCACCTTTGAATTCTAGGTTCATGAAGAGGATCTTCTTAGGAACCGTTGCGATGTCTGACACCGGAGGCTTCTCCTTCATGTTTTTGTCGATGAATTGCTTTTTCATACAGATTTCATATAAAAACTCTTTATCGCCTTTCCACTAGTTCCTGTCCATTTTACACGAGATTATTGATTATTCACTATCTCACACTTATTACGTCATGCCAACTTCTGTCTCCTTTCTAACTTACAGTTAGTCATCCCTTCTCCGTTACACCTTACATTATGTAATACAATTTTTCAAGGACAAAGTTCACCGGTATCTGATTGGTCTAAAGATTTCTTTGTTTAATATAATTACACAGTTTTTGTTCAGCGAAGAAATTTCTTTTCAACGACTTCATTTTCAAGCTGTACAGTCATATTTATATTACAGAAAAGGTTACTAAGTGGCACTAATTGTGTGAAAAACGATAATTAAAACATCTTCATTCTTATCGTAATCGTACTCCTAATTATTTAAAATTTTAGACAACACTTGACATTTTTAAAACATTTTTGATTTCAATTCACTTGTCATTGGTTTCGAACTTTATAACTTCTCCTCAGCCGAATAGGGTGGGCTAGTGCCCTTAGGGACTATGCTGCCTAAATTTTCTTAGGGAAGCTAGGACTTAGGGAAGCTATATATCAATGGATAGCTCTCGACGAGATCTACCCATTGGTACCGGTATCGCACCTTATAGCTTCTCCTCAGCCGAATAGGGAATTTTTTCAAAGGCTACAGGGGAAACCTGTTTCTAGGCCTAGAGTTCATGCCGCTGGCTGTTCTCTTGACATTTTTAGCTCCGCGACCTCAGGTTGTATGCCGTTGTGTATGTAGCTAGGGGGCATTACCAACCATAGGGCAGCAGGGGGGCAGAGACTGCTAGGCAGGAAAATCCTCGTATTTTTCTTAGGAATAGCTTTTACCCTCTGATTTATATACCATTGGATTCCTCTCGACGAGACGAATCGATTGGTACCTGTCTCGTCCCTGTAGGACTTACGGTTGCGGGATATGGATTTTTAAAGTTTTGCAGGTTTTCCCCATTTTGCCTTTGTATAGCAATATACAGGGTATTTTTAGCCAATGAGAATTAAGCTTTTGTTTATTAGGCGTAGATAGGCATTTTGTTTTAATTGACGATGCGCGCGAAGGCGCAGCTGAAATTGTGGCATGGCGTGGGACGGATGGCTGGTTTTCTACGGCCAGCCCCTGTCACTTGGAGGCCTATGATGGCTTCCAATCCTCATCAAATGGAATTATTTGGTAAGTTTATTTTATTTTTATATTATTTTTATTAGTAGTTTTCATGTTTAGGCTAGGTTTTAGCTTCATGTTTACTATGCTGGGGCATTTAGGGACCATACGGTCATAGTTTGTTTAGGGATGCTCTGGCATAGGAAAGCTATATATCAATCGATAGCTCTCGACGAGACCTATCCTTTGACATTGGTTTCGACCCTTGTAGCCTCTCCTCAGCCTTCCTCAGGATCTTTGATATCTGGGCTTGCGCCCTCTGGGGTTATGCTGCCAAAATTTTTCCAGGGAGGCTAGGACTTAGGTGAAGTTATATATCAATCGATGGCTCTCACAGCGACCTATCCTTTGTCATTGGTTTCGAACTTTATAACTTCTCCTCAGCCGAATAGGGTGGGCTAGTGCCCTTAGGGACTATGCTGCCTAAATTTTCTTAGGGAGGCTAGGACTTAGGGAAGCTATATATCAATGGATAGCTCTCGACGAGATCTACCCATTGGTACCGGTATCGCACCTTATAGCTTCTCCTCAGCCGAATAGGGAATTTTTTCAAAGGCTACAGGGGAAACCTGTTTCTAGGCCTAGAGTTCATGCCGCTGGCTGTTCTCTTGACATTTTTAGCTCCGCGACCTCAGGTTGTATGCCGTTGTGTATGTAGCTAGGGGGCATTACCAACCATAGGGCAGCAGGGGGCAGAGACTGCTAGGCAGGAAAATCCTCGTATTTTTCTTAGGAATAGCTTTTACCCTCTGATTTATATACCATTGGATTCCTCTCGACGAGACGAATCGATTGGTACCTGTCTCGTCCCTGTAGGACTTACGGTTGCGGAGCTATGGCTTCTTTAAGTTCAGCAGTTATCCTCCTATTTTAGCGTTTCTTAGGGTGAACATGCTCGTTCATTTCATCCACGATGTTATCGGCAACGGGGAGCTGAAACTTGACGATCGCTTGACAGCAGGTATCATCACTTCACCGCCTCACCGATACATCATGGTAACGGAATAGTAAGGTAAGATTAGTTGTAGTTCTCTCTCTCATCCACTAGGGATACAAAGCACATGGTAGCGAGGTTAGGAAATTTAACCGGTTCGACATGAACGGGTACGGTTTCGTACTTTTGGAAAATGGCCCAAGGCTACACCCCCCGAGGTGCCATTTTAAGATATATGAACGGGTGTAAATCATTGGTCCGAGGAAGTAGTCGTATTGCCGGGGCAGTAGGGGATGTGGCGGCAGTAAGGTGTTCTCCTCGGGCGACCAGCATGAGTTCAGGCCGTGGTACACGGTTCTGGGCGCGCCCCATGCTGCCTTTCTCGGAAAGGGGGGGTTAGAAAAGGTCGGCCCCAAAAAATGTGCATCCCACTCTCACCCAGAGGCATACCGCGGCCCCGGTGAGTGTACCAACGCGGTCGAAACCAAACTTTGCCCGCTCAAAATGATAAGGAAACCGAGGCTGACCGGCAGCTTAACCGGACTTCTACTGATATGACTGTGGCGACGGTATCAGTAGGAGATAACTTGGGTCGTCACACCGTTCCTAGCGTAGCTCCGTTGATAGTAGCAGCGGGTGCCAACCAAATTTGTCAAACCTCACAACCTACTGATACATTGGCGACGGTATCAGTGGGGGCTGGACTTAGTCGTCATCAATCCAACCCCATGAACCAAACGAATTCGAAAAATATCATGCCGGATCGGCCGTGGCCCGGATTAACAACGACCGCGCTTTCTGCTGCCGTGTCACAGGGCAGAAGTGATAAGTATACTACTGAGACACACCAGGCCGCGTGTGACCGGCCTCAAGCAGATGTCCCCTGGGCTCTGCGGTCACGCAACACTAACCTTTTTTCTATTTCAGGTACCCGAAGACTAAACTCAGGCGTGAGGCCAGCAACCCCACCCTGTAAACAAAGATGCTACAGAAACTTCAGCGTGAACAATCTCCTTGCGTCAAAAGAAAAAGTCTGTGTGGGGACATGGAATGTCCGCACCATGTACGAGACTGGCAAAGCTGCCCAGATCGCAAGCGAAATGAGGAGATACGGAATACAAGTATTGGGGATCTGCGAAAGCAGATGGAACGGAAACGGACTCACCAAATTGTCAACAGGTGAGTCAGTGATTTACTCCGGTCACCCAGAAGACAACCACACACACACCGAGGGCGTGGCTATCATGATGTCACCAACGGCAACCAAGGCTCTGATACAATGGGAGGCGATCTCACCCAGAATAATGACCGCCAGATTCAACTCCAAAGGAAGAAAAGTGTCAATTATACAGTGCTATGCACCCACAAACAACGCAGACCTCGAAAAGAAAGAAGAATTCTACAGACAACTACAGGCAGCAATAGACAATACTCCAGCTGGTGACATTAAAATACTAATGGGAGACATGAACGCCAAACTTGGACCAGACAACACAGGAAGGGAACTCATCATGGGTAAAGAAGCTCTGGGAGAGATGAATGAAAATGGAGAACTCTTCGCCGACTTCTGCGCCTTCAATGAACTAGTGATTGGTGGCAGCGTATACAAACACAAGGATATTCACAAGGCTACATGGGTGTCACCAGATGGGCGAACCAAAAACCAAATTGACTTCATCACAATCTCGAGGAAGTGGCGGCGCAGCCTACTGGACACAAAAGCAAGAAGAGGAGCAGACGTTGGCTCAGACCACTACCTCGTACAAGGAACAATCCAACTCAAATTAAAAGCTTTCAGAGAAACAGGAGCTGCAGATAGACCACAAGCCAAGTTCAACACTCAAAAACTAAAGGACCAGGATACAAAGGACATCTTTACTGCAAGCATAAAGGACAAAGCTGAGACACAAATCAACATTAGCGAAGAGGTCAGCGTCGAAAAACACTGGGACAACCTGAAAGCGGTATGGAGCGAAACCTGCATGGAAGTTCTGGGCAGAAAGAAGAGACAGGACAAACCGTGGCTCACTACGGACACTTGGAGGCTAATAGAAGAGAGAAGGATGGTGAAACAAAAGATTATCCAGTGCACCGACGAGCAACAGAAACAGGAGTTGAATGCAAGCTACAATACACTGAACAAAGGAGTAAAGAAGAGTGCCAGAGAAGACAAAAGAAAGTATTATGAAGCCATGGCCAATGAAGCAGAACAAGCAGCAGGCAAAGGAGACCTCGCAACACTCTACCAAACAACTAGGTACCTCTCAGGCAAAAATTCGTCACAAATTAAGCCAGTGAAGGATGACAATGGAAAGTCAATCACCAAAGAAGTGGAGCAAAGGAAACACTGGGCTGAACACTTCAAAAGACTACTAAACCGACCGCCACCTACAACGCGCCCAACAATACCAACAACGGAAGCAGAATTACCAGTGAACATCAACCCCCCGAGGAGAACAGAAGTCCTGAAGGCAATCAAGATGCTGAAAGCTGGAAAAGCAGCAGGACCAGATGGAATCCCAGCAGAGGCATTGAAAGTGGACCCAGAGACAACAGCGGACTTGATGACGCCACTACTGGAGAAGGTGTGGAAAGAAGGCAAAGTACCCGAGGATTGGAAGAAAGGATACTTATTCAAACTACCAAAGAAAGGAGACTTAAGTCAATGCAAGAACTGGCGCGGAATTATGCTCCTGTCCATCCCAAGCAAAATACTAAGCCGCATCATCCTGGAAAGGATCAAACAAGCCCTGGATGAAAAACTTCGACCGGAACAAGCTGGATTCAGGAGAAACAAGTCATGTATTGATCAAATCGCCACACTACGGATCATCATTGAACAAAGTTTGGAATGGCAGTCACCTCTCTATCTCAACTTCATCGACTTTGAAAAGGCCTTCGACAGCGTCGATCGAGAGGTGATTTGGCAACTACTTCGCTACTACGGGGTGCCGCCGACAATTATACATCTCATCCAACAGTTGTATGACAACGCTGCATGCCAAGTAATCCACAACGGGAAGCTCACGGAATCCTTCGAAGTGAAGACAGGAGTAAGACAGGGTTGCCTACTATCGCCAATGATTTTCCTGATTGCAGTAGATTGGATAATGCGACAGACAGCGGGCAATGAGGAAACAGGCATAAAATGGACTCACACAAAGAACTTGGAGGATCTGGACTTCGCCGATGATATATGTCTGATTTCCCACAAACTGGAAGATATGCAAGTGAAAAGTAACAAGTTGGCAGAAGAAGCATCAAAGATAGGACTCCAGGTGAACATAGAGAAAACGGAGGTGATGAAGATTCCTGGCCAACACCAACAGCCACAGCAACAACAACAGACAGCAATCAGCATAAATGGAAGGAACCTGAAAGAAACTACCTCCTTTACCTACTTGGGAAGCATTGTTTCAACTACAGGCGGAACTGACGAGGATATCAAAGCAAGGATCGGGAAAGCAAGGCAAGCTTTCATTACTCTCAAGTCTGTGTGGAGGTCAACAGCACTCAGCATCAAAAATAAGATCCGGATTTTCAACTCCAATGTGAAGTCAGTACTACTATACGGATCAGAGACTTGGCGTGTCACAAAGAGCACCTCAAACAAGCTACAGACCTTCATTAACAGATGTCTTCGCTCAATACTCAAGATCAGATGGCCGGAAAGGATCAGCAACAAAGATCTCTGGGAGCGAACCAACCAGGAACCGATTGTGAAACAAATAGGCAGGAAGAAATGGAGATGGATTGGCCACACTCTGAGGAAACCAGCAAGTGACATCACTAGACAAGCCATTGCTCGAGTGGAACCCGAAAGGGAAGCGACGAGTTGGTCGTCCAAGGGTGACCTGGAGGAGATCATGTGAAGAGGAAATGAAAGCGTATGGGCAGACTTGGAGCCAGGTGAAAACTCTAGCAGAGAACCGAACGCAATGGAGACGCATGGCTGAAGCCCTATGTTCCTCTAGGAACTAAAGGAAATAATAATAAATCATAATAATAATTAGTTCCATGCGTCTCCATTGCGTTCGGTTCTCTGCTAGAGTTTTCACCTGGCTCCAAGTTTGCCCACACGTTTTCATCTCCTCTTCACATGACCTCCTCCAAGTCACCCTTGGACGACCAACTCGCCGCTTCCCTTTCGGGTTCCACTCGAGCAATGGCTTGTCTAGTGATGTCACTTGATGGTTTCCTCAGAGTATGGCCAATCCATCTCCATTTCTTCCTGCCTATTTGTTTCACAATCGGTTCCTGGTTGGTTCGCTCCCAGAGATCTTTGTTGCTGATCCTTTCCGGCCATCTGATCTTGAGTATTGAGCGAAGACATCTGTTAATGAAGGTCTGTAGCTTGTTTGAGGTGCTCTTTGTGACACGCCAAGTCTCTGATCCGTATAGTAGTACTGACTTCACATTGGAGTTGAAAATCCCGATCTTATTTTTGACGCTGAATGCTGTTGACCTCCACACAGACTTGAGAGTAATGAAAGCTTGCCTTGCTTTCCCGATCCTTGCTTTGATATCCTCGTCAGTTCCGCCTGTAGTTGAAACAATGCTTCCCAGGTAGGTGAAGGAGGTAGTTTCTTTCAGGTTCCTTCCATTTATGCTGATTGCTGTCTGTTGTTGTTGCTGTGGTTGTTGGTGTTGGCCAGGAATCTTCATCACCTCCGTTTTCTCTATGTTCACCTGAAGTCCTATCTTTGATGCTTCTTCTGCCAACTTGTTACTTTTCACTTGCATATCTTCCAGTTTGTGGGAAATCAGACATATGTCATCGGCGAAGTCCAGATCCTCCAAGTTCTTTGTGTGAGTCCATTTTATGCCTGTTTCCTCATTGCCCGCTGTCTGTCGCATTATCCAATCTACTGCAATCAGGAAAATCATTGGCGATAGTAGGCAACCCTGTCTTACTCCTGTCTTCACTTCGAAGGATTCCGTGAGCTTCCCGTTGTGGATTACTTGGCATGCAGCGTTGTCATACAACTGTTGGATGAGATGTATAATTGTTGGCGGCACCCCGTAGTAGCGAAGTAGTTCCCAAATCACCTCTCGATCGACGCTGTCGAAGGCCTTTTCAAAGTCGATGAAGTTGAGATAGAGAGGTGACTGCCATTCCAAACTTTGTTCAATGATGATCCGTAGTGTGGCGATTTGATCAATACATGACTTGTTTCTCCTGAATCCAGCTTGTTCCGGTCGAAGTTTTTCATCCAGGGCTTGTTTGATCCTTTCCAGGATGATGCGGCTTAGTATTTTGCTTGGGATGGACAGGAGCATAATTCCGCGCCAGTTCTTGCATTGACTTAGGTCTCCTTTCTTTGGTAGTTTGAATAAGTATCCTTTCTTCCAATCCTCGGGTACTTCGCCTTCTTTCCACACCTTCTCCAGTAGTGGCGTCATCAAGTCCGCTGTTGTCTCTGGGTCCACTTTCAATGCCTCTGCTGGGATTCCATCTGGTCCTGCTGCTTTTCCAGCTTTCAGCATCTTGATTGCCTTCAGGACTTCTGTTCTCCTCGGGGGGTTGATGTTCACTGGTAATTCTGCTTCCGTTGTTGGTATTATTGGGCGCGTTGTAGGTGGCGGTCGGTTTAGTAGTCTTTTGAAGTGTTCAGCCCACTGTTTCCTTTGCTCCACTTCTTTGGTGATTGACTTTCCATTGTCATCCTTCACTGGCTTAATTTGTGACGAATTTTTGCCTGAGAGGTACCTAGTTGTTTGGTAGAGTGTTGCGAGGTCTCCTTTGCCTGCTGCTTGTTCTGCTTCATTGGCCATGGCTTCATAATACTTTCTTTTGTCTTCTCTGGCACTCTTCTTTACTCTTTTGTTCAGTGTATTGTAGCTTGCATTCAACTCCTGTTTCTGTTGCTCGTCGGTGCACTGGATAATCTTTTGTTTCACCATCCTTCTCTCTTCTATTAGCCTCCAAGTGTCCGTAGTGAGCCACGGTTTGTCCTGTCTCTTCTTTCTGCCCAGAACTTCCATGCAGGTTTCGCTCCATACCGCTTTCAGGTTGTCCCAGTGTTTTTCGACGCTGACCTCTTCGCTAATGTTGATTTGTGTCTCAGCTTTGTCTTTTATGCTTGCAGTAAAGATGTCCTTTGTATCCTGGTCCTTTAGTTTTTGAGTGTTGAACTTGGCTTGTGGTCTATCTGCAGCTCCTGTTTCTCTGAAAGCTTTTAATTTGAGTTGGATTGTTCCTTGTACGAGGTAGTGGTCTGAGCCAACGTCTGCTCCTCTTCTTGCTTTTGTGTCCAGTAGGCTGCGCCGCCACTTCCTCGAGATTGTGATGAAGTCAAATTGGTTTTTGGTTCGCCCATCTGGTGACACCCATGTAGCCTTGTGAATATCCTTGTGTTTGTATACGCTGCCACCAATCACTAGTTCATTGAAGGCGCAGAAGTCGGCGAAGAGTTCTCCATTTTCATTCATCTCTCCCAGAGCTTCTTTACCCATGATGAGTTCCCTTCCTGTGTTGTCTGGTCCAAGTTTGGCGTTCATGTCTCCCATTAGTATTTTAATGTCACCAGCTGGAGTATTGTCTATTGCTGCCTGTAGTTGTCTGTAGAATTCTTCTTTCTTTTCGAGGTCTGCGTTGTTTGTGGGTGCATAGCACTGTATAATTGACACTTTTCTTCCTTTGGAGTTGAATCTGGCGGTCATTATTCTGGGTGAGATCGCCTCCCATTGTATCAGAGCCTTGGTTGCCGTTGGTGACATCATGATAGCCACGCCCTCGGTGTGTGTGTGGTTGTCTTCTGGGTGACCGGAGTAAATCACTGACTCACCTGTTGACAATTTGGTGAGTCCGTTTCCGTTCCATCTGCTTTCGCAGATCCCCAATACTTGTATTCCGTATCTCCTCATTTCGCTTGCGATCTGGGCAGCTTTGCCAGTCTCGTACATGGTGCGGACATTCCATGTCCCCACACAGACGTTTTTTTTTGACGCAAGGAGATTGTTCCCGCTGAAGTTTCTGTAGCATCTTTGTTTTCAGGGTGGGGTTGCTGGTCCCAAGCCTGAGTTTAGTCTTCGGGTACCTGAAATAGAAAAAAGGTTAGTGTTGCGTGACCGCAGAGCCCAGGGGACATCTGCTTGAGGCCGGTCACACGCGGCCTGGTGTGTCTCAGTAGTATACTTATCACTTCTGCCCTGTGACACGGCAGCAGAAAGCGCGGTCGTTGTTGATCCGGGCCACGGCCGATCCGGCATGATATTTTTCGAATTCGTTTGGTTCATGGGGTTGGATTGATGACGACTAAGTCCAGCCCCCACTGATACCGTCGCCAATGTATCAGTAGGTTGTGAGGTTTGACAAATTTGGTTGGCACCCGCTGCTACTATCAACGGAGCTACGCTAAGAACGGTGTGACGACCCAAGTTATCTCCTACTGATACCGTCGTCGAAGTCATATCAGTAGAAGTCCGGTTGAGCTGACGGTCAGCCTTGGTTTCCTTATTATTTTGAGCGGGCAAAGTTTGGTTTCGACCGTGTTGGTACACTCACCGGGGCCGCGGTATGCCTCTGGGTGAGAGTGGGATGCACATTTTTTGGGGCCGACCTTTTCTAACCCCCCCTTTCCGAGAAAGGCAGCATGGGGCGCGCCCAGAACCGTGTACCACGGCCTGAACTCATGCTGGTCGCTCGAGGAGAACACCTTACTGCCGCCACGTCCCCTACTGCCCCGGCAATACGACTACTTTCTCGGACCAATGATTTACACCCGCTCATATATCTTAAAATGGCACCTCGGGGGGTGTAGCCTTGGGCCATTTTCCAAAAGTACGAAACCGTACCCGTTCATGTCGAACCGGTTAAATTTCCTAACCTCGCTACCATGTGCTTTGTATCCCTAGTGGATGAGAGAGAGAACTACAACTAATCTTACCTTACTATTCCGTTACCATGATGTATCGGTGAGGCGGTGAAGTGATGATACCTGCTGTCAAGCGATCGTCAAGTTTCAGCTCCCCGTTGCCGATAACATCGTGGATGAAATGAACGAGCATGTTCACCCTAAGAAACGCTAAAATAGGAGGATAACTGCTGAACTTAAAGAAGCCATAGCTCCGCAACCGTAAGTCATACAGGGACGAGACAGGTGCCAATCGATTCGTCTCGTCGAGAGGAATCCAATGGTATATAAATCAGAGGGTAAAAGCTATTCCTAAGAAAAATACGAGGATTTTCCTGCCTAGCAGTCTCCGCCCCCCTGCCGCCCTATGGTTGGTAATGCCCCCTAGCTACATACACAACGGCATACAACCTGAGGTCGCGGAGCTAAAAATGTCAAGAGAACAGCCAGCGGCATGAACTCTAGGCCTAGAAACAGGTTTCCCCTGTAGCCTTTGAGAAAATTCCCTATTCGGCTGAGGAGAAGCTATAAGGTGCGACACCGGTACCAATGGGTAGATCTCGTCGAGAGCTATCCATTGATATATAGCTTCCCTGAGTCCTAGCCTCCCTAAGAAAATTTAGGCAGCATAGTCCCTAAGGGCACTAGCCCACCCTATTCGGCTGAGGAGAAGTTATAAAACTCGAAACCAATGACAAAGGATAGGTCGCTGTGAGAGCCATCGATTGATATATAACTTCACCTAAGTCCTAGCCTCCCTGGAAAACTTTTGGCAGCATAACCCCAGAGGGCGCAAGCCCAGATATCAAAGATCCTGAGGAAGGCTGAGGAGAGGCTGCAAAGGTCGAAACCAATGTCAGAGGATAGGTCTCGTCGAGAGCTATCGATTGATATATAGCTTTCCTATGCCAGGGCATCCCTAAACAAACTATGACCGTATGGTCCCTAAATGCCCCAGCATAGTAAACATGAAGCTAAAGCCTAGCCTAAACATGAAAACTACTAATAAAAATAATATAAAAATAAAGTAAACTTACCAAATAATTCCATTTGATGAGGATTGGATGCCATCATAGGCCTCCAAGTGACAGGGGCTGGCCGTAGAAATAAATGGGTATTTTTCGTGATTTAATATAATTACTGTTGTACAGCTCATAAAAATGAATCGTCGAGAAGATAATTTTCTTCTCTGTTTGTGCCTTTTTCTTATGACTCAATATGGGATTATTATTATTATTATTGATTATGATAATAGTGTAACAACAGAAGACAAGGGCCAGGCAACAGAACGTTTATTACGGAAAATCAACACATATTTATACATTTTGATGTACATTATTGTAGATTAATGTTAGTAGAAAATACAGTCTGTTGATTGGTTGTTTCTCACACACACAAAGTTAACCTTGCATCTCTTTGTGGTTGTGTCAGTTCATCTATCTGTTAACTGTATCCGCCTGTCCATCTTGACCTTGTTTTCACATGACTAACATTGACCTCAATTACTGTCACAACCAATTTGGCTAGCAACCATCTCTCACCACAATAGTACTTTATATTTGTCTCTTTACCCTTCTTCCCCACCCACTGTATCTAGATATAATAAAACTGAAGGCATAGAAAAGGATTTCAACGCGTTGAACACATCAAACTTTACCCATTTGATCTCAGAAATATCATCCATTGAAGAAGACGACGAAGAAGTAAATCAGAAGCCGCTGTCATCTTCTTTTAAACGGCTCTACCAAGTGAATTCTTTCAATGGGATACAATTTCATGCCAATTGGAACCTATACAACCTGCTTGAATTCAAAAGTGTTCCACGACTGTTTATCTATGAAAGAATAAATTTCACCAGAACTTAAATTTTTCTATCTGGTGAGATCATATTGTGTAACCTTTTCTTATGGAGGGTAATATTTTGTTAAATATATAAATTTTTTTTACAGGATTAATAAATTTTGTTATTGTTGTTATTCCTTTACCTTCCCAGTGTAACATAAGGGGGCGGCTTTAAGCCTCTTGAGCTATGTATGAAGTTTCGGTAGCGGTGGTGTTTATTTTTTTACGGGATGGGGTGGGGTTGGTTGCTAGCCTCATGCCCCAACCTTCCCTCCTCACCAGTCCTGTTATCGGCTTAGTGAGGTAAGGGAGTACGTCTGTGCCCGGGGATCGAACCCCGAGCCACTTGTGGTGTGGTTGGCGAGCATTCTACCGGTGTGTGTCACTAACGCACAGGATTAATAATAGCGCAGCTGTAAAGTCAAAAGTGACGAGTTAGGATACATCCGAAATACGCTGATCCAAATGGGTTATCCTAGTAGATTTGTAAGGAGACACATGAACACCAGGTACAATAAAGAGAAACTGATAACAGTTAAAAAGAAACAACCGTTCCTGAAATTGCAATTTAATGGGGACGTGATTAGCAAAGTCCTACATCTAAGATTATCGAGAGCAATAAAACGGACTTATAATGTTAGCAACCTTTGTTTGTCATTTTCCAGCTACCGACCAATTTTGATTGCTCAAGTGAAAGATAAGCTACCTAGCTGTGCCACTTCTATGTGTATCTATAAATTTAGTTGCTCCTGTGGAGAGAGCTCGCTATATAGGGCGAACAACTAGACAGACAGCTTAACAAACGCATTAATGAGCATCTTCCTTCATGGTTCGGAAAAGGTCAAATAAAATCTATAAGAAGTTCTATTTTGGCTCATTTGATTGATAGCGGTCACCAAGTGGAGAAAAATAGTGCCTTCAAAGTTATCTATCGTATTCCATCGAGCCTTTCGAACTGAATTTGAACCCGCCTTTTGCATATAGTCGAACTATGGGAATTAATTCGAGATAACAATCCTAGTGTCTTTGCATACGACAAAAGAAGTTTGTTCTACCTTTGTCTCTCCCTTGCTTGCCTAGGTGATTTCTATTCAAAACCCTCCCAACCCTTTCTCATTTTCCATTTCCTTCGTACTTTTATGATATTTATTTAAACTCTGATTATTTGTCCACTTCACCTACCTTTAGTATTACGTAACTTTCAAGATTTGACCTAATTTATTTATTGAATTGTCTACAAATGCACATGTTACTACTTTTGTTATTCTTATCGCCACCTGCATAAACCTTATTATCAATATTTTGTTATCATTATAATCATCGTTATTAATGACGTTTAAAACATCTACCACGTTATTATTATTATTATTGACCCACAAACTCGCCGTCATTGGTTAAATCCTTTTTTATATATAAAGAGCTATGTAAATTAGAGTAAAGTCTGAAGAAGATCTAATTGAAAACGGCGATATTGCTCGCTTATATGTCTAGTTCTAATATTAAAGCCAAAAGTGTACAGAAAGGGTAAAATTAATGTTAATAGCTAGAAGTATATGTTAATTGAAATGGTGTCCTCATAGATTATCAATAGGAGAGGATAATAATAATTATTATTGTATCCTTTAATTCCTAGAGGAACATAGGGCTTCAGCCGTGCGTCTCCATTGAGTTCGGTTCACTGCTAGAGTCTTCACCTGGCTCCAAATCTGCCCACATGCTTTCATCTCCTCTTCACATGACCTCCTCCAAGTCACCCTCGCACTGACGACCAACTCGCCGCTTCCCTTTCGGGTTCCACTCGAGCAATGGCTTGTCTAGTGATGTCACTTGATGGTTTCCTCAGAGTATGGCCAATCCATCTCCATTTCCTTCTGCATATTTGTTTCACAATCGGTTCCTGGTTGGTTCGCTCAATGCCAGAGATCTCTGTTGCTGATCTTTTCTGGCCATCTGATCTTGAGTATTGAGCGAAGACAACTGTTAATGAAGGTCTGTAGTTTGTTTGAGATGCTCTTTATGACGCGCAGTGCAAGTCTCTGATCCGTATAGTAGTACTGACTTCACATTGGAGTTGAAAATCCGGATCTTATTTTTGATGCTGAGTGCTGTTGACCTCCACACAGACTTGAGAGTAGTGAAAGCTTGTCTTGCTTTTCCGATTCTTGCTTTGATATCCTCGTCAGTTCCGCCTGTAGTTGAAACGATGCTTCCCAGGTAGGTAAAAGAGGTTGTTTCTTTCAGGTTCCTTCCATTTATGCTGATTGTTGTCTGTTGTTGTTGCTGCTGTTGGTGGTGGCCAGGAATCTTCATCACCTCTGTCTTCTCTATGTTCACCTGAAGTAGGAGAGGATAAAGGAGTCATTTATTTTGCTACATAACATAGTCAGTTGTAAGTTTCATGCTTAAAACTTTCTCTATCATCACATAGAACGTGGGTGGGCTGAATAGGGTATCGTTGAGTTTCTGTACTTGGTTGTACGTGCATATAATCTTAAATTATAATGAATACTTGTCCTACCAGATGAAACTCAAGGTGGGGGGGGGGGGGATTTGTGAACAGAGAGAGAGAGTGAAGTGTTGAGAGTTAGACAATAT
Source organism: Trichobilharzia szidati (assembly GCA_944472155.2). Lineage (NCBI taxonomy): Eukaryota > Metazoa > Platyhelminthes > Trematoda > Strigeidida > Schistosomatidae > Trichobilharzia > Trichobilharzia szidati. The sequence goes on from OX235273.1 coordinate 7,256,655, forward strand.
GGATTTAGATCATTTTCCACATGAGTTCAGGTGTCTGTCGACTACAGTAGTAATGAGTTGGTTGACTGAGTGGCACACACCACTTGTTCTACTGTACCATCAATGTGGAACGAAGCCGTTGTCGTCCCCATCTTTACAAAGGGTCGACGTAATTCGTGTGAAAATCATAGGGGTATCAGTCTGCTACCAGTCGCGTCTAAAATATTGGCTTCTGTCTTGCTTCGCAGGCTGTGCAAAATACGTGAAGTATTGATTCGCGAAGAGCAGGTTGGGTTTCGTTCAAGTCGTGGATGCATTGATCATGTGTTCACCCTTTGTCAGTTGTTGGAACACCGCCACACCTACTACAGGCCAACAATCGTTGTGTTTCTTGATATTATGGCTGCCTTCGATTCGTTGGACAGAACTGTGCTCTGGAACTGTCTGTTAGAGAGAGGTGTACCTGAGAAGTTTGTTAACATCTTGAAAGCCCTATACAGAAACACTTCAGTTAGAGTGAGGGCATACAACCAACTATCATCACTATTCCCAACCAACAGTGGGGTTAGACGGGGTTGCTCGATCTCTTCATTTCTCTTTAACTTTGCCATCGATGACATTCTGGAGTCAGCTGTGAAGGATGTACGTGAAGGTGGTGTAGATCTGCTCCCTGGAGAAATACTTTTCGACCTCAAGTATGCAGACGATATCGTCTTACTGTGCGATAGCGTGCAGGCTGCCCAAATCGCACTTAATCAGTTGGCGATCAGTGTCTATAAGTATGGTATGTGCTTTGCACCGTCTTAGTGCAAAGTACTGTTACAAGATTGGCAGGAGCCTGTACCTGCACTCACTCTTGCAGGTGAACTGCTTGAAGTTGTCGATAAGTTTGTGTGTCTGGGTAGTTGTGTGAGTTCTGGCGGAAGGGTGACGGATGAGATTTCATGAAGTCTAGTGCGGCATACATCAACTTGAGCCACCTCTGGCGCCGTTGCGACGTTAGCCTAGCTGTCAAAGGTCGGGTACACAATGCCTCGGTGCCGGCTGTTTCGCTCTACGCCTGTGAAACCTGGCCTCTTCGAGCTGAGGATGTGCGGCGGCTCTGCGTATTCGATCATCGCTGTCTCCGCAGGATTGTTTGCGTTCGACGGCATCATCGCGTTGAGTAATTCTGAGGTTCGACGGTGTGTGTTTGAACACAGTGGAGATCACCATTCATTGAGTGTCGTCATCTGGAAACACCGGCTCCGGTGGCTTGGACATGTGCTGCGAATGTCATCCCAGAGGCTTCCGTACAGGTCTCTGTTCGCTAGCCCTGGGACGGGATAGAAAAGGCGGAGAGGTGGTAAGTCCATGACGTGGCATAGTGGGATGAAGGATATTTGTGCTAGGTTAGCATTGGTTGGTGCGTCACGATTCCCTGGTTGGGGTCCGCGAGATAGCCGGAATCGATGGCTTGAAACGTTATCAGATATGGCTAAGAATCGCAGTCATCAATGACGAACGCGTTGCAATTTACTTTCTTCCCTTCCTGATGATAGTTAACGAATACTGTTTGAACTTGTTAAACATGACTGGTTTCCTTCCAGATGAAGTTCCTTATCCGTTCTCTACCTATATTTTTGCTTTTAATCTATGCTGTTCTATTATTATTGTGTGGCGCATCTTTCTTGGTGCCATATTGTACCAAGTTTTTTCTGCGTTTAAATAAATATAAATAAATAAACCTTTAATATCCATCACAATACGCCATATTCCCTTTTTAGTAACCCAGTAGGAAAGACTAAGGGGTAGGGAACAGTAAAGTACAATAGGTAAGATGCAAGAGTTAACGAAATGTGTAGAAGTAGAGGTTGAGTGATTCCTGATTGTCTTAACTTCTCAATATAGAAAGTTAGACAGGATATTTCCTTAGAAATCGACAAGATATGGGATGACCAACCAAGAACCGTCAGAGGAAAGAACTATTCCAAAGTATTTAATGTGCTTCACCTAGTTTCTATTTCAGTGCCGTTCTATGCTTCAAGCATCTCGTGAACGAAGACGTTCGTGTAGATCACGTTCATGCTTGATGGTGAAGTCAATAGTCTGACATTTAGGGTGATTTAAGATAAGACCATTTAGCTTAGACCAATGACTGATGTCGGACAAAAAGCTATCAAGAGTTTGAAACATTCAGATTGGGACGAAATTGGTAGCGAGACAGTAAGATCATCAGAGTGTTTAACAAAGTTGATTCCATCCGAAAGAGGTAAGTCATGCAAGAAGAAAGGTAAAGAAGAGAGTGTGTGAGAGAGAGAACAGCACCTCGAGGGACTCCAGCTTCAGTTATCAAGCAATTCAGAGGAAGATTCGCCTTCATATACAGCATACTACATTCTTCATGAGGTGACATTAGTTAGAGAACCATTGGAAAACCTGAGAGTACTGGGCAGCTGTTTCGTCCTAGTTTGGGACTCTTCATCAGTACGCAGCCACCGGGGTCGTATACCATTCAGCCACTGGAACCCGATCCAATGGCCCATGAATTCCAACTTCTGCCAATTCACGACATATCGCGACCCCTAGCCAATGTCTTCGGCGAGTATTTGTCCTCACACCCGACCTGCTGCACCCTACCGGTCACGACTTCTCACTAGAACCCCAGGTAACTACCTACCTGAATAGTGCAATATGCCATTAAGCCACTGGGACCCGATCCAATGGCTTAATGGTATACGAGCTCGCCTTGTAACCAGAAGGTCCTGGGTTCGAATCCCAGTGGGTGCGTACTGATGAAGAGTCCCAAACTAGGACAAAACAGCTGTCCAGTACTCCCAGTTTTTCCAATGATTCTTTAACCACTGTCACCTCATGATGAAATCCTGTAACCAATCAAATCCTACAAACCAACACTTGAATATACTGCATTCTGTTGGAGAAATAAGAATACAAGCAGTAACAGCTGAGGACTGAGTTTGTGTCAGGGAAAGCTTATTTACCAATATTCATCTGGCTACATAGTCAAAAGTGGATGCGAAGTCAAGGGAGGTACGCTGAACATATTTAGCTTCTTCGTCTTGACAGGAAACATCATTATGATGTAAGACAGTAGGAGCAGCATCTAAAGTACCTCTATCCTTTTTCCAAGCAAATTGTCTGAGGTTGTTAAGATTTTTCAAGGAGTGTTTAAGGTTGAATAAAAGTAACTTCTCCATTAATTTCAAAAAAGGAGATGTAATTGCAATAGGTACTGGGATAATTTTGATGTCTTTCCATGCTATGGGTGCAACATTACTGCAAAAAGAAGCACTGAAAATGTTTGTAAGATGACAACATTGTAGCGGTTAATAATTCCCCAAAATTATTGACCACAGCAATCATCACTCAACATTGGATGCTGACCCTCACTGTTTAAGTCGACTTGTTTAGCTGAAGGCTTCCGGTCAAGCATCCCCGCCATTTAGTACTCCGTCGTGTCACGTGCGTGCACGATTACTAGCTAGCTAAGCATTCACTTCAACCCGCGATTTGGTCCCGAAATATATTACGTACTTTGGACGGCTAAATATGGTCTTTTGCTTTATCTTTGGTACTCGAAGAGCAAACATTATAGAAGTTGTTGGTATAAGATCTTGCGTTAGTATACTCCGTACAGTTCACGAACATCGATACCTTCAACCTCTAAAACATAAATTGCCAGCACATCTTTTGTGAGGACAATAACAGGTACGCCATGGGAAGGTTTTAGAGAATTGAGACACTTGAGAACATTAAAAGTGTTAAAACCATGAAAATCACTAACTTTAGTGCTGAGTATCTATCGGGTACTGTTTAAAAAAAAATTGTTTTGAAGCTCTGTAGTTACCGCACCGTTGCATATCATCAGAAAACTTTTTCAGAACTTTGTAACGTGGTGAAAACCATGAGCTATCAGGTGACCGAATAATGTCATGCCCTAGGATTTTATCGGTCTCTGCCCTTGCAGTACCAAGTTGGTGTGTGTGTGGACCGAGATATTGAGGGTGTGCCAAAAAAAGCTGGTGGTCCAGTAGTTTTAATTTAATGAAGCACGTGATTTTGTCACAGTTTGGTTCATCGAAAAAAGGGTCGAAGAAGATAAAGGATTAAAACTTGTGCACTGTGGTAGAGTATAATTCCATTATGGGTAAAAATTATTTTGATAAAGTCTCACAGTGTTATGCAGTAATATTTACTGATGGCCACATTTCGAGCACAATTTATTGCTCACCATCATATCATATCACCTTGATAAGATATGCAAGCGAAAAGCAACAAGTTGACAGAAGAAGCATTAAAGGTAGGAAGGACTTTAGTTGAACATAGAGAAGACAGAGGTGATGAAGCTTCCTGGCCAGCACCAACAGCAGGAACAACAACAGACAACAATCAGCATAAATGGAAAGAACCTGAAAGAAACAACCTCTTTTACCTACCTGGGAAGCATCGTTTCAACTACAGGCGGAACTGACGAAGATATCAAAGCAAGAATCGGAAAAGCAAGACAAGCTTTCACTACTCTCAAGTCTGTGTGGAGGTCAACAGCACTCAGCTTCAAAAATAAGATCCGGATTTTCAACTCCAATGTGAAGTCAGTACTACTATACGGATCAGAGACTTACACTGTGCGTCATAAAGAGCATCTCAAACAAACTACAGACCTTCATTAACAGTTGTCTTCGCTCAATACTCAAGATCAGATGGCCAGAAAAGATCAGCAATAGAGATCTCTGGCATTGAGCGAACCAACCAGGAACCGATTGTGAAACAAATATGCAGAAGGAAATGGAGATGGATTGGCCATACTCTGAGGAAATCATCAAGTGACATCACTAGACAAGCCATCGCTCGAGTTGAACCCGAAAGGGAAGCGGCGAGTTGGTCGTCAGTGTGAGGGTGACTTGGAGGAGGTCATGTGAAGAGGAGATGAAAAAGTGTGGGCAGACATGGAGTCAGGTGAACACTCTAGCAGAGAACCGAACGCAACGGAGACGCACGGTTGAAGCCCTAGGAATTAAAGGAACCAATAATAATAATAATAATAATATAACACTGTGTTGCGTGTGTGTGTGAATATTAGTTTCAAAAATGGTGAGTGGTTGACTGTAGTGGCAATGTAGGCTTTTTTGAATGAGCCTATCAAATTGTGACTCATAGGATCTGCCAGTAATTTGTAGTGATCTTGGTCAATGCGTAAGATTGGTGACTGGACATCCACAATAATGAATGACCAACGGTAGGCGTTCTGGAGATGACAGTAATTGGCTTAAAATGGTGATCATCTTATGATTCATCATGTAATCGGGTGACTCTAAAGGGTTTTCATCTTTTCCTTAACTTGAGCCTGACCAAATCGACAACCAATCAGACTCTTTATTTTTCGCGGACCTAACCGAATGACCTACCAATCAGAACAGTCTATTTTTACTGCCCTAGGCGGATTTTAATGTGGTTAAAGATGATATAAATAACTAATAATATTGTATCCTAACAGTTACAGGCCAGTCTTTGTCTTTGACGGGGCTATTCATTTCGATGCTTCCATAACAGTAGACCGAAATCCGAAGTCATGTTTATACGTCCCTACGTATCAATATTGAACACATATTAACAGTCTGAAGTGTTACTGTTGTCTTAGGTTGCTGACGTTCGTGCGTAGATGGAAGAGAAAGAACACGAACTTCTGTTCATGTATGAACCAAGAATTCAATACCAGCATTTCGATTTGTTACATGAAACAAAAAACTACTGGATCATTGATTGACGACGACAAAAGTCGCCACAGAGCGCCGGCACATGCGTTTCCCCACATACCTCTTATTTTTGTCATTAAATTACAAGGAAGATGGCGACATGTTGCGTTGCTTCCATAAGTACAACAATACCAAAGAATATTACCACAATCTCTTGAAATCTTCAGTGTTCTGGAGTGATGTCGATGAGAGGAACTCCTAGGGTAGATCGATAATCTATGTATGGTCAGTGGCGCTAACTGACACAGTGAGGTCTCAACCTTTTGTTCTAAATTTGGTATCCGATCTAAGTATTCGGCACTTGTTTAGTCAGGCATTGACCTCGCATACATGCGGAAAAGTGAGAATTCGTGGAATGTTTCCAGGTAGCTTATAACTTCTTTCAATTTCTCATAAAGGAATTCCGTGCTAGGGGTGGATGATGTATTGGTGTATGTATTCCACGAATTCATCAGAGAGGTTAGTACTTAAATAGGAAAGATTTAGCATTCTGGGAAGTTAGCTTATTGCCATTGAAGTAGTGTTCCAGTCGAGTAAACAAAAGGTGTCAATCTCTAGGTTTAAAAACGGTTATATATATATATATATATATATATATATATATATATATATATAAGGCTCCAACAACACTCGCATCTTCAGCAGGTTGGCTCCACGATTGTCGATAATCTCTCATCGCCTCCTCCGAACATACGATCTCCTCCATGTCACCTTCGTACTGATGACCCACTCGTCCCTTCTCATTGGCATTCCACTTGAGTGATGTCCTGCATTGCGTGTAATGTCTCCAGGTGGACATAGAGGAGGCGGGGGTGATGAAGATAACCAACCAACCAACCAACAACAACAACAAGAACAAACAGCACCAATCACCATCAACGGGAGACATTTTACAGAAGTTACTTCCATCACTTATCCAGCTAGGAAGCAGTATCGTTTCAACTACAGGCGGCGGAATGGATGAAGATGTCACAGCCAGCCAGCGAGAATCGGAAAGGCAAGATACGTCTTCATCAATCTGAAACCAGTTTCGAAATCTGCACTGAACTGCACCTTAGCATAAACAACAAGTTTCGGATTTTCAGTACAAATTACTTCTCTACGGGTCAGAAACTTGCACCTTGCCCCACAGAAAGGATTTCCAACAAGTTACAAACTTTTATCAAGAGCTTCCTTCTCCGCTCCATAATGAAGATCAAATGGCCAGTTGGTCTGAAAGAATTAGCAACAGGAAATTCTGGCCGGGAACAAACCAACCAATCAAGAACCGATCGCTCGATAAATATGTCGGAGAAAATGGAGATGGATCGGTCGGGCATGCATTAAGGAGACCGTCGAATGAAATCGCTCACAATGCAGGCCATAGCTGGAGTGGAATCTCAATGGGAAGCGACGGGTGGATCGTCGGTACGAGGGTGACATGGAAGAGATAATGTGTTGGAGGAAGAGATCAGAGATTATTGGGTATCGTGGAGCCGACCAGCTGAAGAGGACAGCAGAAAATAGAAGAAAGTGTAGATGTGTTGTTGAAACCCTATGATGTTCCACTCAGAACCCAGGGGAATAATAGTAATATGAATAGTAGAACAAAAGTAGTTAATCAAAATTCAACTGCAAAAACCATCTGAGAATCAAGTAGAATATTTCCAACAAAGGGGGATCAAAGATTCTCTCAGAGAGAATTCCGCACCAATTAAAATTCTCGCTGACAGTCCAGTGTCAGGATGACACTGATTCACTCAAACAAAATTGAAACTTGGAAATAAGCATGAATATAGTAGTTGGATCATTGAGGAGGGATTTTCTAAACAATTTTTTTTCGGTTACATCCAGTGAGTTGTTAGATTTTACGTGTAACTAAAACGTTCGGTTTTATTAATTGTGATTGCTGTTAACTTTCTGGAATTCTTGGAAGATAAAGAAGCACTTTCATTTTTATTTCATGGCTTTTCTTCAACCTCTGTCTGCCTAAATATCATGTAAGTTGTCATAATATAAGTGTAAATATATCACTTTCATGGTCTTAATCCCTCTATGCTAAAGTATGGTAATCCCCAATCAAATTTTAGCTCTAACAATTTTTCATTTTTTCATTTTTGTCTATTCAGTTTTTATACTCTTCCTTGTTACGTCAATTGTTACTATCGCTGTTCTCACTTTTAACTGTCCCCGGTATTATTTCACTTGTTCCACTTGTCATTCTAAATCAATTCCTTTATGCAACATTAAATTCTATGCTATTAAATTTCACACAATATTACTTAACGTTTTTATTTTATTCGATTTGTCTACTAATCTTATAATTGCACACCTTTTTCAAGTTCTATCCATCCTATGAATTATTCTATATATGACATTAATTTGCTTTGCCACTTGACATTTAACTGTGATTATAATCACAAACATTTTAGTTTTATTTTACGAGTTGATCACGGACTGATATCAGTTAGAGAACCATTGAAAACCAGGGAGTACTGGACAGCTGCTGTTTCATCCTAGTTTTTGGGAATCATCGGCAGTACGCACCCACTGGGGTTCGAACCCAGCCTTTGAATCGGGTCCCAGTGGCTGAATGGTATACGAGCTTGCCTTGTAACTGGAAGGTCCTGATGTATGTAGAACACACGATATATAGAAAGATTTTTCGAACACACTAACTCGAAGGTTGAAGCAATTCAATTCACTAATGAATTGGAAAGTCAGGAAGGGGAGCTTCTAATGTTAGATTGCAACGTAAAAAGGAAAGAAGATGGAAAGTTAAACACTAGTGTTTACAGGAAGTCCATACATTCATACAGATATTTGGACTTCCGATCATCCCATTTTATGTCAGTAAAAATAGGATTGGTGAAATATTTAAGTAATAGAACACAAAAACTAAGTAGTACCCAGGAAAATCTAAGACAGGAAGTGAGACATATAAGAGAAGCCTTGAAACTTAATAATTACCCTGATTAATTAGTCAGAAAGTATGTAAGGAAATGTAAAAATAAAATAAATAATAATGGCAGTGATAGTGATAATAATAATAATAATGACGAAATGCATGTCAAACATGTTCAAGACAACACCAACAATGCGAAATCTAAATCATCGGTAGTAATTCCATACACATGGTCCGTGGTTCGATCCCCGGCTGACGCACTCCTTTACCTCGCTAAGCCAGAAATAATGCTGATGAAGAGGAAAGGTTGGGCATGAAGCTAGCAACCCCATCCTGTAAAATAAACACTGCTACAGAAACTTCAAGCCACTAGCTTGAAGCCGTATGTTCCACTGGGGAACGTGAAGAAAAAAATATCCTGCTGGAATGACTGTCAGGTCACATACATAGGTCAAAGTAGTAGAACAGGGGTGGTCAGACTAGCAGAACATAAAAACCTAGCAGCAAAATCTAGATTAGTTGGCCCAAATAAGATAAGAAATCCAGAGAATATTTCAGCTATAGCACTGCATGCAATTACACACAACCATACAATGGGATGGGATAAGATGACAGTTTTAAAATCTAATGTAACAGCAGGGTGGAGGGAGAGATTGATCGAATCAACTACAAATACGTGTAATAGGAATGATTCAACACCTGTCCACCCAGATATCTGGAAAATTCTACTACCCCTATGACGACAAATAAGAGAGAACAGAGAAAACTATAAAACTCAATTTTCGACGTCGTGTGATTATAATTGATGCTATGATTATAAACATTAACAAATTTTGTTCGAAACTGTGTCATCCAGTAAATAATACTGTTTCTTCACTGTGTGATACATCTAATAAACAAACTTATATGGAATTACATTCTACGACAGTGCCCAAGTTTTACACATATATTATTGTGGAACAATAAAAGTCTAGTTCCCGGAGTATTATGACGTTAATAACACTACCGTTCTAGATACAGAGGTTAGGGTGAAATCGTTTGATAGCGTGGTGAGTACTACTTATACTTATATATAAGTAATGCATCAGTAAACGAGTTCAGAAAAAGTAACTATATGTTTTGGGCCACTGGAAAAAGCAATCGAAGAAGAGAACTGTGAGAAGAACGTCAGAAAAACACTGTTCAGAATCCAACACACTATCGAATATGGTGATATTCGACCATTTTGCAAATGATATGAAAATAAGGAATTGAAGATAAGGAATTCCAAATTTATTTAACTACAATGCGTTTGTCCTAATAGGTATTGCATTCGAACCTCATCGGTCTTTTCTTCTTTTCAATAGCAAAAGCTTCATCAAACCGCAATGACCGAGTTTTCCTTTAAATATTCACTACTTGGAAGGTATAACTGATTTCAACCGTGTGTATGTCCCATGTCGTTGTCCTCCGCTTTGAAATAATTCTGAAGTATGGTATATTGTAACGGCAGAAGGCAAGGGCAGGCAACAGATAGTTTATTGAGAAAATCAAGACATATTTATAGATTTTTATGTGTATTATTATTAGCGTTATTGTTAGCGGAGAAGCAACGTCTTCTGATTGGTTATTTTTTTGCTCAAAGTTATTCTGTACTGCTTGTGAGCATTTCTTAGAACGTTAAGCCACATATCTTCGAATCGTATTTCCACAGGTTAACTCCGCTGTGATTGGCTGGTGATTTTCTCAAGGTTATTAAGCTTTGTTATTGTTTTTCTCGTGACCCTGATTCAGGACGTGAACATTGACGTAAATTGTTGTCCACAATTGTGGCTTTCAGACAGCTCTCAATACAATATTCCATTTTACGTTTATAATCCCTGTGAATATTTTCCAATTATTTTTTTTCAAAAGAAATCTGGAGCAATAATCCAAACGATTGGGTAGAGTGACGCGTAAAATCCAAAAGTACACGCCTACGGTACTATATTTTACACAAAATAATGAAATATAATATAAAAACCTCAAATTATGAGGTGTCCTTGTCTGACTACCGTCAAGTACATAATCACTGTACATCAATAAGAAAAACAGCAAAGCTGTGTCAAAGTCACTCCATGTGTCGACTTAAATAGAGCGCAAATGTCAGACAAAGAAGAAAACGGATTCGAACAAACAACGTTCAATAGAGAAGGGTATATAGATGAAGCATATACAGCAAATAACGTCTAACTACAAGAAAATAATTACCAAAACTTCCGAAAGAGTTTAAATACACTGAGTTAAATAAACTTCAATGGCGATCATGGTTATAAAGTGAGAAATATACTTATACTACTTATTATTGGCAAGTAGTGTAAAGTTAAGCACAAAAGAAAGAATAACCAGGGGTAGATGGGAAAGGAATTAACGATCCCTTATCGCCAATTGAGGCTCTGATAAGTTGAAGAAAAGTTATCAGATAAAAAAGGGCTGCATTTCCAATGTTTTAAGAGGACGCAAACGTTCAGTCTCACCCTTAAACTATGTGTGGTAGACGTATATGGGTGATACCCATTCACAGTGTTCATAGCGTAGAGCTATCAACCCTACACCACTAAAACTATTAAGCCGACAGAGAAATCTCAACACACAAAAAATACATTAGAAATACGAAAAATTCAAAGAGCGATCTTATTCTTCTCTGGAATCAGAGAGGAGAAATGACACGTAGGATGGTGAAAGCCATCGGGAAGTCAGTCAGCCAGCTGATGTGTCTTCTCTCTATGAAAGCAAGAATAAGAATGGGGAAGTGGAATGTCCGTACAATGTACGAGACTGGCTGGAAAGGCTGCCTAGGTAGTCAAAGAAATGCGAAGATATGGCATACAAGTGCTGGGTATCTGCGAGAGCAGATGGAATGGATATGGGTTATCAAAATTGTCAACTGGAGAGTCAGTAATCTACTCCAGTCTGGTCACCCAAACGACAGACACTAGCACACTGAGGGAGTGAGAGGCTATCATGATATCACCATTAGCAGCCAAAGATCTAATACAGTGGAAACCGATTTCCCTTTGCGGGATCATGACAGCAAGACTCAACTCAAAACGAAGGAAGGAAGGTCACAATTATCCTGTGATACATACAGTGCTTCAAACAACGCGGAACAAGAGAATCCTTTTCTATAGACAGTTGCAAAAAGTAATGAACAACATCCCGTATGGCGACATCAAAATCCTCACGGGTGACATGAATGCAAGCCAAACTGGGAGCAGATAATACAAGAAGAGAACTCATCATGGGTCGAGAGGCTGTCGCTTGGAGAAATGAATGAGAACGGAGAATTATTCTCAGACTTCGGCGTTTTCAATGATTTGGTGATCGGAGGCAGCGTATACAATCACAAGGATGTACACAAAGGAACATGGATTTCGCCTGATGGACACACCAAGAACCATATAGATCTCATCTCAATGCTGCTCAAAGAAGTGGAGACGCAGCTAGCCCGCTGTGTACAAAGTCGAGAAGAGGAGCAGATGTGGGCTCAGACCATCATCTAGTTCAAGGAACCTACCTACAAGGTGAAGCTGAAATCCTTTAGAACAACTGGAGACTGGCCACTGGAATTCAAGTTCAACATTCAGAAACAAGGGATGCCTACACTACAGATCAGAGCGAAGTCGGAAACACTATGTGGCATCACTGAGGAAGCCTGCATGGAAGAACATTCGAACTAACTCTCTGAAAGTGACGTTCAAGGAAACGTGTACAACTGTTCTAGAGAGAAAGAAAAGACACGAGAAAGAATGACTCTCAACGGATACCTGGAAGACGCTAGAGATGAGGATCTAATTGAAAAGTAAATATTTCTTCGTTAAAAAACACTGAATCTAACTTTTATCGAACACATCAGTCCATTCACCTACGCATTGGAAGTTCATGAACCAAGGGAGATATCCAGTGTTAAGTTGTGTCACAAGAAGAAGACAAGATGAGATGATAAACACTAATGGTTACAGAAAATTCACATATTCAAACCGATATTATTTAGGTTTCAGTTGATCCTATCCAATGTTTGTGAAACTATGATCCATGTAATATTTCACTAATTGGGCATAACAACTAAATAGCAGTGTAACCGAATAATTGTTCGGAAAATCCCTCTTCAAATGATCTAATTATAATATTCATACTCAACTGGATTTTTCAACTAACCTTGTAATGAATATGTGCGTCAGTGGCACGGCGGTTAGGACAATCGCTGATCATGCACATTGTCCGGGGTTCGATCCACTACCGACGCACTAATGATCACCAATTACTTCTGATCCTGAAGTGGTGACGACTAGTGGCGTCCGTCAGGGATGCCCATTATCCCCATTTCTATTCAACTTCATCATAGATGTACTAATGGACTTAACCCTAAATCAATTCAGCGACTCAGGGATTGACTTGCTACCAGGGAATAATCTCGTTGACTTAGAATATGCAGACGATGTAGTCCTTCTAGGCGAGGACGCTGACAAAATGCAGAGTCTTCTGAACACCTCGAGCTGCAATCTACGAATGTTTGGCATGTGAGTCGCTCCCGCCAAATGCAAGATGATGTTACAGGATTGGACAACACCGACTCCTAGATTCGAAGTAGGGAGTGAAGTGGTAGAGCACGTTAACCGCTTCACCAGTCAATGAAATCTACAACAGTTAGTCTAAGCCACGTAGGAAGGTGTATACTTCCTGACTGGTTGGGATCCTCGGTACGGTAACACCAATGAAGGCTGGAGACGATTGGTGATATGGCTTAAAATCGTTCTCAATGACAGCGCAGATGCATCCACTCCTTGTGACTTGTGATATCCAATGAAACTATATTGTTCTTCGTTATTACTATTCCTTTGTCTCACACCTCTGTTTACTGTCTCTAATATGCATTTCTCCTACTTTCTTCTCTTGCTTTGTGTGCTACATGGAGGGAGTGTGGTGACTCGAAGTGCTGCACATATGTGCAAAATTCTATGTCGAAAATACACAGACAGACAGACTTCTGATCCTAACAGCCAATAAGAATGAAGATAGAAAACAGAGTGGTCTGTGCAGACGAGAGCAATTTGGTTTTGTTATGCAAAAGTATATTATACCTTAGAAAGTTAAGCTAACAAATAACCAATCATTGTAAGATTCTGAAAAAATAAAATTTTCTGCATAATAGAATTATACTCTACAACCACAGAGCCCAAGTTCTATGCTTATATCAATGTAACAGGTATCAATCAACCTCTACTTCTCCACAGTTTGTTAACTCTTGTATCTTACCTACTGTATTTCACAGCTCGCCACCCATTAGTCTTTCCTACTTAGCTACTGAAAAAGGACTATGTTATATTGCAGAGGGTATTAAAGGTTTCAGTAGGACAATTGGTGTGTCAATCAGCCAACCAACTGGTTACAACTGTGGTCGATAGACACCTGACCTTATGTGAGGAAGGGTCCAAATCCATGTTGTCTGCATGTCAAAAACACTCCGTCTACTCTGAACTCTCCCTACCTGTCACCTTATCAGGTAGGAAGACCAGAAGTCATTATAAAAAGTAATATGAGGGTAAAACCAAGTACAAAAAGTCAACGATATCCTATTTGGCCCTCATTCTATATGATTCAAGAAAGGGTGAAACTTATGGCTTACTATGTAATTAGCAAAATAAATGACTCTTTGACCATCTTCTATTTGTAATTTATTGTGAAACTATTTCAAATTTACGCTTTTTGTGTATTTTCGACTTAATTGTTACTATAAAACACAAAATAAACTGAGCAAAGAATATCCCCCTTTCGATTATTTCCTCTTCTGGCTCTACGATTATATATGCATGTTTATATACAAAGAACATTCTGGATTAGTAGTCAATAACAATATTAGTGTGCTTTTTAAATAATATCAATTTGTTAAGTAAGATCACAATGGAATTACAGTTCGTTAAAGATGCTTAAATTATAATAATAATAATAAAGATATAGTGGCAAATAGAATATCAACTAAAATTAGGAAAATTTCACAAAAATTGAGGACCACTCGAACCTAGATGGCCAAGGTAATGATAATGACTGAACTAACTTCTTTTGGGTGCATAAATTAGGCTTGTTAATATGGATCCCCACAGCCTCAGCAATATTTAGTAGTCGAACTCTAAAGGGAAAATTGAGATTCGTTGGTATACGGTAAATGACCCTGAAAGCATGGTTAACATCAATCTTGTGTTCTGTATCCACAAGATGAGATAGAATAGCACTGAAAATAGATTTTGTTTGTCCTTTGCTTAACCACACAGGGTGATGTTCGGAAATTCGACGAGAAACACGCCTAATTGTACGGCCTGTGTAACTGGCTCACTCCACAGGAGCAGTTAAATTGGTAGATACACATGGAAGAGGCGAAATTAGGCAGTTTATCTTTTACTCCCGAACGCAAAAGAGGAGTGGTTTTGAAGACACAGCGTAATTCAGCAGCAACACCGAATGGTCTTTTTACCGCATTTATAAGGCGTTGTGTTAGTATCTCGCTGATGTTATCACCAAAGAACTGCATTTGTAAGAAGAAGGTCTTTTAAGGAACTGTTGGTACCTTGCACTGCTTCCAATTTAAATTCATATTCTTATCAATAAACGTTTCTGGATAACCGCTTTCACTCAGCAACCGTTCAATATTATTAAGTTCCTCATCAAGACATTCCTCCTAGCAGATTGCTCTTGCTCTATAAACTGAGCACTTTGTCAGATTGCGTTTGTATTTCAAGGGCACGAAGCTGAAAAATTAGTATACTGACCCGTTGATGTAGGCTTTCTATATACACTTCTTCTTATTGTGTCATCCTCTTTTCTGATCATAAGGACGTCTAGAAATTGTTACTGCGAATACTAAAAAAGAAGGGACACCTTTGTTTTTTGAAAATGTATCCAAGAGATTTCAACTCAGGAGAGAAAAAGGTATTCAGTAGTAATATTGATGGGCATCTCGAGTCATGAGGTGGGAAATACACTTTCATTCTCTTCAAGTTTGCCGAAGCGATCGTTATCAAACGCTTGACACCTGATTTTTGTACTCGCAAAGAAGCAATTATCAGTTTTTCCTTGCCCTGGTATGCAGATGTCTTTACTCTCGCGCTCATTTAATTATACAATCTTTGTTTGGATTAAACCTCTTCGCCTTAGTCATAATATAATTTGTTCCTACATATTTGATTTGAATTCACCACATTGTTACTCAATTTGTGAGTTAGTTACCCACTATTTCGTCTGCTTTTCGCCTTTATTACTCAATTTCCGATCAGTGTTTATGCAATTTTCGAGATTCTACAAGATCTGGATTTTGCGTGTGGATGACTCATGTCTAATGTCACACAAAATCGAAGACTTGCAGGCAAGCGAAAAACAACAAACTGGATGAAAAACCTGGCAGCGAAAACATGACTGCAGGTGAACACAGCGAAGACGGGGGTGATGAAGATAACCAACGGAGCGCAACGACAGCAACATCGACAACCAGCACCAATCACCATCAACGGGAGAGATTTCACAGAGGTTACCTTCTTCACTTATCTAGGAAGCATCGTTTCAACTACAGGCTAGCGGAATGGATGAAGATTTCAAAGTCAGAATCGGAAAGGCAAGATACGCCTTCATCAACCTGAAACCAGTTCAAAAATCTTTCGGACTCAGCGTAAGGAATAAGATTCGCATTTTCAACACCAATGTGAAGTCAGTCAGTCAGTCCTTCTTTACGGGTCAGAAACTTCGGTCAGCGTGTCATGAAAAGGATTTTCAACATCTTGTCACAGAGTTTCATCAACAGCTGCCCACTTCGCTGGCTGGCTCCATACTGAAGATCAAATGGCCGGCCAGAAAGAATAAGCAACAAGAAACTCTGGCTGGGAACAAACCAACAGGCGAGAGCCGATCGCTCAACAAATATGTAGGAGAAAGTGGAGATGCATTGATCGGCCATACATTGAGGAGACCGCCGAGTGAAATCGCACCCCAGGACATCGCTTGAGTGGAATCGCAATGGGAAGCAATGAGTGGGTTGTCAATACGAGGGTGACATGGAGGAGATCGTGTGTTGGGAGGAAGAGATGAGAGAGTTTGGTCAATCGTGGATCCAGATGAAGAGGACGGCAGAAAACAGAACAAAGTGGGGATGTGTTGTTGTTCCACTCAGAATGCAAGGGAATAATAATGACAATAATATAATACCATTAAGTGGCACCATTGTCTCATTCACAACTACGTTGTCCTTTTCTCTGTACATAAACTGGACTAATTTCTTCAATTTGAATAAGGCATTAAGAAGACAAATTTCGCGAGATGATATCGTCATTTCATAGTTTCTTTACAACCGCTTTACAACTAACATGGTTAACAATAATATAATAAAGTTCATGACAATTACTCAGTTAAATAAAAACAAAAGTACATACTAATGACCAATCATATTTAGATAGGTCATGTAGTCCATGGTAGGCGAAGATTGAAGTCTATTGATTTTTGTACACACAGTTTAGGCTGTATGTGACTAATTCAAAGTGCTTCCATCACCTTCAATAACGAGCCTTGAATTAGAGTAATGGGAAATAATTGTGAAGCAATCATTAATATTGATTTTGTGACCTGACATTAATAAATGCTTTGCAATGGATGATGCTGGATTTCTATTCAGATTACTCGCATTGGGATTTTCTATATGATTTAGTAGCCATTTTGGAACATGTTCCTTCCGACGACCACATTGGAACATTCTGTTGGTTCTACCTATATAGTGTGTGTCACGGCAGCTGCAGGTGAACTTGTAGATACAGTTTGAAGTAGAGTAGGCCACAGAATTTCGTCCTTTAATCGTAGGTAGGTACAGGGATCGAAAATGTTCGGCAAGTGAGAAAATGAGATGCGGCGTAGAATGTACGTTTGATAGCTGTTGTAATTCAGAGCCGATGATGATGAAGAGAAACCGATGAAGGAAAACGATGACAACATCTTATGTGTCTACCTAAAATGTGACTTTTTATTGTATTAACTTCATGCAAACTTTTGACTTCCACTCATATGCAAATATTGATTTTCCAAAGAAAGCCTAGTCGATTAATTAATTAGTTAATTAATTATGATGACATAAATGAGGCTAATTTATTATAATTCATGTCAGTGGTTATCTATACATGAGATCATATTTCCTCTGAACAAAATCCAGCAAGCAAAAATACGCACACAATTATCTGATCAGTCTTTGTTCTGGACGTCTGAAGCAGGTATTCTGTATAACAGGGTGAATTAATACAGATATGCACTAACCGACAATTGTGTGTGTGTGTATGTAGTCGACTATTAATCTACCTCTTCATAACAAATGTCACATGAAATCATGATAACAGTTGATGTGGAAATTAGAGAAACGGTGAAATTTCTAGTTATTTGATTTCTGATGTACTAGGATGCCGCTGTTTAGATGGCCGGAAAGAACAAGAACCAACAAGAAACTATGCGAACAAACAAAACAAAAACCAATCGCCCAACAAATATGCAGGAGGAAGTGGAGATGGATTGGACACTCACTGAGCTGAGGAGGCCGCTGGGTGACATCGCGCCTCACGCCAACGCTCGAGTGGAACCCGAAAAGGAAGTGGAGAGTAGTGGGACGTCGGTGCAAGGGTGACATGGAGGAGATCGTGTGAAGAGGAAGTGAAACAGCATGGACTAATATGGATGAAAGTGAAAAGTACAGCAGAAGAGAGAAGCAAGTGGAGGCGTGCAGTTGAAGCCCTATGTTCCACTAGGAACCCAAGGGAATAATAATAATAACAGGATGCCGCTGTACTGGCTAGACAACGAGTGATTACATTTAGGACGATGAGGTCTAGCTGTATTACTAATTCGGCGTTGATGATGATGACGGCGATGAAGGTTAGACACAGCCTACTTTTTTTCGGCTATTTACATGATATTGATGCGAGACCCTAGGTGATTTATGTAAACGTACCTAAATATTAATTGGTCAGTACTGAAGTGGCATAGATCGGTCAATAATAATAATAATAATAATTTGCTTTATTCCAAAACAGTACATGTGATACAGAATGGAATTCTCAGCATTTTTACTACAGTATTGCATCCAGTTAGTACATTATCAATAAATAGAATTCTACATAGATTAAGGAAATCTCAGTTCATTATTACAACAACATATCGCCATGTCGGTAGCAAAGCCAAAATTGAACAGTGTTTGAAGGTGTTAGAAAAGTGGGAGCTGCCATATTTACTGGCGTAAGCGGAAGAAAGAAACAAAGCAGCACATAACGGAAAAAGGAAAAGAGAGAGAGAGAATAGGAAAAGAAAGAAAGAAAATGTTGTACCTGTATGAAAGACGAGATCCAGTTGTCCTACTGACTATTTAATGAATTATAGGTATCACGCCTAATGCTTTCTTTATCGCACAGAACACGAGCTAAGTAGGGTATGGTTGAGTTTTTGTACTTGCTAGTGCGAGCATGTAGTTTTCTATATAGGCTTCTGGTTTTACCTGATGAGATGCAAGGGGAGTGTTGTGAGTGAAGAGGGTGGTGTGAGTTAGATAAAATGGATTTGGCCCATTTTTCACATGAGTCCATGTCCACCAGAATATTAACAAGCTGGTTAAGTTGCACATTGCTTAATCTGCTGACAACCTTTAACATCCTGCGTAATATGTTATAGTCTTTCTTCAGTAGCCCGGGAAAAACTAAGGGGGAACAATAGAGAATAATAGGCAGAATGCGAGAGTTAACGAATTGCAGGAGTAAGGGTTAGGTTATACCAGAATGTTTTAACTTCTTGATGTAGAGGGTAAGACGGAATATTTTCTTAGAAATCGTCAAGATATGAGATGACTAGGAAAGATCAGCAGATAGAATGACGCCTAGGTATTTAATTTCCGACTTGGTTTCTATTTCAGTGCCGTCTATTTTGCATACCTCGTGAGAGCCAACCAGTTTGCTTAGGTCAGATTTATGCCTAAAGGTGAAATTGACTGCTTGGCATTTGGAGGGGTTTAGGGTAAGACCGTTTTCCTTGGACCACTGGCTGATTTCTGACAGAAAGCCATTAAGTTTAGAGCAGTCGCTTTGACATTTGATAGGCAAAGATACAGACAGATCGTCAGCGTATTTGACAAAATTAATGTCATTTGAAGATGGTAAGTCATGTAGAAAGAAAGAAAAGAGAAGTGGGGAGAGTACAGCACCTTGGGAGACTCCGGCTTCCGTGAGTACAGCAGAGGATGATTTACCTTTGTATACGGTTTACTGCTTTCTGTTAGAGAAGTAGGAATGCAGCCAGTTAGTGACCTAGGACTTAGTTTTTGTCAAAGAGAGCTTATTTAGCAGGAGACATCTAGGTACAGAGTCGAAAGCAGAAGTGAAGTCGAGAAACGGGCAGCGGACGTATTTAGCACCTTTATCTAATGATGAGACTATGTTGTCGTGTAAGACGGCAACAAAGTATCTTGCCTGCTATTTTTAGGTCACTCAAAGTGTTTTCTAAATATAGGAAGAAATTATGAATTAATCGATGATACAGTGGAATTTAAGGGTTTGAAATATATTATTGAATATGAATAAAGCAAGAACAACAGTTTTTGTAGAATAAAGTGGTACCATCCTTTATTTCGTTACCTTCTCGTCAGCTGCTTACAGGCCAAAGTCATTATTAAGTAGTATATCTACAAAAACAATTTTAACATACTTGCACAGAGTTCATTTTAAACAAAAATCAATCGATCAATATATGCATACAGTATACATATATATATATATATACTCCTCCGAAAACTTGGAGGATCTGGACTTCGCCGATGACATATGTCTGATTTCCCACAAACTGGAAGATATGCAAGCGAAAAGCAACAAGTTGGCGATAGAAGAAGCACAAAAGATAGGGAGCACTTCAGGTGAACATAGAGAAAAGAGAGGTGATGAAGATTCCTGAGTAACAGCAAGAGCAACAACAACACACAACAATCAGCATAAGTGGAAGGAACCTCTTTTACCTACATGGGAAGCATCGTTTTAACTACAGGCCGACGGAACTGACGAGGATATCAAAGCAAGGATCGGAAAAGCAAGACAAGCTTTCACTACTCTCAAGTCTGTGTGGAGATCAACAGCACTCAGCTTGAAAATGAAAATAAGATCCGGATTTTCAACTCAAATGTGAAGTCAGTCAGTGCTACTATACGGATCAGAGATTTGCACTGCGCGTCATAAAGAGCATCTCAAACAAACTACAAACCTTCAACAACAGTTGTCTTTGCTCAATACTCAAGATCAGATGAACAGCCAGCAAAGATCAGCAACAGAGATCTCTGGCAATGAGCGAACCAACCAGGAACGGATTGTGAAACAAATAGGCAGGAAGAAATGGAGATGGACTGGCCATACTCTGAGGAAACAATGCATCAAGTGACATCACTAGACAAGCCATTACTCGAGTGGAACCCGAAAGGGAAGCGGCGAGTTGGTCGTCAGTGCAAGGGTGACTTGGAGGAGGTGATGTGAAGAGGAGATGAAAACGTGTGGGCAGACTTGGAGCGAGGTGAAGACACTAGCAGAGAACAGAACGCAATGGAGACGCACGGCTGAAGCCCTATGTTCCTGTAGGAATTAAAGGATACAATAATAATAATAATAAATATATACAATATTAAGCAACATTCCGAACAATAATGATCATACACAATGGAGACTTTTGACTTAACGTAATCAGATGAAAGAGAGGGTAAAATTATCCAGTTACCAGGGCAAAGGAAGACTGATAACTGTTTCTTTCTGAACGCATAAATCAGGTTTCAGGCGCATGATGCAGACTGCTTCAGCAAACTTGAAGAGAATTGAACTCTTTTGCCTACTGATAATTTTGAACGATTTTGCGACGTCCATCTGATGACCCATGTCGAGGAGATGCCTGGGGATGGCACTGCTGCTGAAAGCATTTGTTCCCTTTAGACATAAGCTTTTTGGTACATGTTCAGAAAGTCGTAGATATGCCCTTCTTTCTGTTCTTCCGATGTAACTGCTCCCGCAGATACATGTAAATTTGTATATACAGTTGGAGTTAACATGAGAAGGACATCTATCGATTTTTGATTGCACCAAAGAGCAAGTTGTTGGATAGACGGAAACGACCTTAGATGCAGGATAGTCTGTGGCTAGTGACGTACTCAGTCTTCTGTTGACCATTGCTGCAACGTTTTTACCTTTATAATCAAGCTGAATGTAGATTGGCTTTTTTACCCACTGTGATTTGTTTGACATTTGAGACTTCAGATCTTCCATACTTGTTGATGAACCTTTCAGGGTACCCATTGCTCTTCCACATCTTTTGAAGAAACACAAATTCTTCCTCTCATTTCTCTATAGAGCATATTCTCCTCGCTCTATAGTACAGAGTCTTGACTAGTCCGCATTTAAAGCTATTTGGACAACGAAATAAATGATGGTACCACTTTATTCTGCAAAAACTGTTGTTGTTGACACCAGCCAATGGTCTAATCTAAATGGTAAACTGCTGACTTCTCCTTAAGACATAAACGTGATCTGCAACAATTGGTTAGTACACACGATGCCTGTAGCATACAGAGGACTGTAATAGAAACTAGGTCTAACACAAAAAATACCTTGGCATAATTCTATCCTCTGACCTCACTTGGTCATCGCATATTTTGTCGATATCCAAGAAAATCTTCCCTCTAAGCTACTACATTAAGAAGCTTAAACAATCTGGAATAACTCAACCCTCTGCTTTTACAATTTGTTAACTTGTGTATCTTACATATTGTGCTTCAGTTCTCCCCACCTTAGTCTTACCTACTTGGCTACTGAAAAAGGACTATATCATTTTGAGAAGGGTATCGGAGGTTGTCAGTATGGCAGGCAAGAGCTGTGGAACTTAGTCAGTCAGCTTGTCACTATATTAGTTGATAGACATCTAACCAACTCATGCGAGAAATGGTCTACATACATATTGTCTGACCCTCAACACCTCCTCCATTTTCAACTCTCCTCGCCTTGTATCTGATTTAGTAGGACTAGAAGTCAGTACAGAAGATGATATGCTCCTACTATACGATATTTAATCCGTATTCCATGCGATAGAGACAATGTAAAGCGTGAAACTTATGAATTACTATGTTGTTAGCATAGTAATCTGCTCTTTTATTATCTCCTATTTGTAATTCCATTATAGATAACATTTTATTTTAATAAATCACTCAGTGTTGTACAGTAATATTAACTGATGACGTTTCGAGCAGAAGCTATTGCTCATAATCATATCAACTTGATACGATTATAAGCAATAGCTTATGCTCGAAACGTCATCAGTTAATATAACTGTACAACACTATGTGACTTATCAAAATAAAATCTTATCCATAATGGAATTATGCTCTACTACAGTGCCCAAGTTTTATACTTATATCCTATTTGTAATCTATGGTGACAGTATTCCAGTTAATTGACAATCTTAACTACTAACCTTATTTTTATTATTTACCTTCTTTGTATATATACGACTTCACTGTCACTATTATTATTATTGTTCCCTTGGGTTTTTAGTGGAACATAGGGCTTCAACTGCACGTCTCCACTTGCTTCCGTCTTCTGCTGTACTTTTCACCTGCGTCCATGTAAGTCCATACTGTTTCAGCTCCTCTTCACACGTTCTCCTCCATGTCACCCTTGCACCGACGTCCCACTACTCGCCGCTTCCGTTTCGGGTTCCACTTGAGCACTGGCCTGACGCGCGATGTCACCCAGTGGCCTCCTCAGCGAGTGTCCAATCTATCTTCACTTTCTCTTGCATATTTGTTGAGCTATTGGTTCTTGTTTTGTTTGCCTACATTTTTAGTATTTCAATATATTTATGCGTTTAAGTTTCTGTAGCAATTTGGTTAAGTTTTGGGGGTGGAGTTGCTAGCACCACGCCCCAGCCTTCCTTCTTTATCCGGGCATGGGACCGGATAGAAAACTGGTGAGCTATTAATCCAGGCGTGGCTAGTATCTGATTGGTCTTGTTAAGCTGCTCATGAAAATGAATCGTTGATAAAGGGAATTTCCTTCGCTATTTACGTCTTTTACTTATGACAAGATGTGGGAATATTCCGTTCACTGAAGAACAGTAGAGAATATTTAAGCTAAAACAGTCAGAATGGTGACAGTGTGGATTGTTTTAACACATTTGAAAGATTTTAAGACGTTCTTCTTGTATTTGTCATCTCTATGGAGAGAAACCCCTTCGTACTTCAGTGAGCACATGATTGTAATTTTGGATTCCTACGAATTCGACCAATATCAATGTAGATCATTGGATAAATCTTTCTTCTTCGTTTCGGACTCTTCATTAATGCACTCTCATAACCCCAATACCATCCGAAATCTAAGCTTTCAATCAGTGTTGTTAAAAATATTTGTTAAATTATATTTGTAAAATCTCAGGGAAATTGAAATGGTTAATTCCAACGTTTCGTTCGGCAATCTGGTCCGAACTTCTTCAGGGAAATTAATCGAAATTAATATAATATTATTATTCCTCTTCCCTTGTGTTCCAAGTGGAATATAGAGCTTCAAAAACACATCTCAACTTTGTTCTATCCCCCGAGGTCCTCTTCGGCTGGCTGGCTCCAAGACTGGCGGTTGTCCCTCACCTCCACGTCACACAGTCTCCTCTATTTCATCCCCGGATTGACTCCTGAGTTGTCATCCCCCATTAGAATTCCACTCAAGCAATGTCCTCGCTTTCGATATCATTCGATGGTATCCTCAATGGTGTGTATCTGATCCATTTCTCTTTTCTTCAGAATATTTGGTAGGCAATAGTTTCTTGGTTGGTCCGTGCCCATAGTTTCTTGTTGCTAATCTCCTCTGGTAGGCCATTTGATCTTCAATATGGAGCAAAGCCAACTGTTGATAAAAGTCTGCGGCTGGCTGTTCGAACTGCTTTCCGTGATGTGTTCGCTAGGTTTCTCGCCCATATAGAGGAAGTGACTCACCTTACGTTGGTATTGAAAATCTTCCTATTGGTCCAACGTATTCCAGCCTTATCGTTCCCCGCTGTCTATTTGTTGCATAATCTCACCAATATAATTAAGAACATCATTGGCGATAATAGGCTACCTTGTCTGACTCCATTGCGTCTTTCATCCTCTTCAGGATGACATGACTTAGTATTTTTCTTGGTATGTAAAAGGTGATTATTCCACTCCAGTTTTTGCAGAGGCGTAGGTCACCATTCTTTGGCCGCTTGACAAGGTAGGTACGTTTCCTTCCTTTCAAACGTTTTGCAACAATGGCGTCAGTATATCTTCTGTAGTCTCTGCGTCCATTTTCAGTGCTTCAGGCTAGGAGGGAATGCCGTCTGCTCCTGCTGCCTTCCTGGCCGAACTTCAATAGCTTTATGGCGTTTAATATTTCTGCTCTCGTTGGAGGACTGGTGTCCACTGGTAGGCAGCTCTGTGCGTGCTTTTGGTGGTGTATTTCTGGGCGAGTTGTAGGTGATGGTCTATTCAAGAGTCCTTTGAAATGATGAGCCCATTCATCGTTTTATTTGTCTCTCCTCCTTGATAGTCAGGTTCTCTTGACCATATTTTATTGGTTTCATCATTTGGGTTGATCTCTTCCCGGATAGAGACTTGGTTATCTGAAATATTGTTCTAAGGTCACTTCTACCTGCGGCCTGCCTGTCTGATCTGCTTCAGCTGATGGCCAGTGTGTTGTAGAGTAGTCTTTTGTCTTTCCTAGCAATCTTCTTCAATTTTTTGTTCAGTGCAGTTTACATTGGGCTCAGCTTCTCCCTCTGTTGTCCATCTTGGCACTGAGTCATCTTCTTTTTCACCATCCTCCTCTCGTCGAAAATCTTCCAGGTAGATGTCCGTTGAGAGCCATTCTTTGTCGTGTCTCTTTTTTCTTCCTAGAACAGTTGTACACGTTTCCTTGAATATCGCCTTCGGAGAGTTCCAAAGTTTTTACACGCAGGTGTCCTCGGTGATGCCACGTAGTGTCTTCAACTTCGTTCTGATCTGATCTGTAGTGAAGTTGTCCCTTGTAGTTTTGTCCTTCATTTTCTGAACATTGAACTTGAATTACAGTGACCTGTTTCCAGTTGTTCTGAAGGATTTCAGCTTCACCTGTAGGTAGGTCACTTGAACTAGATGATGGTCTAAGCCCACATCTGCTCCTCATCTCGACTTTGTGTCCAGCAGGCTGCATCTCCCCTTTTTGAGCAACACTAAGATGAATTCTCTCTGATTTTTGTGGTCTGTCAGGTGAAATCCATTTTGCATTGTGTGTGTCTTTGTGTTTGTACACGCTGCCTCTTATTACCAAGTCACTGAAGGCCCAGAAGACTTTTTAAACTTCTCCCTTCCAAATGTTTCCACTAAGAGCCTCTCGACCCATGATGAGTTCTCTTCCTGTATTTCCTACTCCCAGTTTAGCATTCATATTTTCTGTTAGAATTTTGATAATCCCATTTGAGATGTTGTTCATTATTGTTTGCAGCTGTTTACAGAAATCTTCGTTATTCTCTCGTTCCGTGTTTTGTTTAGCTGTGTAGCACTGGATGATTGTGACCTTCTTCCATTTCGAATTAAATCATACTGTCATAATCCTGGAGGAGATTAGTTCCCATTGCATTAGGGCTTTAGTTGCCACTGGTGACATCATGATAGCCACTCACTCCCTCAGTGTGCTAGTGTCTGTCGTTTGGGTGACAGGAGTAGATTATCGACTCTCTAGATAGCAATTTGGATGTTCTCATTTCACCTGCTTTCGCAGATTCCAACCATATGTGTTCTTATTTCTTTAGCCACCTGGGCAGCCTTCCCAGCCGGCTTCGTACATTGAACGAACATTTCACCTCCCAATATTTATTTTTGTTTTCTTAGATACAAGACACATCAGCTAGCTAACTGGCTTCCTGACGGCGGGGATTCACCAGCTCTCATAATTTCTCCTCTCCAATTCCAAACGAAGAATAAGATTGTTTTTGATCTCATAAGTTTCTGTAGCAGTTGGATTGATTTTTCTAGGTAGGGTCTCTAGCCTTACAGCCAGTCGTCTCTTTTACTGGGCTCGGGACCCACTCGGTAGGAAACTTGTGAACTGGTAAAGTAAGCAAGGTTTATGTTACTAATAATTTCTACCACTTATTGCTTGTCAACGTGAAAAAGGTGTTATTCTGTTGGAATCTGAGGTCTTTGGTTTAGACACCACTGCGAGGTGTTCTTGCATTATGTCCGATCCGTCTCATTTCTTCCTGCGTATTTTTAGGCTAGGAAAAAGGTTGTTGGTTAGTTTGCCGCCGGCTAGGATTTCTTAGTGTTTATCGCTTCTGATTGGCCATTTTATCTTTAGTGTTGAGCGATGGTGAGTCTTCTGTAGCCTGTTGGAAGCACTTTCAGTGACTCTTCAAGTCTCAGAACGATATAGGATCACTGAATTATTATCAGTGTTCAACAAAATTCAGATCTTTGATTGGACACTAGTAACTAGTGTGACATGTCTAGTCCTTTCTGTGGTGCAGACTGAATTCTATCAGTCAGGTTGGCAATGTGGCCACCATTCTAGGTAGTTCGCCATCACGGTGTGCAAACCTGACTGATAGAATTCAGTCTGCATCAAAGAAAGGACTGGATGCATAACACTAGTTACTAGTGTCCAATCAAAGTATCTACTACAGTCCTACAAGAGGTCAATCAAGAGCCCGAACAGCTCATTGGTAACGTCTGTGACTACAGCGCTGGGTGACACGGGTTCGAATCTCAGGTTACAGATACGCCTTGCTGACTAGTGAGTGTCAACTAGCCCGCAACCTAGGTCCAAGGCTTCCTGTCGATTGCCTCCAACCATCTAATATCATCAAAATGCAGATCTTGTGCCTTTTGCTAAAGGTTGCAGAACTCCACACTGACTTGAGATTAATGAACATTCACCTTTCTTTCTCGATCCATTCCTAGCTGGCGCTGATATCTATCTTCATCTGTGCCATCTAGATCAATAAGGGAGTCGACTTCGTTTTTGATTTTCCACACTTGGTGGCAAATAACATTATTATTATTGTTTCCTTTAATTCCTAGAGGAACATAGGGCTTCAGCCTTGCGTCTCCATTGCGTTCGGTTCTCTGCTACAGTATTTACCTGGCTCCAGGTCTGTCCACATGGTTTCATCTCCTCTTCACATGACCTCCTCCATGTCACCCTCGTACTGACGACCAACTCGCCGCTTCCCTTTCGGGTTCCACTCGAGCAATGGCTTGTCTAGTGATGTCACTTGATGCATTGTTTCCTCAGAGTATGGCCAGCCAATCCATCTCCATTTCTTCCTGCCTATTTGTTTCACAATTGGTTCCTGCTGTGTTGGTTCGCTCCCAGAGATCTCTGTTGCTGATCTTTTCTGGCTGGCCATCTGATCTTGAGTATTGAGCGAAGACAACTGCTAATGAAGGTTTGTAGTTTGTTTGAGATGCTGTTTATGACGCGCAGTGGAAGTCTCTGATCCGTATAGTAGCACTGACTGACTTCACATTTGAGTTGAAAATCCGGATCTTATTTTCATTTTCAAGCTGAGTGCTGTTGACCTCCACACAGACTTGAGAGTAGTGAAAGCTTGTTTTGCTTTTCCGATTCTTGCTTTGATATCCTCGTCAGTTCCGCCAGCCTGTAGTTGAAACGATGCTTCCCAGGTAGGTAAAGGAAGTTGTTTCTTTCAGGTTCCTCCTATTTATACTGATCGTTGTCTGTTGTTGTTGTTGTTGCTGTCGTTGTTGGCCAGGAATCTTTATCACCTCTGTTTTATCTTTGTTTACCTGAAGTCCTATCTTCTCTGGATGCTTCTTCTATCGCTAACTTGTTGCTTTTCGCTTGCATATCTTCCAGTTTGTGGGAAATCAGACATATATAATCATCGGCGAAGTCCAGATCCTCCACGTTTTTTGTGTGAGTCCATTTTATGCCTGTTTCGATGGCAACTAGTGCTTGTTGTTAATGGTTGAGCATCTTCACCACCAGTGTCTTGTCTATGTTCACGTGAATTCGTGTCCTCATTGCCTCTTCTGTCAACTTGTTGCATATAAATCTGCAATTCCGTGTGACATAAGACAAATTATCTGCTATATTCACTTCTCATACGTGTGTATATATAACACTTAATAGTGTAATTTATCTTGGTTATTACCCTTATCTATTCAGACAGGAAGTGAATATATCCCAGTAGGATTTATTTATCATGGGAAATGAACTGATAACATGAATATTTTATTATTATTATTATCTATTATTAACAACACATGAATTGTAAGCAATTAATAAAAAGGGATGAAGGTAGAAAAGTGTGAGAAACTGACATTATCTATCCATCTATCCATTTAAGTAGTATATGTGTAGAAAAAGGCTACAAAGAGAAAAAAAACGAGGCAAGCCCAAAGTGTCACTGTGCATAAATCAACCAGTTCAGATTCACTTTTACATATATAATTCATGGATTAATACGACAGACAGCGGGCAACGCAACGATGAGACAGGCATGAAATGGACCCACACAAAAAACGTGGAGGATTTGGACTTCGCCGATGATGATATTTGTCTGATTTCTCACAAACTGGAAGATATGCAAGTGAAAAGCAACAAGTTGGCAGAAGATGCATCCAGAGAAGATAGGACTTCAGGTGAACATAGAGAAACCAGAGGTGATGAAGATTCCTGGCTAACAACAACGGCAACAACAAAAGACAACAATCAGCCAGCATGAATTGGGAGAAACTGAATCTGAGTGAAGCGACCTCTTCTACCTAACTACCAGCCGACCTGTGAGGCATCGTTTCAACTACAGACGAACGGAACTGATGAGGATATCAAAGCAGCGATGATCGGGAAAGCAAGGCAAGCTTTCAATACTCTCACCAGGTCTGCGTGGAGATCAACAGCTCTCAGTGTGGAAGATAAGATCAGAATTGTCAACTCCAATGTGAAACCGGTCAGGGCTGCTCTACACGGACCAGAGACTTGGCGCCGCGTCAGGAAGGGCATTGTAAACAAACTACAGACCTTCACCAACAGCTGTCTTCACTCAATACTTCACTCAAGATCAGATGGCCGGCCAGAAAAGATCAGCGACACGGATCTCTGGCAATGAACGAACCGGCCCAGCAGGAACCGATTGTGCAACAAATATGAAGGAAGAAATGGAGTCAGGTGGATTGGCTGGCCATACTCTGAGAAAACAAACCATCAAGTGAATGACATTACATGCCAGGCTATCGCTCGAGTGGAACCCGAATGGGAAGCGGCGAGTTAGTTGGTCGTCAGTGTGAGGGTGACATGGAGGAGGAGATCATGTGAAGAGGAGATAAAAGCGTGTGGGCAGACGTGGAGCCAGGTGCAAACGTTGTCAGAGAACCGAATACAATGGAGATGTGTGGCTGAAGCCCTATGTTCCTCTAGGAACTAAAGGAGATAGTAATAATGATAATATGATAATAATAATTCATGGATAAATGTCTGAAAAGAAAATGGAATGTAGTTTTTCTTAATTTTTTCCTTTCTTTGCGGAAAGTTTCTGCATTAAACTCTTTTTTTTTGCTTAAATGTTTTGTCATTGATAAGATGAATCATTTTGAGAACTAAGGAAATTAATTACTGATGCATGTTGGTAGCTTAGTTGATAATAATAATAATAATAGTAATGGCTTTATTCTGAACAGTGGTTATATAATGTACACAATTCTCCGTAAAGTTTATCGCTTCATATTTTGTCATCGTTCAGGATCTCTAACTGAAAGATTTGATTGACATTAGATTGTGTGGCCTTGAAGTTTCTGTAGCAGTTTGATTGATTTTCTAGGAGATTTGACAGAGGTTATTTCATTCACTTATCTAGGAAGTAGAGTTTCAACTTCAGCCAGTGGAACGGATGAAGATGTCAAAACCAGCCAGTCAGAATCGGAAAGACAAGATACGTCTTCATCAACCTGAAACCGTGAGAGTTATAAGATTCGATAGTGTGGAAAATTCCCATATTATGAATTAAAAGTCAATCTGAACGAAGAATATTCTTTTCAATGCATCCTTCTCTTCAGGTTCTTACAATTATAAAATATAATATTTGTTGTCGTTACAATAATGGCCAGTTATGCGGCGGCGGATACATTTTTTTAAACGTAGAATAACAGATTAGTTATGGGGTGTCAAAATAAATAGTCGTATTTGTGTGACAAACGTGCCAGGCTGAATTCGATTACAAAATATTGTAAAATGGGAGACAATGTTGGTGATTAATCATAATAGATTTGTAGAGTGTGGGGTAGGAAAATTGACAAGTCAGTTCAAGGTTATAAAAGGTGTCAGGTGAGTGGCTAGTACAAAGTGGTCTGTGTTAAACAGGAGATAGTAAGACTGCTATGGGAGGTTCATAATGAAATAACGAATGTGGGAAGTGAAACAGGTGGAGGCATATATTGAGAAAAGAGATAATATCACTAATAATAAGTCCGGATAGTATAAACGAAAAATTCGATAGTATTGAGAGAATGTTTGCATGAAGGGCATAAATTATGACGAATAATAATAATATAATATATATAATAATAATTGTAATAATAAGCAAAGGAAAAAAAGCCAAGAGGGTTAAGGGGAAGGAGCACTCTTGGTGAGAAGAAGAATCATCAATCCAAGTTTGGCCACGGTAGGAACAGCGTCTGGACATGTTCTTTTTGGATACAAAGTTCCGGTTTAGTCGATCTTATTGCAACAGCTTCAGCTATGTGTAGGAGACGAAGGCGAATTGTACGTGATAACGACTTCGGAATTCGGTATATAACCCTGAAAGCTGTGTTGACATCGACATGATGTCCGGTATCGACCAAGTGTGACAGGATTGAGCTTTTTATGCACTTAATTTCTCCCCTGCTGAACCAAGCTGGTAAATGTTCTCGAACCCGTAGACGAACCTGCCTAATTGTGCGCCCTATATAACTTGAACCACAGGAACAGTTGAAATGGTATATGCATGAAGAAGAGCTAAGCTTAGGTAAGACATCTTTGAGTTGCTGGGCGAACATTGGACGGCTACTGAAGGATAGACACAGACGTGCAGAGTAGAAAGTTTTCTTGATCACCCTGGTTAAACGTTGCGATAGAATCTCTGCAGGAGTATCTCCCTCAATTTTCCTACCCCCCACTCTACAAATCTATTATGATTAATCACCATTGTCTCCCGTTTTACAATATTTTGTAATAGAATTCAGCCTAGCACGTTTGTCACACAAAAACGACTGTTTATTTTGACACCCCAGAATGACTAATCTGTTATTCTACGTTAAAAAAAATGTATCCGCCGCCGCATAACTGGCCATTATTGTAACGACAACAAATATCATATTTTATAATTGTAAGAACCTGAAGAGAAGGATGCATTGAAAAGAATATTCTTCGTTCAGATTGACTTTTTAAACTGAAACCAGTTTGGAAATCTTCTGCTTCACTCAGCCAGTCAGCATAAAGAATAAGATTTGGATTTTCAAGACAAATGTGAAGTCAGTCAGTCAGTCGGGTCAGAAACTTGCACTGCGCTCGCCTCACGAAATGGATTTCCAACAGACCGATATGAACTTTTATCAACAGATGCCAGCTTCGCTGGCTCCATAGTGAAGATCAAACGGCCAGCCAGCCAGCCAGCCAGAAAGAATTAGCAACAAGAAACTGCACAGTGGAACAAACCAAGCAAGAGCCGATTGCTCAGTAAATATTTGGGAAAAAGGCGTAAACAGAGAAGAAACTTTTCTGTTCGACGATTCATTTTCATGAGCTGTACAATCGTAATTATATTAAGCAAAGAAATATTTAGACGAATCAGATACTGGTAAACTTTGTCCTCAAAGAATGTATTACGTAATGTAATGTGTAACGGAGAAGGGATGACTAATTGTAAGTTAGGAAAGAGGCAGAAGTTGGCATGACGTAATAAGTGTGAGATAATGACTAATCAATAAACTCGTGTAGAATGGACAGGAACTAGTGGAAAGGCGATAGTGTTTTTATATAAAATCTGTATGAAAAAGCAACGTTATTAATAAACAGTAATAGAGTGGTAATAAAATATGGATGATGGGAATAATTATGATAATAAAATAATGGTAGTAATTAAAATAATAATGGTGAACTTACGTAAAAGAAGGAAGCAAAATTATAGTAAGAACTTTACTCTGGCCATGGTAGGGCGAGAGAATGTTTGTATTGCTTTTGGATGCTGAGGTCCGGTTTCAGATCACGAATAGCTAATGCCTCAGCTATATACGGGTGGCATGTGCGAAGTCCCTTTGTACGAAATTGAGGGACTCTGTGTAGCACTGTGAAGCATTCATGCAAGTGGGGGTGCTCGATGTCCAGAGATGACAAGGTGTTCGAGGATAGAGCTGCTTCCATTCTACTTATCTCCCCTATGGCTAGCTAGCCAAGCTGTACAGTGTTCCAGAATACGTTTGTGGACTTGACGTTGCGTATGGCCGATATGTGGGAGAAAATGGAGATTGATCGGTTGAGCATACGTTGAGGAGGCTGTTGAACGACATCACTCGAGTGAAATCTCAAAGGAAAGCGACGAATGAGTCGTCGGTGGTAGGGTGACCTTGAGGAGATCATGTGTTTGGAAGAGGAGATGAGAGATTAT
This sequence comes from Trichobilharzia szidati, assembly GCA_944472155.2. NCBI lineage: Eukaryota > Metazoa > Platyhelminthes > Trematoda > Strigeidida > Schistosomatidae > Trichobilharzia > Trichobilharzia szidati. The sequence continues at coordinate 7,289,967 of OX235273.1, forward strand.
GGGCAATCGTTCAGTCAACCAAGTGAAGAGGAGAGCAGAAAATAGAAGAAAGTGGAGATTTGTTGTTGAAGCCCTATGATTTTCCACTCAGGACCCAAGGGAATAATAATGGCAAGATCGTGTGACACAGTTCTATCTGACCTGAAGCGCAAACCAGTCCATCATTATGATATCTTCTGTTTCTCCTTCGAGAAATACACGATATTTGGTTGAATGCCTATTATAAAAACTTTAAGAGTACGTTTTGTGAACCAAGGACACCCCTCAGCAACAGTCGTCTCATGGATTGGGATAAGCTGCCATCCATCGAGGATAAATGCCTTTTCGCAGGTTTGGTAGAAACTTGCAAGTGAGCAGGTCGCAAATGTCTTGAGTACTCGTCAGAAGAGACAACACTACTGGAGGTCAAAAATAACAAAGGTATTTTGTATTTCCCAATAAATGAAAAACAAAACGATATTGTTTTTACTGACGTTTATCTATGTAATGCTGCTAATAGCTTTATCAAAGTATTATTAAACCAGAGTTCACAAAATCCCCACAGCTTATATATAGCAACTTAGTCGTTGTTCCTCAGCGTCGCGTCATTTTGGCGCTGTCAAATTGGCCATTTGGTGAAAATAACAAAACCAGGTGTGTAGATTGTTGGATTTGATAAGTGTATAAAGTTATATAAACAGCGTGTGTTTACATAATGAAATTGCTTATCACATTCGTGTTGATTTTTTCATTTCATGGATTCATGGGGGAGCAGTGGGGTATTGTAACCAGGTCAAATTCTGTTTTAGTCCATCGTTCCTATTCTGGTGATATCAGACGTTCTTTGTGATTTCTGAAATGCTTTTTCTGGATGATGATTTCAATATTGTCAAAATCAATTTTGTGACCTGATTCTATAGCGTGTAGACCACCACCTATGGCTGATGATTTTTCAAGCTTTTCTAGTTCAACTGGATTTCTCGGTAGTCGAATACAGTCGGGTCTATGGTGTTCATTTCTTCTGATTTTGATTTATCATTGGCGATGTTTGTCCGATGTATATCGCGCCACATTCCAAGCATGAATTTTATTTTAAAGACACAATTAGATTGAGAATATTTAGGGATTTGGTCTTTTATTTGGCAAATACAAGAAAACCTTTATGTATAATGAATATCATATACCCAATGCCCAAATGTTTTCAAACTGTTAAAAGTGAACTTGGTTTGGACATATATAGATTTAAACAAATTTAGTAAGAGAAATTATATGCAGTATATTGATGGAGGCTTTTGTAGGTAGCCATATTTTAAGCAGGCCGCCAGCTTGTAAACATTCGCAATAAGTACTGAAGAGACAGAAGAGATGAAGATATTCCGCGGACCGACAAAAAAAAATTAATGGGAGCTGTCTACAAGAAGTCACTTCTTTCCTTTATTTAGGGGTGGTATAGATGAGGATATTAAAGGCAGCATCAGAGAAGCCAGACAGGCGATCATTATTCCGAAATTAGTGTATAAGTCCACTGCAGTAAGCATAAGGAGAAAAGCCTGAATTTTCAACGCTAATGTTATGTCAATCAGTTCTTCTATGTGGTCCAGTAGCCTGGCACATGTGTCACGAAAAGCATTTCCAGAAAGCCATTATTGTTATTATTATTGTATCCTTTAATTCCTACAGGAACATAGGGCTTCAGCCGTGCGTCTCCATTGCGTTCTGTTCTCTGCTAGAGTCTCCACCTGGCTCCAAGTTTGCCCACACGTTTTCATCTCCTCTTCACATCACCTCCTCCAAGTCACCCTTGCACTGACGACCAACTCGCCTCTTCCCTTTCGGGTTCCACTCGAGCAATGGCCTGTCTAGTGATGTCACTTGCTGGTTTCCTCAGAGTATGGCCAGCCAATCCATCTCCATTTCTTCCTGCCTATTTGTTTCACAATCGGTTCCTGGTTGGTTCGTTCCCAAAGATCCCTGTCGCTGATCTTTTCTGGCCATAGTAGAAATTTATCAATATCTGGTTTCCTTCCACACTCAAAATAAGATCGTTGGATGGGACTCCGTCAACGAACCAACCAAGGAACTATCGATCAACAAGTAAGCTGAAGGAAATGGGGATGGGTGGGACACATGCTAGGGAGACTATCGAGTGACATGATACGTCCGGCCCTCTAGTGGGTATGGGTGTGAGAGTGATGTGGAGGGGAGAATGAATACTTATGGGATATCGTAAAACCAGCCGAAAAGGACTGCAGCAAGTAGCGTGAAACAATGAAGTTCTGCTGAAGCTTTAGGTTCCCCTGGAAACTGAAGGGAACAATAACAACATTTAATAATCGTAGAATTCATACACTGCAGTTAACTAACCTTCATTTTTTTCAAAGATTTTCCAAATCTCTTTGAGTTTTATTGATTCCATTCAGTAAAGCGATTAAAGTGGTTATCATATCGGCAGTTTGTTCTTCTCTTCAGGGGAATTTATTTGGTGATATATCTCATTGGCCAAAAATAGACATTGGTTGATATGACCAGAATTAAAGCCAATGCTGCAGCTGGGGTTCGTTATGAGAAGGCAACAAGTAACTCGCTTGAAGATCTTTTTTTTTATTTTTTCCTTCACGTTCCCTGTGGAACATAGGGCTTCCAACTAATGGCTTGGAGTTTCTGTAGCAGTGTTTATTTTACAGGATGGGGTTGCTAACCTCATGCCCAACCTTTCCTCTTCACCAGCAATATTTCTGGCTTAGCGAGGTAAAGGAGTGCGTCGGCGGGAGATCGAACCCCGGACCCTTGTGCATGGTGGGCGAGCGTCCTAACCGCTTTGCCACCGACGTAAAAAAAAATTTACTCTACAAGAACTCACTCCGATAAAGAGACAGGACGGACGGGTTCGTGTCAGTGAGAGTAGTGAGCAAGAAACTCTGGATCGAGTTTTATTGATTAATCGCAATCATGGTTATTATTAGGATTGCATACACTGAGGAGGCCGTCAAATGTCATTGGGCGCCAGGCCATTGGTTAGGTGGAATCCCAATGGGGAGCGACGAGTGGGTCGTCGGTGCGAGGGTGACATGGAGGAAATCGCGTGCCGGGAGGAGAACATGAGAGATTATGGGCAATCGTGGACCAGTTGAAGAGAACCTCAGAAAATAGGAAAAATTGGAGATGTGTTATTGCAGCCCTATGATGTTCCGCTTGGAACCCAAGGGAACATTAATGATAACAAAACTTAAAAGTTTGCCTAAAACTTCACATGAATAAAAATAGAAAGCGGAGAAACCCGGAAGCATGTCAACCATATTTTTCATATTTCAAAGTAAGGTGAAAAATTGTCAAATATACAAGCACCTACTTTGTATGGCTTTATATGTGAAAGGATTAAGGTAGTTTATGCTTAACTTGAAAGATGAAAGAAACATTACATTAGTTTATACGTTGCCATAGAATTTCTTCAAGAGTAATTCTTTGTCATTCGGCATAGGTAACCATAGTAACGGTTTAAATGTCGCCGCTCTCTCAAAACATATTTATCGTTAGTCTTGAAGGTTATTTTAATGCTATAACTCTAATATCTGATACTGTAACTTAACATGTTGTAAGTAAATTAACAGACTGGCTCTATCTAGCCTTGATTTACGAGTTGTTTCTGAGTGACTGGCAGTCTCTATCTTTATGACGATTTTGTGTCATACGTTCGACAACGGTAGTGTTTGTGTGCACTGCAATTTATGAGATGCGGTGTTCCACACTGCTGGCATGATGCAGATGAAGTCTTCTTTGCAATATTATTTGGTGGTGGACTAGATTGTGCAGAACCATAAGATGTATTGGCGCTATATGAAATGGAACTAAATGATACCGGGTGACTTTCGGTTCATCATGATGTACATATGTGAAGCCCTTCCAAATGGCGAATTTGAGTTGACTTGTACCCTGTGATAAATGAGTTAGTTACTTGTGGGTACTAATTAGCAGTATTATTTGTTCTTTTTATTATTGTTATTTTCCTTAGTTCCTAGAGTAACATTAAGCTTCAGCCGCGAACCTCCATTGCATTCGGTTCTCTGCAACCGTTTTTACTTCGCTAATTGTCTGCCCCCATCCTTTCATCTCCTTTTCGCATTAACATCCTCCTCCATGTCACCCTCGCACTGACGACCAACTAACTCACCACTTCCCATTCACGTTCCACTCGAGCAATGGCCTGTTGTGTGATGTCACCCACCTGATGGTTTGTTTTCTCAGAGTATGGCCAACCAAACCACCTAACTCCATTTCTTCCTGCTGATTTGTTGCACAATCGGTTCCTGCTAGGTTGGTTGGTTGGTTCGTTTCCAGAGATCCCTCAATACTGATGATGTTTTCTGGTCGGCAATCTCATCTTGAGTGAAGTAATGAGTGAAGACAGCTGTTGATGAAGGTCTGTAGTTTGTCTGAGGTGCCCTTCCTGACGCGGCGCCATGTCTCTGATCCATTTAGTAAGTAGCACTGACTGATTTTACATTGGAGTTGAAAATCCGGATGTCATTTTCCATACTGAGTGCTGTTGACCTCTACACAGACTTGAGAGTAATGAGAGCTTGTCTTGCTTTCCCGATCCCCACTGCTTTGATATCCTCATCAGTTCCGTCCATCTGTAGTTACAACGATGCTTCACAGGTCGGTCGGTAGGTAGGTAGAGGAGGTCACTTCACTTACATTCAGTTCCTCCCATTCATACCAGCTGATTGTTGTCTGTTGTATTGGTTGTTGTTGCTGTCGCTGTTGGTGGTGTTGCCCAGGAATCTTCATCACCTGAAATCCTTCCTATCTTCTCTGGATGCTTCTCCTATCGCCAACTTGTCACTTTTCACTCGCATATCTTCCAGTTTGTGGGAAGTCAGACAAATATAATCATGGGCGAAATCTAGATCCTCCACGTATTTTGTGTGGATCCATTTCATGCCTGTTTCCTCACTACACGCCGCTGTCTGTTGCATTAACCAGTCTACTGGAATCAGGAAAATCATTGGAGATAATAGGCAGCCAGCCAGCTTGTCCTACTCCCGTCTTCACTCCTTCGAAGGATTCCGTGATTCTCCTGTTGTAGATAACTTGGCATGCAGCATTGTCGTACTACAGTTGGATGAGGTGTATAATTATTGGCAACACCCTGTAGTAGCGTGGTAGTAGTTTCCAAAACACCTCTCGATTGACGCCGCGCTGTCGAAAGCCTTTTCAAAGTCGATGAAGTTGAGATAGAGAGCTGACTACCAGCAGTATTATTAAAAGTTAACTCGCGACCTTCCTCTTACTAAATTAGTAGCTGTGTTCCTAAAACATGCTAACGTAGAGGATTGAAGACTGGATATATAAGTAATGTCTTTATCGTGGTCACCTGTTAAAGATCTAAGCAAAAGTAACCCGAATTCTCTGTTGACTGTTTGTACATGAGTTAGAAAATCATCTTTTCCATTCATTGTCAGCTTAAGAAATCGATATTTTATGCTGACCACTGCCGACTGAGCCATTTCTCCCTATCATTGGAACTTCAATTGAGTAAGTTTTCACGAAAAATCAAATTGCAGTACTTGTAACACTCCACTGACCCCAATTTGTGTAGTAACAGATGAGTGCTTTTAAGTACTATCTTGTGAGACAAAATCAAATGTAAATAAGCTGTCCTGACACCGAAACCATATTTTTATTTTCATAATAGCTTGATTACACATAGTACTTTTGGTTACAAATGTGGAATTTTCAGCATGTGATATCGGTATTCCGAATTCAGCAGGCCGACCATTGATATCAGGTGTGCGTCGGCAGGGAATCGAAACCCAGACCATGTGCATGGTCGGCGAGCGTCCTACCCACTGTGCCACCGATGCTCAAAATGGCATTAACATCTGGATTATTCAGAGTTAATTTATGCGTCATTTAACATCATGCTTTAATTTATGTATTACTAGATCCCGAACAGCGTAGTGATACGTTTCTGAAATGGTTATATATAGATGATAATAACATACTTTAATGTTTAAGTGGTAGTAGAGAAAAAATACCATAGAATTGACGCATCCAAACTGTCAGTATTACAATTTTTAGCTTAAGTTTTCATCATCAATTTATACGCTTTCACAGTAGAAAATAGGAGCAAGGGGTAAGACAGAAAACAGAAAAAATTAACAAACAGTTTTAGCTTGTATGTTCACACAGCAACTCAAAAACAAAAGTGGTTACAGTTTATGAGATTAAGATTTGTTCAGTGAGTTGAGATCACTGAATTAGATTACTAATTGTTGTAATCAAAATCAAAATTCAGTTACCAAGGTAGTGAGAGGTTAATCACACTCTCTTTCTGTATGCATAAGTCTGGTTTAAATCGTTTGATTGCGATCGCTTCGGCAAATCGCAGTAAATTTGCTGTCCTTTGTCTATTTAATATTTTGAAAGACTTGGAAATCTCTACGAGATGTGCGGTATCAACAATATGTCTGGTGATTGCACTCTGAGAATATTTCCTTCCTTTCAGGCATTTGATGATGATAACTTAGACTAAAAATTGTAATGCTTTCATTCTTTGTTTTTGGATGCGTCAATTTTATGTCTTCTCTACTACTACTCAAACATTAAAGGATATTATTATCATTTATATAACCATTGTAATTTCAGATAGTCTGCAGCTGATGAGAACCTGTGAAATAGAATGACGATATCATTTTATACTGCAAATTTCGTCTTCCTTTCTTTATCGAAATTTACCAAGGGAACCAATTGTATAATATTTTTCATTTATTCTTTTATTTTATTCCTTTACGTTTCCGGTGGAAAATAGGGCCTCAAGTAAGGACTTTAAAGTTTCGATAGCAGTGGTATTTATTTTTGCGGGATGAGGTTGCTGGCGTCATGCCCAACCTTTCCTTTTTAATAGGCCTATCACTGGCTAAGCGAAATAACGGAATGTCTCGTAAGCCAGCGAATGAACCTCGAACCACCTACGCGGTTAGTGTGTATTCTATCGTTGTGCCACCGACGCCCGAGTAGTATAATTTGCTGAGTAATATTGACGTCAGATTTTGAAAGTTATGTACTGAATAATAATAATAATAAACGCAAGTCAGTAGATTGAGACAGCCGGGACACATGTTGCTCATGACAAGCCATCACATTCCTCTTTGAGCAGCATGAACTGATATAGGTTTATGTTGTAAAATGGTTGGGGGGGGGAGTTAAATAAAAACTTGGCATCAATCCATGCAGTTTTTGACAGTTGGGGTAGACTGCGTGTGTGGGTTCCTGAGGGTTCTTAGAAAAATTGACTGGATACATTTGTTGCGGGTTTTTATCATGAGCTGACATCAGTTACAGAACCAATGGGAAACCTGGGAGTATTGGAAAGCTGTTTCGTCCGCCCTAGTTTGGGACTCTTCAACAGAACGCACCCGCAGTTATGGTTCGAACCCAGGGCCTTCTGGTTGCAAGGCTAGCGAGCTCGTAGACCATTAAGCTACTGGGACTCGATCCAATGGCCAGTTCATGAATTCCAACTTCTGCCAATTCACGACAAGGCGCGACCACTTCGCAATGTCTTCGGCGAGTATTTGTCCTGACATCCGACCTGCTGCATCCTACTGGTCTACGATCTCGCCTTGTAACCAGAGCGTCCTGGGTGCGTACTGATGAAGAGTCCCAAACTAGTGGGACGAAACAGCTATCTAATACTTCCACCTTGTTTTCCAATGGTTCTCTCTCTAACCGATGTCAGCTCACCATGATGAAATCCTGTGATCAATCAATCAAATCCCCACAAACCAGTTCTTGAATGTGATTGGATACACTTGGTGACATGGCTCAAAATCGTTGACAGTGGTGGTGTTACTTACTAGATCTACTCAACCGCCATGTTCTTACATGTTACTATTCTTTCTTTGGCATATTTTCACTCATTATAGTTTTTCCCGGTTTCTTTCCCCCTCTATTCTCTCTATCTTTTTGGGCATACAATACGGAGTTTGGCGACTTGAATTGTCTCACTTCTATGCAAAGTTCAATAATGAAAGTTAGTTAGTTTACAAAGATGACAGGAAATTGATTCCGTTTGCTTATCCGACCCTCAGCCATAGAGTTAGAGTTAGAGCTATATGCTCAGAAGAAGTAATCTAAGATGAATTAGGCATTGTATATGATATCTTGATTGAAAATAAATATCCCGACAAATTTATTAAGAAACAAATGACAAAGAAAGCGGAAAAGGACTATTTACTATCCGTAAACAAGAAGCCATTGTATATACAATTACAATTCAAGGACGATATACCAAGTGAGATAATTACGAAGTAATGAGGAAAACAAGTTCAAAGGACTCTTAATGCTGGCGAACTACACGTCTTATTCTCTACACGACAGATGGTGATTCCTCGACTGACAGATGAAGTACCTAGACTAGCTAGCCACTTCAAATTGTATCTACCAGTTCAACTGTGCTCATCGTGGAGCGAGTTATATTGGCCGTTGTTCTAGGAACTTGATTTTTCCTGGTCACTCATGAACACGTACCAGTGTGCCTAAGTTCGATATTAGACCATCTAGTCCAAACTGGGCACAAAGCCAGCATTGAAGAGTCCGTCTCTATCATCTACCAACTACCAAATGAATTGACAAAAACATCGAGGTGCCACATACTCCAAACAGCAGAGTCTGTCACGAATCACGGGAAACAACCAATGCTTCGTATGCAAAAGAAGCAAGTCTAGCCACTACAACTGCCCTGGCCGGCGTTCAGTAGAGACTATAAATTCATGAATTTGTATTGTTATCTTTCCTAATTCGCCTGTCTGATATTCAGTTTATTGTTATGTTGAGGACAGGAGTAAGACAAGGCTGCCTATTATCGCCAATGATTTTCCTGATTGCAGTAGATTGGATAATGCGACAAACAGCGGGCAATGAGGAAACAGGCATAAAATGGAGTCACACAAAAAGAGACTTGGAGGATCTGGACTTCGCCGATGATATATGTCTGATTTCCCACAAACTGGAAGATATGCAAGCAAATAGCAACAAGTTGACAGAGGAAGCATCAAAAATAGGAAGGACTTCAGGCGAACATAGAGAAAACAGATGTGGTGATGAAGATTCCTGGCCAACACCAACAGCAACAACAACAACAGACAACAATCAGCATAAATGGGAGGAACCTGAAAGAAACAACCTCTTTTACCTACCTGGGAAGCATCGTTTCAACTACAGGCCGACGGAGCTGACGAGGATATCAAAGCAAGAATCGGGAAAGCAAGAGAAGCTTTCACTACTCTCAAGTCTGTGTGGAGGTCAACAACACTCAGCATCAAAAATAAGATCTGGATTTTCAACTCCAATGTGAAGTCAGTGAATGCTACTTACTATACGGATTAGAGACTTGCACTGCGCGTCATAAAGAGCATCTCAAACAAACTACAGACCTTCATTAACAGTTGTCTTCGCTCAATACTCAAGATCAGGTGTCCAGCCGAAAAAGACCAGCAACAGAGATCTCTGGCAGTGGGCGAACCAACCAGGAACCGATTGTGCAACAAATAGGCAGGAAGAAATGGAGATGGATTGGCCATACTCTGAGGAAACAATGCATCAAGTGACATCACTAGACAAGCCATTGCTCGAGTGGAACCCGAAAGGGAAGCGGCAAGTTGGTTTTCAGTGCGAGGGGGACTTGGAGGAGGTCATGTGAAGAGGAGATGAAAACG
>OX235273.1:7300164-7373337 GCA_944472155.2 Trichobilharzia szidati
ATATTACCAACCTTCACCTGTTTAGTTAAAATAACCTTAAGCAATTGTAATTCTTGTATCCACTTAGATCTCTTACATAATTTCTACTTTGTTTCTATGTGCATCCTGAGTAGAACTCACTATTATCATTACAACTGTTTTTGACAACTCATCACCTTTGTTACTATCCTAGTTTTCTTGACCTGTATTACCAACCTTCACTTGTTTAGTTAAAATTAACCTTAACCGATTGTAACTTTGTTTGACAAACTTAATGTACACATACAAACAAAACAATGCATATATATTTGCGATTGTACAGCTAAGAAGATGAATTCGCCGAAAAGAGACTCTTCGCTGATCTACGTGTTTTGTTTTCATTAATGCCTGGATGGGGATTATCCATGAATTGAATTTTTGTTGTTGAACTATCTGTAAACGCGTTCAAACTTTACACGGTTCAGATATATTTTTTTTCCTTACATGGATGTTATTATGTATGCTTATATTTTTTTATCCTAAAAATGGTTATTATTATTATTAACTTCACTAGCAGTGATGGTCTCTGACGGTCTCTCCGGACCTCTACGGGGGGAGCCGTGTGGAGTAAGAAACAATATGATTGTACACTTTTTGGTTTGATGTTGAAATTAGAAGCATTGTACATGACTCTTGTTTAAAACGATTTATGTTTAAATATAAATAAATTCCGTGTTCAATTCGTAACACACTATACTGTTGGTAGCTTCGCCTTCTCTCTGGCCATTTCTGTCTACTCACTCCACTCAAACCGTGTTGTATACTTTGGATTTATTGCAGGAACATATCATCCTTATCCAAAGACAAATCTACAACCGGAACTCAGCTTCTATCAGTAGACACGATTCCAACAATCAACGCTTCTGTGGATTATATAAATAATTTGTAGCAGTGGACTTTAACAACATATCCAAGTAACCTATTAATTAATATAACTCATTACTGCATTTTGATAATATATTGTTGCATTGTACTCTCATTGACTTGAATTTTTATTCGCATATTTGTTATGCTAATGAACTTACTCTAGACAGTCCCCTACAGACGCAATGATTTGGAGAGCCAGAGTAGAAAGTGACGACCTCCAGGATGAACCAACCGACTGTGACACACCTCAGATCTGATTGATATGCAGGCGCCAATGAATCAGGAGCTGTCAGTGGGACTGTGTCACGTGGACTGGTGATGAGCAAAACAGTGAGTAGTCAGTGAGTGAGTGACGTCGTCCTAGCTGGCTAGCTCAGTCGACTGACTTGTTGCACTTGATGAGTGAAGTTGCATTGATTCAACAGACCGACGACCGGTGGGGACAGCAGACACCGTTGACAGACACATGGCCGGCCGGCCGGCCAGACAGGCAAGTAGACTGACTGACTGACTGTCAAGCACTAAAAGCCTCACGAGCCTGCCAGGATTCGAACCTGGAATCTCCTGATCCGTAGTCAGGCGCGTTATCCATTGCGCCACAGGCCCACGCCACGCCGTGCACATCCCATCACATCTCAAACTCAATACACCCACCCTATCAACAACACAGCCCTACTCACTCACAATCACACTCACGCACGCACGCCCCCGCGCGCGCGCATTCATGCACACTTCTGACCATCCTTTCACCCTCGGATATTGATATTGTGATTTTAATAATGGAGGTCTGTTCTCGCCTATGTTTATCCGCGCGATTTATATCTCTGCAGTGTTCCTTTCTCTATTTGAATATATTGCCCAATGGATCTGTTAGTAGGAAATCAGATAAGGAGTTGCAGTCGTTGACCACTCTGCGAGTGAATCTAATCTACACACGTATTTTATTCGACCTCTGTGTGAGCACCTTCTTCAGGTGTTCTCGTAAACTTATCGTAGAGCGAGAGAAGAGTTTCGAAATATCGATCCCTAAATCACCCTAGGATTTATGGTAATCCAAAATTAAGTCACCTTTCCTCCTTCGGTATGATAATGCGAAGATATTCAAATGCTCCATCCTCTTAGCATAAGGAAGGTGTGAGATACCACAAACTAATTTCGTTTCTACCCTCTATACTCTTTTCAGGATATGTGCCTCCTTTTTGAAGCATGGACTCGCCGCTTTTATACAGTACTCTAGATGAGATCTGGCATGTGTTGCGTCGGTGGCACAGTGGTTAGGACTCTCGCCGACCATGCACATGGTCCGAGGTTCGAGCCCCTGCCGGCGCACACCCGATATCTATGGTCGGCCTGTGAAATTTGGTCTACCGATATCCATGCTGAAAATGCCATACTTGTACTGAAAATACGGTGTGGCATCAAGTTGTAACCAAAATAAAAATAAATAAATAAACATACCGTCGTCTAATCGTTTGAAAGATCTTCGAAGTTCCCATAGCATTCGAAGAGCCTTAGCTGCGGCTCCACTCCAATTTGCTGTTGTTTTTAATTCATGGCTAACAATAATTCCTAAGTCCTTTTGTCCCTTAACATCTGGCAGTTCTGTGTTCCCCAAGGAGTACGGCGTGTAAGACTTCTGACCTAGGTGCAGTACCACGCTTTTCTTGGAATTAATTTTCAGACTCCAAAGGTTAGCCCATTCGGCTAATTTATCTAGATCATTTAGTAGTACCAACTTATCATTGTTACTATTTACGGTTGGCCATATCTTAATATCGTCCTCAAATAATAAGGAAGATGAGGTAAGAGTTATCGGCACTTCATTTACGTATAATAGGAATAACAGGAGGCCAAGTACAGTTCCCTGAGGTACTCCACTTAGTGATGCTTTACACCCTGACAGTATACCATTAACTCTTACCTTCTGCCTCCTATCCATCAGGTAGTCGCTAAACCACTCACATAAGCGTTGGTCTAATCCAAAATGTTTAAGTTTACTAAGAGGACCTAAATGGGATACCTTATCGAATGCTTTACTAAGATCGATAAATACAACGTCCAGTAGATGGTTTTTATCCCTGTCCTCGACCCAATCTTCCCTAGCTAACAGTAAGTTTGTCAAGCAGAATCGTCCTGGTCGGAATCCATACTGTTCCACTGCCAGTAAGCCATGTTTTTTCATATGAGCTAAGAGCTGATCCCTTCTGAGTTTTTCTAACACCTTCGCTATAATGCAGGTCAGACTTACAGGCCTGTGGTTATATACCAATTGCCTATTCCCCTCTTTGAATATAGGGCTTATAATGGCATCCTTCCAGTCTCTGGGTAGCCTAGTCTGAGTCAGAGACATCTGAAAAATCTCCGTAAGTGGAATGTATATGATATCCGCCAAGGAGATTAGTAATCTACGGTGAAGCCCTTCTGGTCCAGGTGATTTACCTGGCTTCAACTTAGACAGTAGTTTCAGAACCAGTGCATCATCTACCACAATTGGATGCATTTTAGGGGCTACATCAGTTACCTCGCTACACCCCTGAGTGGTACGATTAGGCGAGAAAACATCACAGAAGTATTCGGAAAGCTTCTCAGCTTTTGTTTCGTCCGACTCGGCAGTCTCTCCTATGTTACTAATGAGGGACGGTAAGCCACTGCTAGTTTGAGTCCTGCGTTTGATATACGAGTACAGTCTTTTTGGATAATGCACACAATCCAGTACTGACTGTCTCTCATACTCTATACGACTTTTGTCAATCTCACACTTGCAAAGGTTTCGAACTTTGCAGTATTCTATCCGAAACTCATCCCTCCCAATCACAGCAATCCGGCACCATAAGTTCTGTCGTTTTCTTAGTAACCTCCTTATTTCATTACTAATCCAAGGTGGTTTATGCGATAGCTTTCGAGGCATAGACCAAGGTACAAAGGGTGCAGTGAAGCAATCAAGTACATTCCTAAATCCCATCCAAGCCTCCTCGACAGTCTGGTGTCTATCAGCTAGGGTTGCTGCATTTCGAATTGCAGGTATATTCGCTTTCCAAACGTTTGGACGAACAGCTGTTGACCTATGTATGACAGCCTAAATCCTAAACATAAAAGTGATAACGATACGGTCACTATTGCCTAGCGGCGCCAGGCACCTAATATCACTGACACCCTCCTTCTGGTGTGTTAGCACCAAGTCTAGAGTGGACGGATCATGTTCAGGATGTTATCGTGTTGGTGCATCCATATGCTGCACAAGTGCGCATTCAAGTACTGTCAGTAGGAGTTCCCTGTTAAACAAGTGTACGAAGTAGTTGATGTTAATTCCTCCCAATTAATATGTGGGGCATTAAAGTCACCTACTATTAAACACCTATTCCTACTACTCCACGTCCTGAGGTGATTTAGAACGGAATCGTCAGCTTGGCTGGTAGGACTTCTATAAATAACCCCAATTGTCACAGTGCCCTTGTTCAAGTTAATGACGCAGCTTGCGGCTTCATAGATGCCGCTGTCATGAGCTTCCAACAACGTCGATCTAATTCCCATGTCATCTTGGATGTATAGAGCAACTCCCCCACTTTTCCGACTACTTACTCTGTCTGCTCTAATACAGATGTACCCAGGTATGAGTGGAGTTAAGTCTATACCCATTAACAACCATGTTTCGGTGATCGCAATCACATCCGGCTTTAGTCCCTCAGACAACACTCCTAGTTCAGGAAGCTTATTCCTAAGACTGCAAGCGTTTGTTTAGCGTACTGAGAGACCTGTGTTCACTCGACATATAAACAGAGGTCTGGGAAACATAGGTTTTCGAGACCTAACCTTTTTCTAATCGGGTCTTTAATTCAGCCACGGCTTCTCTTCTCCTAATTCTATCTTCCAGAGGCCATTCATGCCTAATTCTCCTTGTATTCTTAATCTTGAATGCGTTGTTGAGAATAATAGTATTCTCCATCTCGTTCCCCAGTACTACCTTCAGCAGTCGTGAGGAACTTTCCATTGCATCGGCGATTCGTTTACCGATTCTGATGACTTTCCTTATGTGAACTCCATTTGTTTTTTCTGGAAGTATTTTACGGATGATGGAGCTAACTATTTCGAGATCATCAGCATGTCGAGCAGCTGGATCTACATTCTTCGATTCCTCCAAGTTCTAAATTACGATACTGTGATTTGAATCCGAAGGTTTAATCTTGTCAGTGTTTACGGCCGTTGAGACCTTATCACTAACTACAGTACTTTTCTCTTTCCTGTGATTCTTAAGCTTCCTATTCTTCGGCACTAACCAGGTGGAATCAGTTAGTTCCACTTTGCTCTCGCCGCAGTTGGAAGCCGTACGTCCACCAGACACGCAACGCTTCGTCATTGTAGTATCACCCTACTGTCTTACAATGTTGGCACTGTTTGCCCTCCTAGGTTTTCGGGGCTTTTTGTGTGCTGTTGCAGACTGCTGGGCACACTTTACCTCTGTTGCTTCTTTCGAAGCTAGGGGATGTCGTTCTGCCTTAGTTTTATGACTAAGGCCAGAATCCTTGCTTATAACATCTGTACTAGATGTTGCATTTTTCCCCTCATCTGAGGTTTTTGGTAACTTCTTGGACATGAGAAGTCCTACGGCCTCTTGGATGAGGACATCCAACGGGTTAGTACAAAATTTGCACGTCCACGGAGATGATGGCTTGCTGCATCTCCTATAGGCTGATGGTGATAAGCCAGTGCAAACTTTATGAAACCATAGGTTGCAATTATCACCCTGCATCCCATCCTCCACCGGAAAGTGGCAGTCCGGTCGTCCACAACTATTTGTAAGACTCATGTCAGTATAAGCTGTTGAAGTTACACACAAATATGTATATATATATATATATATATATATATAACCTATATACAAACCTATAAAACCACACAAAAACTCACAAAAGTGCACAAAAATAAACAAAACTTCCACTAATTAAACCAGATAAAGTAAACCAAAAAGCTTCTGATGCGATTTACACAACAAAAGAAGAAGTTAATTCACAACGTAAAAAACGCCACTCTCTTTTTCGAAGCGCTCGCCAGTATTCATGGGATGACACTGACAATTCCTGATTCATTGGCGCCTGCATATCAATCAGATCTGAGGTGTGTCACAGTCGGTTGGTTCATCCTGGAGGTCGTCACTTTCTACTCTACTCTGGCTCTCCAAATCATTGCGTCTACGCACTGATCCTAGCTAGCTAGCTTGCATTATCTTCGGGCGCCCTGCAGAATTTTCGGGGCAAAATACTCGGGCGGATTGCAGAACGTGAGACAGTACATAATCTCCAGTCTTACCCAAAGTTTCTCAAGTCTGGCTGAAATCTCCCTGAAAATATATGCAGTTCACCCCCAACTCAATGCTAGCTGGAATTTGTAACTCCCTCACTGTAGTAGTTTGACGACATCCAGTGATTTTGTGATGACGGCGAAAGAGAGCGAGAGTCGGAGAGATTGATAGATAGGTACCGATAGATCGATAGACAGATAGATGGTGGGAGAGAAATCCTTGTCGAGTGAATTCGGAGTTGACTGACTGAGTCTCACTTATCATCTTCCCCTGTCGACTGAACCAATCGATCAGTCAGTTAATCGATGACATGGAGACCAGTACTCCGATTCACGGCTCCCAACACCAATGCCACAGTGACGCTTCCTACCTCTACTCTCAGCTCTCCTCCCGTATGTGTATGTGGGACTTACTTTGGACGAGATGACTTATTATAAACCTAGTATTCTTCTTTGAGGTCCTTCACAAAATATCATTCTCAGAAAATAAGGGCATACAATTCTCATCAGAAAGCTCTTACGATCTGCATAATCAAACTTGCACGGTGACAATAAAAACCTTTAAATCAACATTTCGCGAAAATGTCTTCACAGTTATATATTCTAAAATATGGGACAGCCTGCCCCTAGAAGTCAGAACTTGCATCTCGGTCATAAGTTCCAAACGCTCTCTGTACAGACTGTTTCCTTCGACTGATGAAAAAATATTTACTTCTGGGACGAATCAATTTTTTAGAATAGTATATTAACTAAAGAAGGCGTAAAACTTCCCTAATTACGCTGTACACGATAAACAAACTAGTCCTATTCGTGTCCACAAAATGTTTTCCACCTCTGGTACTTTGCTGCTCGACTCTTCTTTTCTATTTGCCTTGTAGTGGAAGTTGCACAGATTTACAGTAAGACTGGAGTTGAACAGGAATTCAAGTCACTTACTTATATATCAATCTTCAAGGTTTTCGCTAGGGATGACACAGTATCCTTGAAATATCAGCTGTCACTATAACAGGACTCTGTACAGCATCCTATACAACAAGCAGTATCCATGATCTACAATAGTTTTCAACGTCTTAATCAACTCTCTTGTCAAGGAACTTAACTCTAAGTTCCCATAATATGCGAAGACGCTCCGAACCGATAATCACTATGACTGCTTCTCGACTTTAACTCCAAAATAGCAGAATTTGTAAGAAAAAAGTTGTATTGTTTGGCAATTAAAATCAAGATCAGTACAAAGTATGTTAACAAATGTTTTACAAGGAAAGTACTGTATTTTTATTCGTCCATCCCTTTTTCTTCCATCATGCCAATAACCTTGAACTGAACTGCCAACGCGGGAACCTGGGCCGGGAACCGGGACTAGGCTAAAACGGAAAGCAAGACACAAAAGCCCAACATACAACAAGCATGCTACATCAAACCTGTACACCTCCCCGTGTGTAGGACCTTCCTAAGTGATCGAAACTTTCCTTCGCACTCTCTGTCGACAGTACCACCAGTGATCTGGTCCTCGGGGTGTTGGTTGCTTCGTGTCACTCGCGCACAATCCCCCTCCCAGGCGTATCCAATCGTGTACAATGACTCTAACACCACTCGATTCGCTTACAATTGTAGAAGACTAGGAACGACTTCAGAAGTACTTACAATAACATTACAAGATGATTCACACAATGCGACAACTATAAAATTAACCAGCAATTAGATAAATTGGAACCAACTTTATTACTTAACACAGATATATATGTACAATCAATACATCAAATGTTGTGGATTCTGCCTTGACGAGCTACCCTTGAAGAATTGTAGGACTTACAGCAGTACGCCTACAACCCTTCTCAGGTTGATTCCCTAAGTTGGAAAAGTGTGGGATTGTCCAATCTCTGATCTGTCCTCTAACACCTCAAACAAGCATAATCTTCGAATATCTCGCATCAACATGTCATATTTTGTCCAAACTTCCACTGTCCTCACCAACCCATCATTACTGCATATTACTCATAGAGGTCATTGACCTGTAGAAGTCTTATCCGTCACTGCATCCTCTGTTCCGATAAAACACGATCTCAACAATTCTACAGTGTCTAAATCGCATGTCTGCTTTTGATCAAGCACGTATTCAGTATTACTGATGCTCTCCAACCACGTATCATACTTCATATTATCCCTCAATATCCGTGTACCGACGATTTTGTCAACTTCCAGCTTTCTAAATCGCCCCATTTTTAAATCATCACCCCGAAACACCACAGCGTAGTTTTTCATGATTATAGCTCCATCTATCAGCACCATAGGCCCCACTACCACACGGAAAGCACCCTCCCTCGGTACTATTGTTTGCTCGTCCAAGCGGTAATTAATACCCTCATATTGGGCCATACTACTCATCGACCTCTCACGGCGCCCATACAACTCAATATCATCAACATGATAGACATCATTCAAATTGCATCCAACAGCAAATCCGTAAGTGGACGTATAAAGTTCAGGTCGATTAATGCCCATCAACCTCTTCTTCATCACTTCTTTAACTCGATAATTGCAATCTCCAATTACAAGCCAACTGCACGACACTGTCAGACTAACACTAGGTCCGAACAACAACTCCACCCAAGGTAATAAACCACGACGTCTAACAAACATCGCTTCCTCCGAAAAGCCCAAGTCAATTCCTCTCTCCCCCTTATTATCCAGATTGATCTCCCACTTATCGACGTAGGAACTCATAGCTGTTATTGCTTTTGACACCATACTTCTTACATCTAGCACATCTATTACTTTTGCTAGATCAGGCTGTTTAACACAGGAGGATCCATTCGCATAATAATCAGTGTATTCAAGCAAATTCATCTGCACCAGTACTCCCCAACTCAGTCCTGCGTCACCATCATCCTTTATGACCTTATCATCCAGTCCAGTCATTAAGCCCACTTTCATACCCCTTCGCTGTTCACTTGCCATGCATATCATTCCCAACATACTCCTATTGTATTTCAACTGTTCATAATTGAGACCCGGAGTAACAATCTGTTTTGCCCATTGACCGTTGATTAAGGCAGGGTTGAACTCACACTCAGTATCACACTCTTCAGTATCTATGACTATGTCCCCATCTTCTCTATCTCCCCCTACCTCTAGGACATGGTACTCCAACACGGTACTGGTATCACTGCACAAATCCAGCACCAACGTACTATACCCAGAAGCGACGTATGAGTATTTTATTTTACAGCGTGTGTTCTCTGCACTCCACAAGCCCAATACTAATGACTCATACTCCTTTGGAGTCTTCTCCCCTTGCTGTAACACACTTACCACCCTTCGATGCATGGGGGATAGCTTGTACGGGTCTTTCTTCAAGCCCACACCATTCATAAAATCAAGATAATCGTTCAAACTGATCCGCCACACTATCGTTTTCATGCGTCGCCGGTAAAACTTCGTTACCCAATTACACGGTAACTCATTGGTGTTTAACAAACCTGTCCAACCAACAACATTTTGAGCCAGATCTTGCAATACTTTGTCCTTGAAAATACTTAGCAACACCAGTCCAACATCGAACGATCTGTCCAAAAATTCAACTCGTCTAATGCAAGCAACCAACTTCCTTTGATTAATTATGGTACTATTTAACAACTTAGCGGCTAACACCTCCGCTGGCCCGGCACCACTTAGTATCTCCAGACTCACGCCCTTCAAAGCAATCCGCCTATCAAGCCCATTACCCCATGTTACCTCCACCACAACGTTGTTCACATCCTTCTCCACAGGTTCACCATCCACCATCTCCCAGCTTGAATAATACCGCTCTACAGTTATATTAGGCACTATAACTATCCCCTCTCTAATAGTGCTGCCAAAATCGTTTTTCTCTTGTACAGTCAGACCAAAATAATCCAAATAATGAGCTTTCAACCGATGCTGGGTGCTATCGATGTTACCATTCAAACTGTGCATTAATTTATTCCAATTGGACTGTAAAGCCTTACTATAACTGGACTCACTACAGAGGTGCTGCTCATCCAGTATACCAACAAATACTTCCTTGCTAGAATCACAACCTCGGTAGAAATCACACATATACTCAGGCCTGCACAATCCATTTTCCACCACCTGTCTTATGACACCATTTTCTAAGTTCACCTTCAAACTTTTCTCTAGATATTCCAAGTTTTTAAGTCTACTGTCCAAATCATGTACTTCTTCAACATCCACTAATATCAGATCACACAATCTTTGAACACTATACATTCTCAACTCCCTCAGACAATAGGAGGCCGACCGAAGCATAACTTTGTTATCACGCCATGACACTATCGCCCCACACATGCGGCACACGCCCATGTCCCAATCCTCAAACAAACGATAAACCCTGTTGATAGTATCGTTCCTATGCCAGGTTTTAAGGGCATGAAAAACGTTTATAATATCAGCTGGAACAGGTTCAACCACCTGTCTGTTCTTGTCTGCCACTTCCGACATCATTTGCCTGACATTTGAGGCCTGAACAAAGCCTTTATCTATTTGCTCTCTTAACCAACGCTTCGAGCGACAGTAGCCATAAGATTGAAGAACAATCGCTTCATTGACTTTAGAACCCAACACTTTCACTTCCGGCGAAACATTGACATCAAGCTTATCATGCTGAACATCATACACATCATCACACATAACAGGCAACTCAACATCACTTACTTTTCTGTCTGCTTCCAAAATGCCAGGTCCCTTCTTTGGCCCAGGCATCATTCAACGTCACCAAAAAGATCCAAATTGCGTTGCGATTATCCCTGTTTACAGATGCTGCCGCAAGACCAAGTAAGTACTCTCCAAAAAGGTTGCAGAAGGCGCCTCGAAGATCGAAGAAAAGAATAAGAAAACAGTCAAGTAATTTAACAATAAGTTCGTATTATCTCCGAAGTCTCCCGAACCAACAATTACTGCGCACAATTAAGACCTTTTATTCCAAAACACAAAGGATCTTAATAAATTGTATTGTTCGGCAGTTGAAATCAATACCCTGTACAAAGTCTACAACACAAATGTTTTATAAGGAATGAACTGTACATTAATTCGTATTCTTTCGTCTTCTTCCAGCTTGAACCATGCGCACATTTGAATTGCCCGCTAAAGGTCATCCGATGCAATAAACAATCTTTCAGTTTTCAAGGTAATTTACACCGTCACACCAATGCAAGTCAGGTGGAAATGACTGACCAGCTCATGATATGTCCAGTGACACTGGAATCCAACTTCACCACATCTCACTCACCAGTAAACATATTCCAATGCATCCTCTCCACCTGGAAGGAAATCATACTCACAAGCAGAGGGATACGCACGCATGCATACACACACACATACACAGAGGGAGATTGAGAGTGAGCGAGTTGCAAATTCCAGCTAGCATTGAGTTCGAGGTGAACTGCATATATTTTGAGGGAGATTTCAGCCAGACTTGAGAAACTTTGGGTAAGACTGGAGATGATTATGTACTGTCCCACGTTCTGCAATCCGCCCGAGTATTTTGCCCCGAAAATTCTGCAGGGCACCCGAAGATAATGCTAGCTAGCTAGGATCAGTGCGTAGACGCAATGATTTGGAGAGCCAGAGTAGAAAGTGACGACCTCCAGGATGAACCAACCGACTGTGACACACACACCTCAGATCTGATTGATATGCAGGCGCCAATGAATCAGGAGCTGTCAGTGGGACTGTGTCACGTGGACTGGTGATGAGCAAAACAGTAAGTAGTCAGTGAGTGAGTGACGTCGTCCTAGCTGGCTAGCTCAGTCGACTGACTTGTTGCACTTGATGAGTGAAGTTGCATTGATTCAACAGACCGACGACCGGTGGGGACAGCAGACACCGTTGACAGACACATGGCCGGCCGGCCGGCCAGACAGGCAAGTAGACTGACTGACTGTCAAGCACTAAAAGCCTCACGAGCCTGCCAGGATTCGAACCTGGAATCTCCTGATCCGTAGTCAGGCGCGTTATCCATTGCGCCACAGGCCCACGCCACGCCGTGCACATCCCATCACATCTCAAACTCAATACACCCACCCTAACAACAACACAGCCCTACTCACTCACAATCACACTCACACACACACGCACGCCCGCACGCGCGCGCGCATTCATGCACACACCTCACCACCAATTCACCATCACATCACATCACACCACATCACATAAACAAACACAACACTCTCACACAATCGAGTAACTCGTCAAAATTAACCTTATGTTAGCATTTTGTAGGTGTTTCACTGCCTGAGTTCCTCGCGTTTTCGCCTATTTAATGTCTACGAAAGTTACGGAATTTTGGGATCCTTCTTTTCACATGTCGAATCTTGTCTATTTTTGTTACGGACAGTTGTATACAATGGACCTTGTCAATTCTTTCTCTAATGTCTTCATTTTATCTGACCAATATTCTGGGCATCTTGAAAATTTAGAAAAATTTTGCGCGCAATCGACACAGAATCTTTACTCCCCAATGTTCCAGTTCAAGAGATTGTTGATTTCGTTTGTGATTATAGCACAATT
The DNA here is from genome assembly GCA_944472155.2 of Trichobilharzia szidati. Classification (NCBI taxonomy): domain Eukaryota; kingdom Metazoa; phylum Platyhelminthes; class Trematoda; order Strigeidida; family Schistosomatidae; genus Trichobilharzia; species Trichobilharzia szidati. The sequence goes on from OX235273.1 coordinate 7,312,894, forward strand.
GTACTTTTCATTAAGTACACGTGTTCAACATAGTGTTGGGTTTCCTGCTTAGTCACGGCATAACCACAGTGCACGGACTGTCTGATCTTGTGCATATGGGATTCGAAGGGAAATGCACTAAATTCTTCTAGTCGCCCTTGCAGCTCGACGTCATCCGCTATATGTATTTCAGAGGATGTATATTGTAAACAATATGTGCATTTCCGAAACAATTCTCATATTGCAGTAAGAAATTACTCAAATCTGTCCAAGCAGCATCCATAAACACTCGGTTGTACTTGGTACTCGAAATTAAGTCTACTGCCAGGGATAATCTCCTGAAATTAGCGTACAGGTGGCACGGCAGAGTGTTCCTGAGTAGGACGGCTCCCAAATATAGTAGGAAAAGTCCACACTCAGTTGCTTTCCATTGGCTAAGGTCATCTAACGACCGACTTTTCCTCTGAAAATCAGAAGGAATGTGTTTCCTACTTACTTGCAGTTCGTTATTGATATCTGCAATAACATTACTGTCCATTTGCTTCTCTCGCCGTGCTGCAAGACCCTGCCAAAGGAACACCAAATTCTTAACAACACCAAGGTATATTAGATGCATTGGCTCCAAGGGAAACGACTTAACCATGTCAAGTGGCAATTCCCCAAGATAGGTTCTGCCCCGATGGTGACGTGCTTGAACTTAACCACGGAATGTCCTGTCATTTCTAAGGGTATGGTTCCCATTAGGAAATGTCATCCTACCCTCCAAACGACAACCGATTACTTCACAAACCTGTTTTTCCATTGTGACCGACAGTTTGTTTCACATTAGAACGAGCAGGCGTGTTACATATAAATGCTAGAACACTGACAGTCACACTCCTACCCCACCTGTCAACATATAGACCGTTTTTATAAAGATCTCCCAATTCAACTAATAGGTCCCTAGAAACCTCATTGAAGTTGTTGGGTTTTCTAAAACCACCATGTATGACAATTAAGAAAACGTCACTGACGTATGGAGTTGTGATACGACCTAGGAATGACCATAATTGCTGCGAAGAACTGTTCGATATAGATAAACTGTCATAGTTGACTTGCAAGCCAATATATTGAAAAGTACCGTAGTCAACCCAACTATCTAGATAACGCTGCAGATTTTCCTTCAGTCTAATGTGATAGGAAACACCTTGTCCAAGAAATTTAGGTACACACATGCCGCTGTCTTTTAGCGAACCTCTTATGGTTGTTGGTACATGTGGATTAAATTTACGCATACAGTCCAAGATATTTTGCGCAACAGACCCTAATACATTGTTCCTAAGGAACAATTCCACAATTGAATTTCTGACCAACTCTTTATGTGTCATCTTTCCAGGAACAACCTGAAGTTCTATTAAAATCATTTATTACATAATAATTGATGTTACGGTTCTCTTCAATTTGTGAAACAACAGTGACGGTCTCACTAGTACTAGGTATATGCACTGTTCCCTGTATAGTTGAACTTGAAGGCAAAGGTACTGTTTTATTGATTGCCACTTCTTCTCTAGATGCGCAGTAACGTTTCCAGAAGTCTCAGTCACTAAATGCTGCATCACGTAACCGTTTTTGACGGCGATAAAATCTGGAGTAGCTGTATCCAAGGCATTCATGCAGTCCACCAGAAGATATATTTCTCTTACGACTTGTTGCAGAGTGTTGAATACCCGTTGCTAACACGTTATCTGAGTTGTTTTCCTTATAATAGAAATGGACAAATAGTATACACCGAAAATCTAACTCACCTGCATGATTTATAAATCCTGTAAGAATGGTCTCTCCATATGTAAGGAGTACCGCTTATATACCTGTGTGCAAACATCCGGGTTTTTTTTAATATGAAAAGGGATGATAGGTGAACTGTAATCACAACTGTTAACATTTTCCTTGCAGCAAGTATATGTTTTCGTCTGTGAATCAACACAATCACTCCCCCTCTGGTTTCCTTTTGATACCCAAGGTTTTAATATATGACCTCGTAAACAGTGCTCAGCAATCGAAACAATTCACATTCTACTTATGACAAGTACCCATTTTCATCTGTAGGATTTCAGTCCCCCTACCCTCCATTTTGTGTTTCATATTTCGTTGTATTTCATTCATGATAAGTATATGTTTTCATCTGTTGTAGTTAACCCATTTTTATTCTAATAATTTTGGACTTTTCAATCGTGGGCCTGTCATAAGTGAACCGTTATCAACAATGCTTACACATATATCATGACAACTGCATTCATTCGACTGTTTAAAGTGCATTAAACATGGCCCAGTATGTTCTCTCAAAATTGTTTCGGTTTTCCGTATTTTTCACCTCATTTTTACTGAGCTGTTATCAAATTTCGAAACGTTGCACTAACAAAAAATTTTCTTTCCCATAGCTGGTAGAATAAATATTAGATACAATAAAACCTACCTGGCTTATAATTTTTTCTTTTTCATTTGTGACCTCGACGTCAACTGAACTGTAATCACATTCGTTGACGTTGCACAAACGAAATACATGACACTTATAAAATTATATTTGTAAAATCTCAGCGAAATTGAAATGATTAATTCCAACGTTTCCTGCGTTCGGCAATCTGGTCCGAACTTCTTCAGGGAGATTAACCGAAATTAACAATCATCGTGTTTTCAATCTCCGTTGTCTGGAACAAAATGCACATCCTAAATCCGTAGCTGTCGAGTCACCTGACAACTACAGTAGGTCGAATAAAGCAGCTCAATATTCAGAAAGAAGACAATGCAATAAGTTCGACAGGGTGCTTAAACTAAACTCTAATCCTAAACACCACAATTTCGGAAATACGTCTAATCATAAAATTCTAGATACTAACAGTTTGAACAGACATGAGGGTTTGATGTTAGCTGATGCATAGGAAATCCTGATTAACAAATAAAAATTGATATATATCACTAATTAATAATACTTGGTCAAATTCCTGATTGTCTATATCTTCCTATGGAGACGTTAAGAAATGTTTGACAACTGTTTACCCACATACGCATGCACACTCTGTTTAAAGTGTTTAACAAGGGTAGACCAATATTTGTAAGTCCGAGGTGAAATTTTGATCACAACTCATAAAATTTTCAAGTGTTGGTTTGTAGGGATTTGATTGGTTACAGGATTTCATCATGAGCTGACATCAGTTGGAGAACCATTGGAAGACCTGGGAGTACTGGACAGCTGTTTCGTCCTAGTTTGGGACTCTTCATCAGTACGCACCCACCAATCATAACCAATCATAAAATTTTGTTGATTATACTTGTTAATACTTGGACAAAGTTTTTAAAAACAAGTGATGTTCCTTTTGTATATAAACCTCTGTTATGTTAATTTCGATTAATTTCCCTGAAGAAGTTCGGACCAGATTGCCGAACGCAGGAAACGTTGGAATTACTCATTTCAATCTCGCTGAGACTTTACAAATATAATTTTTTACAAATGTCTAGCATAACAGAGGTTTATATATAAAAGGAACAACTCTTGTTTTAAACATTGTCCAATCATGAGCCATGCAACAGGCATCAACATGTATAAATAAATAAATAAATAAAATGGTATGTTTATATATAAAAGTATATCTCTTGTTTTAAATTGTTTGTCCTGTCATATGAATCAAGAAACAGCTATCAATAGGTATAATAAACAAAACAAAACAAAAATTTTTATATGAACTGTGATCAAAATTTGACCTCAGACTTTCAAAAATTAGTCTACTTTTGTTAAAATATATGTGTATATGCAGTATACAATGGTGTGCGTGTGGGTGACGAAATTATGAAGGTATTAGCATTGCGTCTTCGATCCACGTTATTTACGTTTAGAGGGATTCTTTATTGTCAAACAGGAGGCATTGCTATGGGAGCACCAGTATCACCGCTAGTCGCCAATCTATTTAAAACAAGAGTTGTTCCTTTTATTTCGATTAATCTCCCTGAAGAAGTTCGGACCAGATTGCCGCACGCAGGAAACGTTGGAATTAATCATTTCAATTTCGCTGAGATTTTACAAATATAATTTTATAAATGTCTACTTCTCACTCAGCGTTCAATTATTTTGCAACTATCCAGTCAAATCTTGATCACAGTTCATATGAAATACATTATTCATTGTAAACTTCACTCAATAATTCTTACTATTGACAAATAGATGGAATAGCCATGGGTGGTTCACCATTAGACCCAATATTAGCTGACTTCTTTCTTGCAAAACTTAAAAACGGGAAATTGAAGGACATCATCAAGGAGTTTGATATGTATTACCGATATGTCGATGATACATTTATCCTAGCTGATGAGAATGCTAACATAGACGAATTGTTGCTGAAATTCAACAACATCCACCCTTCGCTTACCTTTACTTGTGAAGAGGAGCATTAGAATAAACTACATTTCCTGGATGTCTAGCTAAGTAGGAGAGAAGATGGGTCACTTGGGAGAAGCGTGTATAGAAAAAGCACATTCATAGGGCAATACACGCACTTCCTTAGTTACGTGCCCATTAAATATAAAAGGAATGTTGTTAAATGTCTTGCGAGCAGAGCAAGTAAGATATGTACGGATGATCTCTTACAAAAGGAATTTGAATATATTCACGATTCCTTGACGGAGATGGGCTATCCGAGTAGTTTCATAAAGAAACATATGAAAAAATCAGAGAAAAAACCTGAGACTCTGACTGCACGTAAGAACTTTAGTGACCCGTTTTATTACTCATAATCGTACTATACTTTCATTGTGTAATTGTACTTTCATTTGTTTATTACTCTAAATCATGCATGTTAACAATTGATACTTTTTGTACTCGCTCGATTTTTGAATTTTGATTGCTGCAATAATACACTGTCGTATTCCTTCGCAATTGCCTTTTTAATTACGTTGTGGATGTCGAGTAATCACAACGTTAGGACACAAATATAAACGCGAAGAAGTACTAAGATATACGTGCATTCTAGTTCAGTCAAAATAGAGCAGCAACAAATTGGTGAGCCCTACGATAACTTGCTGACTCCGACGACGACGACTTTTGACCTCGACGCGTTGTTACACTTGTTGGATTAATAAAACTTTAACCTTCGTGGATCTATATATTTATTACATATTCCGAACTCATTCTTGTGTTTGCTCATCGCACAACCTGCAGTAATTTGTGGTAAGCACCTGCATTGCATTTTTCTGTTTTGCCATATTCTTATTGTGCAAAAATTTTGCTATTTTGTTACTCTTAAACCAATTTTTTACGAATTGTAACATGTCTTCCAATACCTCTGATAACTTAGAGCTGGGATCTGTTAGTGCTATCTCTCTTACTGTACCAGTTTTTAAGCCCAGAGACCCTCATCTTTGGTTTGCTCGACTGGAACATTATTTGGCTAGCAATAAGCTCACATCACAGACAGCTAAATTTGGCATTTTGAGTACAGTGCTACCAGACGAAGTCGCCGAGCAGGTACGACAATACATCGTTCATCCCAGCACAGAAGCGCCTTATGACAAGTTGAAGGAAGAGGTACTGCGATGCACTTCGCTTTCAGATAGGCAAGCACTCGATCGCCTGTTAAGCAATGTTGAGTTAGGTGATAAAACCCCATCTCAACTCATGAGGCATATGCAAAGCCTAGTTGCAGGAAGAGAAATCGATAAACGTCTCTTTTATCAAATCTGGCTGCGACGACTTCCGCAAAACATCCAGCAGGTTCTTGCCTTCGGAGACGACGACATTGACATAGAAAGGCTCACTGAAATCGCAGATCGCATGTACGAGAGGTCAACACCTCAATCTGTCGCTTCCACTAGCAGAATACCAGATAAAGTTATCACGATAGACCCACTGAATAAAGCAGAAGCCATCAGAGTCGACAAAACGTCAAACGAGCGCATAGAAGCCTTAGAACGTAAAATCGACGTGCTCACTGAGCAATTAATGGCAATGAGGGTTAATAGACAACCTACCACAACGTACAGAAGACAACGTAGCCACTCACGCAATAGGCGTAAATATAGCTTACAACAGAATATATGCTGGTATCATCGGAAATTTAGGGTACACGCAAAACGGTGCACACAACCTTGTGCTTTCCAACAAACGGTGGCGTTGGGAAACGAAAAGGCCGGCGGTCGGTGACGACTGCGGTCGCTGGCCAACACACGTCCCACAGCCGTCTATTCAGGGTGACAGACAAAACAACGGGGGCACAATTCCTGGTAGATACTGGTGCAGAAATTAGTGTAGTTCCCCCAACACCCAACGAGCGCTTACAACCAAACCCAGCATTAGTTCTCAAGGCTGCGAACAATTCTACCATAAAAACATTTGGAACTCGGAGGCAAAAACTTAATTTTGGATGCAGTACGCCATTTGAGTGGGAGTTCGTAGTCGCCGACGTAACCTTTCCTATCATTGGAATAGATTTTCTTCAACACTACGAATTGCTAGTTGACTCTAGTCACCATAGATTGATAGATACCAGTCGTAAACTATCGATTTCAGGCATCTCCACAGATGTCGAGAGTATTCGCTTGATGGTAGCCACAACAGATCAATTATCCAGGTACGATATTTTGCTAAAGAAATTTCCTGAACTGACACAGAGCGATTACTCCACAGCCTCTCTCAAGCACAACGTTACACACCATATTGTAACTAAAGGTCCACCGGTCTCAGCAAAACCACGTCGTCTAGATCCAGCTAAAATACAAATAGCAAAAGCAGAATTCAACAGATTATTAGATCTAGGAATAATACGACCGTCAAACAGCCCGTGGTCATCACCACTGCATATGGTACCAAAGAAAAACTCAACAGAGATACGACCATGTGGAGATTACCGAGCTTTAAATAAGCAGACGATAGCAGATAGATACCCAATTCCGCACATCCACGATTTTTTCCATAACATGGCAGGTGCTCAGATATTTTCCAAAATTGACCTCGTTCGTGCATACTACCATATACCGGTCGAGCCCAAGGACATCCCCAAAACGGCGGTGACCACTCCTTTTGGCTTATTCGAGTTCGTCCGCCTACCATTTGGCTTGACTAACGCAGCTCAAACATTCCAGAGATTCATTGACCAGGTATTGCACGGCCTCCCATTCACTTACGCTTATATCGATGATATACTGGTTGCAAGTAAATCCCCTGAGGAGCACGAACATCACTTAGAAACACTCTTTAAACGTTTAGCCGAATATGGAATTGTCATTAAACCAAGTAAATGTGAATTCGGTAAGAAAACTATAAAATTTTTGGGACATCAGGTAGACAATCAAGGCATTCGACCAATAGCAGAACAGCTGCAAGTCATAAAAGAATACCCGATTCCAGATTCCTTCAAAAAGTTACGCAGATTTCTTGGTCTCGTCAATTTTTATCGCCGTTTCATTCCTCACTGTGCACAGCTGGCCCAACCTCTGACAGATTTACTAAAAGGTCATGCAAAATCGCTGCACATGAGTACTTCAGCAATCGAGGCATTTGAAAAGCTGAAACAAACTCTAAGCTCAGAAACTTTACTAGTACGTCGTGACGTCAACGCTCCTATAGCGATTATGACAGATGCATCAGATGTCGCCGTCGGTGCAGTTCTTCAACAATTTTCTGCTGGGAAATGGCAACCTCTCTCCTTTTTCTCCAAACGTCTAGACGCCACTCAATCAAGATATAGTGCATTCAGTAGAGAATTACTAGCAGTCTATCTTGCTGTTAAACATTTTCGTCATATGGTAGAAGGAATACCGTTTACCATCTACACAGACCACAAACCACTAACCAAGGCCATGAATGCAAAGCACGATAAGTACTCGCCAAGAGAACTCAGACACCTCGAGTTCATTTCTCAGTTCACTTCAGATATTAGATTCATAAAAGGACATAAAAACGAGGTAGCAGATGCGTTATCCCGCATCCATATAAATACCTTAGAAAAAGACCAATTTGATCTTAAAAATATGGCTAGACTGCAAACTATGGACGAGGATCTGAAAAGAATAAAAAATAGCACGAGTACTTCCTTACGTTTGCAAGATGTTATGCTTGATGAAGGACTAATTATTACGTGTGATGTTTCCAAAGGTAAACCGCGCCCTTTTGTCCCACTAGAAATGCGAAGATCAGTTTTTTCCAAAGTACATGGCATTTCTCACCCTGGCATCCGAGCAACAGTTAAACTGATAAGTGACCGATATGTATGGCCGAATATGAATCGGGAGATTAAACAGTGGGCCAGATCATGTTTAGCCTGCCAAAAGTCAAAAGTACAACGACATACAGTTTCGCCTAATGGACAGTTTCCAGAACCTGATGGTAGGTTCCAACACATACACATTGACATCGTTGGACCATTACCACCATCTAATGGCTTTACGTACATTTTAACGTGTATTGACAGATTTACGAGATGGCCAGTAGCTTGTCCCTTACCTGATATTTCTGCTGAAACCGTTGCAAAGAGCATCGTGCAAAATTGGATTTCCAACTTCGGAGTGCCCACCATTATTACTACAGACAGAGGTTCCCAATTCGAAAGCCATTTATTCCAACAACTCACAGAACTACTGGGAATCAAACGTATACGTACTACTGCATATCATCCCAGTTCAAACGGCTTAGTGGAGAGATTTCATCGTCAACTGAAAGCATCATTGATGGCAGTGAAGGACGATGATAAGTGGAGCGAGAAATTACCTCTTGTACTTCTTGGAATACGTTCGACAATAAAACAAGATATCAAATGTTGTCCAGCAGAATTAGTTTATGGAACTACTTTACGACTACCTGGAGAATATTTCAACCCAGCCACTGAAGTTCCAACTGACGAAACTACTTTTGTACAACAACTGAGACAGCATATGAGTCTTTTAAGATATCACCCATCGCGACATCAGCTCAACCAAGCATACATGCCTGAAAAACTAGAAAATTGCACGCATGTTTTCATACGACACGACGGTGTAAGGAAACCACTTCAACCACCTTATGACGGACCATTCAAAGTAATAAGCAGAACAAGCAAAATCATCACTGTCGAACGCGGAGGAAAACACGAGATTGTAAGCATCGATCGAGTAAAACCAGCTTTCATGGAAATAGAGGTGACTGAATGTTTACCCAAGTCATCAACATCACCTAAAATTACGCCACAAAATGATTCCTGCTTTCAAGATTCAAAATCTGATGATATTCCGTCTAACAAAACAGAAAGAATCACAAGATCAGGCAGACAAGTACATTGGCCACAAAGATTTGTACAGACAATTTATTTCTAATTCATTTCCATACTACCTTATTACGGTACTATTAACTGTATGTTAAGATATAAATCTATTCTGTGACTCTTTACAATAACAACCCCATTATTATTCTAATAATTTTTCTGGTTTTATTGTTACATTTTGCACAACTTTCTAAATATTTCGGTTCGTTTCGAAGTTGTTAACATTTTTGCATATATACAGTTATATTATCAAACCTCAAAAACTTAAAATCCTCAATTCGGTTTTCATACCACAAACTCGTATATATTTCTTCTGTAATTGTAATTTACAATATCATTCCGAATACAGGTAAACTTCATTTACCTGCATTCTACGGAGGGGCTATTGTAGTGACCCGTTTTATTACTCATAATCGTACTATACTTTCATTGTGTAATTGTACTTTCATTTGTTTATTACTCTAAATCATGCATGTTAACAATTGATACTTTTTGTACTCGCTCGATTTTTGAATTTTGATTGCTGCAATAATACACTGTCGTATTCCTTCGCAAGTGCCTTTTTAATTACGTTGTGGATGTCGAGTAATCACAACGTTAGGACACAAATATAAACGCGAAGAAGTACTAAGATATACGTGCATTCTAGTTCAGTCAAAATAGAGCAGCAACAAACTCTATTTATTAAGTTACAATTTAATGGTGACTTGTCTGTCAAGTGCAATTTTACTCCAAAGACTTTCAAGGAGTATACGAAGAACATTTTACGCAGCACACCTATGTTTGTCATTCTCTAGCCGACGAATGATTGGGACGCAAACGAAAGATAAGCTTGATAGTTTTGCCACATCTATGTGCATTTATCAATTCAACTGCACCCGCGGTGACAGTTATATTGGGCGTACTACTAGACAGCTTAGCCAACGTGTGACTATTGAACATCTCCCATCGTGGTTTGGCAAAGGGCAGACAAAAACAATCGGCAGCTGAATTTTGTCACATTCGGTTGATAGTGGTCATGTTATGGAGAAAACGAAAGCTTTCAAGGTAAACCATCGCATCCTACCGAATCTTTACAATAGACTTCGTATTCGTCTACTGCACACAGTTGAGGCAGGCGGTAGACATTCGAACTGTTAAGCCTAAATTATGCTCATTCAAAAGAAGTTCGTACACAGCCATTATCCCTCCATTGAGACATAACCAACTGATGACTTCCCCACTACCTCTTACTTATATCTTCAACCCCTCTCTTATCATCCCTTAATCTTATCACATTTTCATTAAAAACGTGTTTCATTTACTTCCCATACAATCTAACATTGTTTAATCGGTTCATTTGTTTTTACTAGCCTTTATCTACTACTTCCACCTGAATAGTTGTTTGTTTAATCATGCTGTTTTTGCATTATTCGTGTTATCACAGATTGCGTCACTTTTTCATCCTTATTATTGATAAGACCATTATTATTATTATTATTATTACTATCATGACTAATTGCACAATTTATATTGAAATCAAAAGAAGACTTTGAGCGAACAATTGTTTTCGATAACTTCTTCTTCAGGCTCTACAGTTATAAATCCATCAATAATAGAGTACACATAGCCAATAAAGGCAAATGAAAATAATATCAGAAACTGTATTGGGTTGCATGTGTAAGTTGAGATGATAGTCCATTAGTTTACATAGTCAATCAAATGTGTATAGGGCGCATAGTCAGAAAAATGTGATGAAGTGTGAATGAACAATTGGGTGATATAGTGCTGTTTTATAGTCAACAGAATACAAGTGTCTTTGGGGTGAAAGAAATGCGATAGCCACAAAATACATACAAACACACATTAGCAAAGGGGACACTGAATGTGAGGGCTGACCGATAATGTCTAATGATAAAATAAAGAGGCTAAATTGTAAATTGTAATAGGATGTTACAGAGTTGGTAGGCTTAGTATAAAATCACAAAGGTTGACAAAATTAAGGGTAACAATGAGGTGAAATAAACTGGGTGAAGAAATGGATAATAAAGACATGATATCACAGAATGATAATAATGGTAATAATAATACGGAAAATTATGATCCTGGTGACCTTATAGTGGGCCAGGGTAGACAGAGAGAGTGAATAAGTTTTTTCTGTACACATAAATCTGGTCTTTCTCTATTAATCTCTAAAGCCTCAGCTATGGCTAGGAGGCGTAAACGTGTGCCTTTGGGGAGATTGTTTGCTGCTCGATACACAACTGTAAATGACTCTTCTACTTTGATGTTGTGTTCGCTATCCACTAGATGAGCCAGAATTGCACTATTTAACGATTTGGTCGCTCTTTTCCCAAGCCAGACCGGGATACGTTCACGAGTGCGTAAAGATAAATTCCTTTGGGTACGACCTATATAACTAGCTCCACAGGAGCAGTTGAATTTGTATACGCACATTGATGTCGTCATTTTGGGTAATCTATCTTTAGTGCGCAGTGTCAGTATCGGTTTGGTTGAGAAAGTGACATGCAGTTTTGCGGCACTGAAAGTTCTTTCAACTGCTCTCGTTAATCTACGGTTTAATATATCGCTGGATATATCGCCTTTGAATTGTAAATTTAAGTAAAGCTTTTTCTTACTTACTGTGTCTCGTTTAGTTTTGTGTGTAGTTTCATAGATATACTTCTTTACGAAGTTGGTAGGATAGTCGTTCTGTAGCAAGGCGTTTGTGAGGTTTTTTATTTCATCTTCAATGCAGTCGTCGGTACATATGCGCCTAATTCTATGACTAAGACAACGAATTAGGTTGCGCTTATATTGTATAGGTATGAAGCTATGGAAGTGGGTGTATTGTCCATTCCAGGTCGCTTTCCTATAGATGTTACGCTTTAAGGCACCGTCTGTTCTCTTTGTAAGAAGAACATCCAGAAATGGAATACTACCTTGGAGTTCCTCTTCACAAGTGAATTTAATAGCTGGGTGTACCTTATTGAAGACTTGGAGCAGGTGTTGTCTATACAAATTATTGTTACAAATAATAAAGGTATCGTCAACATATTGACAATAATACTCGAGTTGGTTTAGTATCTCTTTTAAAGGACCATTTTCCAATTTAGATAGAAATATGTCAGCTAATAAGGAACCAAGGGGAGAACACATAGCAATCCCATCTATTTTGCGGTAATACTCCTTATTAAATACAAATTGAACGTTCATAGTACATTTTAGTAGTAATTCTTTCAATTTATATTCACCATCTTATTACCCTGTAGACAAAACACCATGATTGGTTTATATTTGAATTTTTATTTGTAAACTTATGTAGGTATATTAGAGTTGAGCCTGATGAGATCTAATTGAAAACAACAATATTGTTCGCTTAAATGTGTTGTTCTAAATCTTCATTTGTGACAAATTCACATTCCCCAACCCCCCCCCCCTGTTGAATTATGTTCTCGTAGTATTCTTATTTATAAGTAAAAACACAGTTTTTTGTTCAGCGAAGAAATTTCTTTTCAACGACTTCATTTTCAAGCTGTTCAGTCGTATTTATATTACTGAAAAGGTCATTAAGTGGCACTAAATAATTGCTCAGTCAATATACGTATATATAAGTGATAAGAATAACGATAATTAAAATGTTATAAGGGGTAGAGTTGAAGTGGATAAATTACAAAATTATTAAAGATTGTTTTATCAGTGAATTGAAATCAAAAATGTTTTAAAAATGTCAATTGTTGTCTAAAAATTTTAAAAAATTAAGAGTACGATTACGATAAGAATGAAGATGTGAAGTGAAGTGGAAAGAATTCAAGTGGTAAAATAAAATATAGTAAAAACTAGAAAGAACATTACTATGACCAAGGTAAAGAAACGGGTTTGACAAAACGTTTTTGAACACATAATTTAGGTTTCTGTTCATGTATAGCTAAAGCTTCGGCTATGCATAAGTGAAGAAAACGTAAACTTTTGGATTGATTCGACTTTGCCATGTAGATAACTTTGAAAGATGAATCACGTGGGGCTAAATGACCTGACTCTTACAGGTGATCACAGATAGACGACTTCGCAGTTCTACGTTCGCCTTTCATTAACCAGACTGGATAGTGTTCAGCTACACGTTTTTGGAGATTACGCTTACAACGTCCAATATAAACAGCTCCACAAGAGCAGGTAAAAGAGTAAATACACATGGATGTGGACAAAAGCGGTAATCTATCCTTGACGCATTGTCTAATCATATTTCGGCTGGTAAAAACTAGTTGTAAGTCAGCTGCAGGAAAAGTACGTTTAATACATTTAGATAAACGATTTTGAATCAATTCCGAAATGGTGTCACCATTGAATGCCAGACTCATAAACAGTTTCTTCTTTGGCACTGTGATTTGTCTAGGGGCGGATTCTTTCTTGATATTACGTTCGATAAACCTTGTAGGATAACCATTATTAAGGAGATTTGATCGAAGCTTATCTAGTTCACTATCGATTGTCTCTGCAGAGCAGATTTTACGAATTCTAGAGCATAAGGAATGAATAAGATTTCTCTTTCTCCCTAACGGTACCCAACTGTTGAAGTTAGTGTACTGCCCAGTGAATGTTGGCTTTCGGTAAATCGACCTTAGCAACGTACCATTCTCTCTTCTATCTAGCTTTACATCAAGGAAGTGAAATTAGGAATTCGACTCTTCTTCGACCGTGAAAAGCAAAGATGGGTGAGAACCATTAAATATTCCAAGAAGTTCAGCAGTTGAAGAGTTTTCGTCACATACAATGAAAGTGTCATATATATATTTTTTATACATAGACAAACTACCGATGGTTTCCCTTAGTGGACCATTCAATAAGCTTGCCATGAAGACGTCCGCTAAGAGCTGTCATAAAGGAGACCCCATTGCAACTCCATCCCTTTGATTGTAGATGACATCATTAAATCTAAATTGCGCATTCAGTGTGCATCTCAATAATAGTTGTTTAAGATCTTCAGTTGGTAACCCAATGTTCATGCTATTTGAATCAGTATACTCACATAGATAGCAGATAGTGTCTACTAGTGGTACATTTGTGAACAAAGAACAAACATCTAGCGAAATCATATGCTTACCAGACACATTAATTTCATCAACACAACTGACAAGGTCAAAAGTGTCCGAAAGACTATGTTTACATAGATTTAATCTCACTGGTTCCAGAATTTCCGCAAGCCATTTAGCGGTAGGGTGATACGGTGAATTCAGCATATCCAATACAGGTCGCAGAGGGACATCATCTTTGTGCACCTTTGGAAGACCATATAAACGGGGGATAGTTGAACCAGATGGTTTAAGCTGTTCAAACATATATGGAGTAATGACGCATTCTTGCTTTAGTTTTGTCAAGGTTTTTGATAATTCTTTCTCAATATTCTCTGTCTTGTCTTTTTGATCGGGTGATTTTTGAAATTTTTCTTCATCACTCAGAATGGTACATAATTTGTTGACATAGTCATCACGATTAAGAATAACAATACCTGATCCTTTGTCTGGACGAATCAGTATTATGTTTTTGTTGTTAAGCAGTTCATTAAGCTGTCTTTTGTGTTCTTTTGATAACATATGTCATTGTCTGCCTTGCGTTCTTTGGTACTGGTAATAACAATGAAGTAATGCAGATTTAAATTGTTCAACGTCTTCACTAGACGTTGGACGCAAGTCATGTGTTTGATTCATGAGATTTTCAAACTGAACTTTTGTGTCTAATTCGTTGACTCTGGACGAAAAAGTAGAGAACTTCAGACCGAGAGATAGGATTTGCATTTGAATATGAGACAAAGATATGTTACAATAGTTGAAAACGTATTTTTCTGGTGAATCCGGATTCTTATTTCCTGTTACACCTCTGGTCAAATAGACCAGTCACATTATAGGTAATTCTCAGACAAGTCTGTAGCCGTCACACTACGTGCTCTGTGTGAAACCTACGCTTTGCGGATTGGTTGGTCTCCATATCCTATGTCCAGAGAGAGAGAGATAGAGAGTGCTATTTTTCAGTATTAACCGCAGCAGTTAGGCAAGCATGCAGTGCTTATTTTCAGCACTAAAGTGGCATTATTTCACATAGTGATCATATTTTTAAGATTTTGTCGCATTAATTAAGCACCCAGGTCTCTTTTTAAGCACGACCAGCTTTATTTCAGAACATAGTGGGT
The DNA here is from genome assembly GCA_944472155.2 of Trichobilharzia szidati. Lineage (NCBI taxonomy): Eukaryota > Metazoa > Platyhelminthes > Trematoda > Strigeidida > Schistosomatidae > Trichobilharzia > Trichobilharzia szidati. Next base: position 7,328,293 of record OX235273.1, read on the forward strand.
AGGTAGATAAAATCTTCGTTTAACATAAAAAGGCACAGGATATAGATGGATGGATTTTTGGAAAACATTAACTCAATGCTGGAGGCAATTCAATTCACTTATGAATTGGAAAGTCAGTAGGGGAGCTTCCAATGTTACATTGCAGCGTAAAAAAATAAAGAAGATGAGAAGTTAAACACTAGTGTTTAGAGGAAACTCACTCATTCAAACAGATATTTGGACTTCCGATCATCCCATCCTATGTCAGTGAAAATAGGATTGGTGAAGTGTTTAAGTGATAGAGCACAAGAACTAAGTAGTATCAAGGTAAATCTAAGACAGGAAGTGAGACACATAAGAGAAGCCTTGAAAGTTATTAATTACTCTGATAAATTAGTCAGGAAATATGTAAGGAAACATAAAAATAAAATAAATAATATTAGTAGTGATAGCGATGGTGATAATAATCATATTATTATTATTAATGACGACATGCACGTCAAACATGCGCGAGACAGGTGCAGTCAGACTAGCCGAGCATAAAAACCTATCAGCCGAATCCAGATTGGTTGACCCGAATAAGGTAAGAAATCTAGAGAATAGTTCAGCTATAGGACTCACTACATGCAATTACACACAACCATACAATAGGCTGGATGGGATGGGATAAGATGACAGTTGTAAAGTCTAATGTAACGGGGTGGAGGGAGAGATTGATAACAGAAGCTTTGTTTATCGGATCAAATACAAATACGCGTAATAGGAATGATTCAACACCTGTCCTGCGAGACATCTGGAAAATTGTTCTATCCCTACGACAAATAGGAGAAGACAAAGAGAACTATAAAACTGAAGTTTCGAAGTCGTGTGATCACAATTGATGATATGGTTGTGAACAATAATAAATTTTGTTCGAAACACTGACATCCAGTGAATAATACTATTTCTTCACTATGTGATACATCTAATAAACAAACTAATATGGAATCGCTGAAACATTCCATCGTCTCTCCTAGTCACTGAAATATCCAAGAAACCGAGTTTATTATTCGTTTTGAATTCGGAAGTCACTCGGATACTTGGATGAATATGATTAAATAGAGTAATAGAGTTTTCAATAGATTTACTACTATTACTAATAATGAGGGTATCATCCACATAACGTTTATATAGCAGAAATAACAATATGTCAATAAATCGTAAATAATCTTACGTAATTGAAAGGGTTAACACCTAACAAGTTAACTGATGAACAATCATTTAGAGAATAAATGATAAGAAACATGCGAACAAGGAATTTAAAATTTTTGGGAAAATTTGAAATAGACTATCAAAAAGACTACAGAGAGATTGTTATGCAACAATTCAAGATAATATAATTGACACTAAGTCCACAGTGGTACAAGAGGGACTGGACAAAAGACTTCTAAATGCAGAACTGAACTTTATTCTAATGGATTGCTGAAGCTTTGGCAGTCAAAATCCTCCTAAGCGGCTTGATCTTACTTGATAGATGACTTTGAATGAAATCTCTGCTGATGCTACTTGACCATTTTATATTTGATTTCCGAATTTATTTCTCGTTGCGTTTTGATACTACTTATGAGTAGGCTGTGTTTTTACACACAACTTTTTCGGTGTATTGTCTTATATTCTTCCTCTGGAGCATGATTATTTGAGGTTTTGTACTTAAATCTGCTGAAGGAGATGTGGCTTATACAGCGAAACGTTCAGAAAAATCTTGTTTTGATTTTCTTAACACGTTGGGATTAATTTAAATAATTTATAATGAATTTTCAATCGTGGGCCTGTCATAAGTGAACCGTTATCAACAATGCTTACACATATATCATGACAACTGCATTCATTCGACTGTTTAAAGTGCATTAAACATGGCCCAGTATGTTCCCTCAAAATTGTTTCGGTTTTCCGTATTTTTCATCTCATTTTTACTGAGCTGTTATCAAATTTCGAAACGTTGCACTAACAAAAATTTTCTTTCCCATAGCTGGTAGAATAAATATTAGATACAATAAAACCTACCTGGCTTATAATTTTTTCTTTTTCATTTGTGACCTCGACGTCAACTGAACTGTAATCACATTCACTGACGCTCCACAAACGAAATATATTATTATTTACAATCTTCATATGTGATCATTTCACATTCCCCTACCCCCTGTGTTTAATTATGTTTTCGTAGTGTTCCTTATTTACTGTCACAACTCTGGTCAAATAGACTAGGTTCGTCTACGGGTTCGAGAACATTTACCGGCTTGGTTCAGCAGGGGGGGGAATGAAATGCATAAAAAGCTCGATCCTGTTACACCTGCGCGATACTGCACATCGCATCGATGTCAACACAGCTTTCAGGGTTATATACCGAATTCCGAAGTCGTTATCACGTACAGTTCGCTTACGTCTCCTACACATAGCTGAAGCTGTTGCAATAAGATCGACTAAACCGGAACTTTGTATCCAAAAAGAACACGTCCAGACGCTGTTCCTACCATGGCCAAACTTGGATTGATGATTCTTCTTCTCACCAAGAGTGCTTCTTCCCCTTAACCCTCTTGGCTTTTTTTTTTCTTTGCTTATTATTACAAATATTATTATTACAATTATAATTATTATTATGCGCTTCATGCAAACATTCTCTCAATACTATCGAATTTTCCACTTATACTATCCGGACTTATTATCATTAAGAACACAATATTCAGCGAAGAGACTCTTTTCAAAGAATTTATTATCAAGCTGTACAATCGTATATATATGGTTTTTATAAAAATTATATCCGGTGAGAGAATTAGGTCAAAGGTGTGAATACATGAAATAATAATAGTAGTATGAAATGCAATTAAAATATCTGTGATTATAATCATTGTTTAATTTAAAGTGGCACAATAATTAATGTCGTATATAGAGGTAAAACCAACAGAATCTTCCAATATGGTCGTCAAAAAGGACATGTTCCAAATTGGTTATTAAAACGCAGAGAAAATCCCAACGCAGTTAATCTGAATAGAAATCCATCATCATCACCATCCATTGCAAAACACTTATTAATGTCAGGTCACAAAATCAATATTATTAATGACGGCTTCACAATTATTTCATCACATAACTCTAATTCAAGGTTGGTTATTGAAGGTAATGGAAGCATTTTGGAGGATTAATCACTTACAACTTAGACTGTGTGTGTGCAAAAACGACACAATAGACTTGAACCTTCGCCTACCATGAACTGACTACTTGACCTATTTAAATGTGATGATTGGTCATTAGTGCATACTTTTGTTTTTTATATAACTGAGTATTTGTCATGCGTGCATTGGTGGCATAGCGGTTAGGACGCTTGCCGACCATGCACATGGTTCGGGGTCCAATCCCCGGCCGACGTACTCCTTTACCTCGCTTAGCCAGAAATAATGCTGATGAAGAGAAAAGGTTGGGCATGAGGCAGGCTAGCAACCCCATCCTGTAAAAATAAACACTGCTACAGAAACTTCAAGCCACAAGCTTGAAGCCCTATGTTCCACTGGGGAACGTGAAGGAAAAAAAAGTTTGTCATGTATTTTATTGTATTCTATCATTGTTAACCATGTTAGATGTAAAGTGGTTGTAAAGAAACTACGAAATGAAGATATCATCTCGCGAAATTTGTTTTCAAAATGCCTTATTCATATATGGTTATTACTCAAACAGTATGATTTATTTTCTTACTGACTGACACTAACGTCTGTATGTATATGCAGACATCTGTAAAAGTTATATCTGTGCAATCTCAGAGAAACTGAGTTGAAAAATAATTCCAAAGTTTCCCACATTCGGCAAACTAGTTCGAACTTCTTCAGGGAGATTAATCGAAATTACATTAACGAAGGTTTATGCAGAGAAGCCGTCTTTTCAAGATAAGGTTGTTTTGGATAAAACTGAATGTATGTGTCGAAACTCATCCATCAATGTGTCACTCCTGGATATTTTTCGGGCCCTTGAAAACAAACATTTCACTAGATGGCCGTCTTCTTACTTTAAGGATAGGAAACAGCATACTGTTTTGGCTGGAAAGCGCTCCACTTCTCAGCTAACTGAAAGTGGTGTGCCTCAAGGTGCAGTACTTTCCCCATTTCTTTTCTCTTTCTTTTTGCATGACCTTCCGAACTCACCCAAAGTTAACTTCATTAAGTATGCTGATGATCTGACCGTTTCTGTCCCTGTAGTTTCCACATCGGATTGTTCCCATATGAATGGCTTCTTAGCTGAAGTTAAGGATTGGTCTGGCTCAAATGGTCTTAAACTAAATCCAACTAAATGTAATACTGTTGATTTCAGCTTGAGAAGTGAAAAAGACATGCATGGATTGATCCAATCTCATGATTGTTGTAATATTGATGGTGACATGATAGAGAGTAAGTCAAGTGTTTCTTATCTTGGCATTAGTTTCTCTTCAAACCTTTGCTGGTCGTCTCATATTCTTATAGTTTCTAAAAAGATTTTCTGTCTGACTTATTACATAAAGAAGTTGAGGCACTCAGGTATAACCCAATCTCTTCTCATACAATCTATTAATTCATGTGTTTTGCCCATCATTCTTTATTGTTCTCCATTATTCTTCCCTGGGCTACTCAAGAAAGACCATATAATACTACGAAGAACATTGAAGGCTGTAAGTAGGGTCAGTGCTATCCCTTTGACTCAACTAACCGACACTGTTGTCAATAGGCACATGAATTCTTGTAAACACTTAGCTAAAGTTATCTTGTCTGATAGTGAACATCCTCTTTATTCACATTTGTTTCCTTGCATCTCTTCGGGTAAGACCAGAAGAAATTTCATAAACATTTATGCTCGTACTACAAAATATAAAAATTCGACCGTACCATATTTGGCACGAGTATTGTGTGAAGAGACGAATATCAGAAAAGAACTTTTACAACTTTTAAATCATTAACTAAACTATAAAATGTAATGATGCATATTATTGCATGTGTTATTTGTTATATTATTTATTTATTATTCACTGTGACCTAGAAATGGTGTGATTTTGTTGGGGTTTTTATTTTTTCCTATTAATTATCAATATTTTTAACATTTCATACATTTATATAATTATAAAAAGAGCTAAACCAATGCAATATGTAAAATGAAACGCTGAAAATTCCATGCCGTAAATTGTTATTGTTGTGGAATAAAGTGATTATTATTATTATTATTATTATTATTACTAGAGAACGTCTGCAGTGGATAGGAACAAAACTGGTGAAATGAAGATATTGTCCAATTCATATCTGTTTACGAAATATAGATCGCTTAATTGTTCCATCGTCTCTCCTTGTCACTGAAATATTCAAGAAACCGAGTTTATTATTCGATTCGAATTCGGATGTCACTCGGATATTTGGATGAATATGATTAAATAGAGTAATAGAGTTTTCAATAGATTTACTACTATTACCAATAATAAGTGCATCATCCACATAACGTTTATAAAGCATAAACTCTCCAAGGATACCTTGCATTTGTTTTTACAATTTCGACATGAATATATCTGGTAACTGTGACCTAAGAGGGCTCCTCATCTCAACACCATCGATTTGTTTGTACGCCTTTTCTTGGAAGGTGAATCTGAAATCAGACTTCTAAAGACAGCTGAGGCCTTGGCGATTCATGACTCTAAGCCAGACCTTGGTGTACAAAAGAAGTATGTACAATCCCTACTTCTGCCTTGGCCGTAGAGGGATAGACATTTATTTATTAATTTTGTTTTTTTAGTTATTCTATGTACTTTTCCCTTATTACTACGATTATTATTAATATTATTATCATTATTATTAGTAGTATTCCACTTGACCCACTTGACATTTTAAACCCAAAATTATTAATTTTTATATTTTTATTTTTTACAATATTGAATTCTATCTTATCAAATTTCACACCATGTTATGTAACTAATTGGTGGATGGTGACTAGCAGTGAAATCCAGGATGCGCATTTCGTCCTATTTGGGACCCGTCGTCTGGATGTACCTGCATTTCTCAGTGAGTGATGATGTTTCCTGGATTCCACTGCTACTCATCCACCAATTAAATACTAACTAAATGCCCAGACATCGTCGAAGCATCTGCTCAAGAAGCCGACATGTTAACCTGAGACCGAGCACTTCGGTCCAATCAATCGACGGGAAAATCCAAAATTCAATTAAAAAAAACATGTTATGTAACATTTTAAATTCGTCTACTAATCTTATGATTATGTACCCCTTTTCAAAATCTACACACCTTATGTATTATTCTATATACGACATTAATTATTGTGCCACTTGACATTAAACTATGATTATAATCACAAATATTTTAATTGCGTATTATACTATTATTATTTCATGCATTCACACCTTTGACCTAATTCCCTCACCGGATATAATTTTTTTTAAAACCATATATATACGATTGTACAGCTTGATAATAAATTCGTTATTGGAAAGAGTCTCTTCGCTGAATATTTTGTTCTAATGTAAGTGACACCTCAGATCTGATTGATATGCAGGCGCCATTGAATCAGGAGCTGTCAGTGGGACTGTGTCACGTGGACTGGTGATGAGCAAAGCAGTAAGTAGTCAGTGAGTGAGTGAGTGACGTCGTCCTAGCTGGCTAGCTCAGTCGACTGACTTGTTGCACTTGATGAGTGAAGTTGCATTGATTCAACAGACCGACGACCGGTGGGGACAGCAGACACCGTTGACAGACACATGGCCGGCCGGCCGGCCAGACAGGCAAGTAGACTGACTGACTGACTGTCAAGCACTAAAAGCCTCACGAGCCTGCCAGGATTCGAACCTGAAATCTCCTGATCCGTAGTCAGGCGCGTTATCCATTGCGCCACAGGCCCACGCCACGCCATGCACATCCCATCACATCTCAAACTCAATACACCCACCCTATCAACAACACAGCCCTACTCACTCACAATCGCACTCACACACACACACGCACGCACGCCCCCGCGCGCGCGCATTCATGCACACACCTCACCACCAATTCACCATCACATCACATAAACAAACACAACACTCTCACACAATCGAGTAACTCGTCGAAATCAACTGAAACCAAGCACGGTCAGTCAACCACACTACTTCACCCTAATCCTAACATCGACTACTCCATTCAATCGTCCACAATCCACTACGGGCAATAGCCTACCACATTCACTAATCAATAACAAACAGACGAGAGCCAAACGAACCAACCCAACAACCAACCAACCAACCAACCAACCAAGAAACAAACAAGCAAAACACCATAATTTTTGAATTTAATTTAATTTTAATTTTTTAATTTTATCATAGATTGACTCCACACAGTATTTTTGATACAAGTATGGAATTTTCAGCATGTGACATCGGTAGCCCAAATTTTGCAGGCCGACCATTGATATCGGGTGTGCGTCGGCCGGGGATCGAACCCCGAACCATGTGCATGGTCGGCGAGCGTCCTAACCGCTATGCACAGAGGGAGATTGAGAGTGAGGGAGTTACAAATTCCAGCTAGCATTGAGTTGGGGGTGAACTGCATATATTTTGAGGGAGATTTCAGCCAGACTTCAGAAACTTTGGGTAAGACTGGAGATGATTATGTACTGTCCCACGTTCTGCAATCCGCCCGAGTATTTTGCCCCGAAAATTCTGCAGGGCGCCCGGAGGTAATGCTGCCCAGGTGACTTTGATTTTTTAGTTTTACTTAACCATCTTTTTTACGAATTTTTTCAGTTTTTGAATTTAGAATCATTGTGCATGACTCTTATTTAAGTACGATTTATGTTTAAATGCATTAATATTCCGTGTTCAATTCGAAGCACGCTATACTTTTTGTATCTTCGCCTTCTCTCTGGCCATTTCTCTCTACTCACTCCACTCAAACCGTGTTGTATACTTTGGATTTATTGCAGGAACATATCATCCTTATCCAAAGACAAATCTACAAGCGGAACTCAGCTTCTATCAGTAGACACGATTCCAACAATCAACGCTTCTGTGGATTATATAAATAATTTGTAGCAGTGGAATTTAACAACATATCCAAGTAACCTATTAATTAGTATAACTCATTACTGCATTTCGATAACATATTGTTGCATTGTACTCTCATTGACTTGAATTTTTATTCGCATATTTGTTGTGTTATTTAACTTGCTGTAAACACTCCCTTACAATTTCATTTATGAGCCCGACTTTATACGAACACGTAGCCTTCTTATCTGGATTCTGAATGTCTTTCTGGCTGAAAAACTCTGCACAAACTTTTCAACGCTTCGTGGACCAAATCACGCAGTTCCTTGACTTTGTGTTCGTTTGTATCAATGACGTACTGATTGCTTGCAATTCGGAAGAGGAACATTAGAATCATCTTAACACTTTGTTTCAGCGTTTCGAACAGTATGTTGTCGCTATAAATCCTAAGAAAGGCATTTTCGGTGCCTCTTCTATTGAGTTCCTGGGACACTACATAACTACCGAGGGAATCAGGCCTGCTGAGGAAAAGATAGATACAGTCAAAAACTTCCCCCAACCAGACTCTTTGAAGAAAGTCCGAAAATTTTTGGGGTGTTTTATTTCTATCGACGTTTTATTCCTTCGTGTGCCTCTATCGTCCAACCTTTAACCGATCTCCTTAAAAGTTATGCTAAAAAATTGCAGTGGTCAGCGCAAGCACACGAATCTTTCTGCAACGCTAAAGACGCTTTATCTAAAGTCGCTATGTTGTCTCACATCAACCTCGAAGCATCCCTTATCTTGTGCACAGATGCCTCCCAAGTAGCTGTGGGCGCGGTGTTACAGCAGAAGATTAATGGTGACGTTATCCCACTTTCTTTATTTTTGAAGAAGTTAGAACCGGCTCAGACACGTTACAGTATTTTTGGGAGAGAATTGTTGGCTATATACCTAGCAGTCAAGCATTTCAGTTACTTACTACAGGGTCGTCATTTCACTATTTTTACTGACCACAAACCTCTGTGCTATGCTTTCACTACTCCGCTGGATAAAAACTCCCCAAGAGAAGCCAAACAGTTAGACTATATCTCCCAATTTTCAACTGACATACAGTATATCAAAGGGGACGCAAACGTGGTAGCTGATTTTCTTTCAAGATGTGATATAAACCAGCTTGAAACTTCAGTAGACGTCAATCTCGACCGTATGGCTCAATTACAAAGAGACGACGCATAACTTCGAAATTGTCGTGGAAACTCTTCCTTACAGTTCAGGGACGTACCTATTCCCTTATCAGATGCAACTATAGTTTGCGATGTATCTACCGGCACTAACCGTCCGTTTGTTCCTCTCAGATGCCGAAGAGCTTTATTCGACCACTTACATTCACTCTCTCACCCTGGAGTGCGTGCCACGGTCAGACTCATCAGCGAACGCTTCGTGTGGCCTAAAATGAACTCTGACATTCGGAGATGGGCACGAGAATGTCTCCAATGCCAATGCTCCAAAGTACACCGCCACACTGTCAGAACACTGAAAACGTTTGATTTACCGGACAGGAGATTTCAGCACGTTCATATACATATTGTAGGACCATTGCCAACGTCGAGAGGATATACACATATCCTGACAGCCATTGATAGATTTACTCGTTGGGCTATTGCATGCCTGCTGAACGATATATCTGCCGAAAATGTTGCTTTGGTTTTCGTCAACCGTTGGGTGTCAAATTACGGTGTACCAACTACTATTACATCCGATAGGGGTGCTCAATTTCAATCGACGCTGTTTCGTGAACTGGCGAGACTCCTGGGAGTGGAACATATCTCCACAACAGCCTACCATCCGGCAGTGAATGGTCTTGTGGAAAGATTCCACAGACAACTGAAAAGCTCCCTGATGGCACAGAATGATACATCTAAGTGGAGTGAATACTTACCTCTGATTTTACTCGGTATCCGCTCTACGATCAAAGAAGATTTAGGATGTACACCGCCTCAACCCGTTAACGGAAACAACCTAACCTTGCCTGGACAGCTAGTTTCCTCAGTCGATTAGACGGACGTGAACATTGCTGACTTCACTAACCGACTAACTAGACAAATGCTTCAACTTCAACCAACAGCACCTCGACGAGATCAGATCAACAAACATCTGAAAACTTGCAAATTCGTCTTTGTTCAAGTCGACGCCACCAGAAAAGGATTGCAACCCCCATATAAAGTTCCCTTCCAAGTTATCAAACGTTCAGACAAACACTTTACAGTGAACAAAAATAGAAAACGGGAGACTATTTCTATTGATTGAATCAAACCAGCCTACACAGACAGCAATTTTGAAGCTACATCGACAACGGCACAACCAAATAATCAGACATTTGATTCCACTCCAACGGCACCAAGTATTCTGCACCCTCCATATCAAACACGTAATGGTCGACAAATCAGTAAACCGGCTCGCTACGTTCATTTTGTGGACTGATAAAAAAATGTAATTTTTTTTAATGTTTAGACATTATTATCATGATTATTGCTATCTCTTCGTACACCTAGATGTCACTGTTACTATAAAAGCTAATTATCACTATTATTTATTTATTTATTTATGTGTATCTCAGCTACAAAACAGGTATCGCATTTTTTTCAGAAACGATTCATTTTCAATCGATTTTTTTCTTTCCCCCCTTTAATGACTCCATACATATAGATGTCTTTGTTTATGCATTAAAAATCTTTGTTTATGATTTGTGCAATGAGAAACTTGACCTCATTTAATTGACATGAAATTCTATTTGAATTTTTGTTAATGAAAACAAAACACGTAGATCAGCGAAGAGTCTCTTTTCGGCGAATTCATCTTCTTAGCTGTACAATCGCAAATATATATGCATTGTTTTGTTTGTATGTGTACATTAAGTTTGTCAAACAAAGTTGCAATCGGTTAAGGTTAATTTTAACTAAACAAGTGAAGGTTGGTAATACAGGTCAAGAAAACTAGGATAGTAACAAAGGTGATGAGTTGTCAAAAACAGTTGTAATGATAATAGTGAGTTCTACTCAGGATGCACATAGAAACAAAGTAGAAATTATGTAACAGATCTAAGTGGATACAAGAATTACAATTGCTTAAGGTTATTTTAACTAAACAGGTGAAGGTTGGTAATATAAGTCAAGGCAATTAAGTGCTAGGATAGTAACAAAGGTGATGAGTTGTCAAAAACAGTTGTTAAAAGAAGTTATGCAATAATAATATGAATATTTTGATGAGTGAGTTTTACTCAGGATGCACATAGAAACAAAGTAGATAATATGAAACTATGTAAGAGATCTAAGTGAATACAAGAATTATAAGCAACTAAGGAACAGGCAAAGAAACAAAGTTATCAGAATAAAATAAATAAAACGAACGCCTCCTTCAAAGTAATCTACCGAGTCAAGAACAACATGTCAAAGGCAATACGGTTTCGTCTCCTCTGTATCGCTGAAGCTCTAGCCATTCACATGGAAAAACCGGAGCTGTGCATACAAAAGAAGATTACTCAACCACTTCTACTCTCATGGTAACAATGTTTTGATTTTTATTTATTTTATTCTGATAACTTAACTTTGTTTCTTTGCCTGTTCCTTAGTTGCTTATAATTCTTGTATTCACTTAGATCTCTTACATAGTTTCGTATTATCTACTTTGTTTCTATGTGCATCCTGAGTAAAACTCACTCATCAAAATATTCATATTATTATTGCATAACTTCTTTTAACAACTGTTTTTGACAACTCATCACCTTTGTTACTATCCTAGTTTTCTTGACCTGTATTACCAACCTTCACTTGTTTAGTTAAAATTAACCTTAACCAATTGTAACTTTGTTTGACAAACTTAATGTACACATACAAACAAAACAATGCATATATATTTGCGATTGTACAGCTAAGAAGATGAATTCGCCGAAAAGAGACTCTTCGCTGATCTACGTGTTTTGTTTTCATTAATGCCTGGATGGGGATTATCCATGAATTGAATTTTTGTTGTTGAACTATCTGTAAACGCGTTCAAACTTTACACGGTTCAGATATATACATTTTTTCCCTTACATGGATGTTATTATGTATGCTTATATTTTTTTATCCTAAAAATGGTTATTATTATTATTAACTTCACTAGCAGTGATGGTCTCTGACGGTCTCTCCGGACCTCTACGGGGGGAGCCGTGTGGAGTAAGAAACAATATGATTGTACACTTTTTGGTTTGATGTTGAAATTAGAAGCATTGTACATGACTCTTGTTTAAAACGATTTATGTTTAAATACATATAAGTGTTTGGTTCATTTCGAAACACACTATACTGTTAGTATCTTCGCCTTCTATCTGGCCATTTCTGTCTACTCACTCCACTCAAACCGTGTTGTATACTTTGGATTCATTGCAGGAACCTATCATCCTTATCCAAAGACAAATCTACAACCGGAACTCAGCTTCTATCAGTAGACACGATTCCAACAATCAACGCTTCTGTGGATTATATAAATAATTTGTAGCAGTGGACTTTAACAACATATCCAAGTAACCTATTAATTAATATAACTCATTACTGCGATTTGATAATATATTGTTGCATTGTACTCTCATTGACTTGAATTTTTATTCGCATATTTGTTATGCTAATGAACTTACTCTAGACAGTCCCCTACAGACGCAATGTTTTGGAGAGCCAGAGTAGAAAGTGACGACCTCCAGGATGAACCAACCGACTGTGACACACACACCTCAGATCTGATTGATATGCAGGCACCAATGAATCAGGAGCTGTCAGTGGGACTGTGTCACGTGGACTGGTGATGAGCAAAACAGTAAGTAGTCAGTGAGTGAGTGACGTCGTCCTAGCTGGCTAGCTCAGTCGACTTGATGCACTTACTTGATGAGTGAAGTTGCATTGATTCCATTCAACAGACCGACGACCGGTGGGGACAGCAGACACCGTTGACACATGGCCGGTCGGCCGGCCGGCCAGACAGGCAAGTAGACTGACTGACTGACTGTCAAGCACTAAAAGCCTCACGAGCCTGCCAGGACTCGAACCTGGAATCTCCTGATCCGTAGTCAGGCGCGTTATCCATTGCGCCACAGGCCCACGCCATGCACATCCCATCACATCTCAAACTCAATACACCCACCCTATCAACAACACAGCCTGACTCACTCACAATCACACGCACGCAAGCACGCCCCCGCGCGCGCGCATTCATGCATACTTTTGACCATCATTTCACCCTCGGATATTGATATCGTGATTTTAATAATGGAAGTCTCTTCTCGCCTATGTTTATCCGCGCGATGTATATCTCTGCAGTGTTCCTTTCTCTATTTGAATATTTTACCCAGTGGATCTGTTAGTAGGAAATCAGATAAGGAGTTGCAGTCGTTGATCACTCTGCGAGTGAATCTAATCTACAAACGTATTTTATTCGACCTCTGTGTGAGCACCTTCTTCAGGTGTTCTCGTAAACTTATCGTAGAGCGAGAGAAGAGTTTCGAAATATCGATCCCTAAATTACCCTAGGATTTATGGTAATCCAAAATTAAATCACCTTTCCTCCTTCGGTATGATAATGCGAAGATATTCAAATGCTCCATCCTCTTAGCATAAGGAAGGTGTGAGATACCACAAACTAATTTCGTTTCTACCCTCTATACTCTTTTCAGGATATGTGCCTCCTTTTTGAAGCATGGAGTCGCCGCTTTTATACAGTACTCTAGATGAGATCTGGCATGTGTTGCGTCGGTGGCACAGTGGTTAGGACTCTCGCCGACCATGCACATGGTCCGAGGTTCGAGCCCCTGCCGGCGCACACCCGATATCTATGGTCGGCCTGTGAAATTTGGTCTACCGATATCCATGCTGAAAATGCCATACTTGTACTGAAAATACGGTGTGGCATCAAGTTGTAACCAAAATAAAAATAAATAAATAAACATACCGTCGTCTAATCGTTTGAAAGATCTTCGAAGTTCCCATAGCATTCGAAGAGCCTTAGCTGCGGCTCCACTCCAATTTGCTGTTGTTTTTAATTCATGGCTAACAATAATTCCTAAGTCCTTTTGTCCCTTAACATCTGGCAGTTCTGTGTTCCCCAAGGAGTACGGCGTGTAAGACTTCTGACCTAGGTGCAGTACCACGCTTTTCTTGGAATTAATTTTCAGACTCCAAAGGTTAGCCCATTCGGCTAATTTATCTAGATCATTTAGTAGTACCAACTTATCATTGTTACTATTTACGGTTGGCCATATCTTAATATCGTCCTCAAATAATAAGGAAGATGAGGTAAGAGTTTTCGGCACTTCATTTACGTATAATAGGAATAACAGGAGGCCAAGTACAGTTCCCTGAGGTACTCCACTTAGTAATGCTTTACACCCTGACAGTATACCATTAACTCTTACCTTCTGCCTCCTATCCATCAGGTAGTCGCTAAACCACTCACATAAGCGTTGGTCTAATCCAAAATGTTTAAGTTTACTAAGAGGACCTAAATGGGATACCTTATCGAATGCTTTACTAAGATCGATAAATACAACGTCCAGTAGATGGTTTTTATCCCTGGCCTCGACCCAATCTTCCCTAGCTAACAGTAAGTTTGTCAAGCAGAATCGTCCTGGTCGGAATCCATGCTGTTCCACTGCCAGTAAGCCATGTTGTTTCATATGAGCTAAGAGCTGATCCCTTCTGAGTTTTTCTAACACCTTCGCTATAATGCAGGTCAGACTTACCGGCCTGTGGTTATATACCAATTGCCTGTCCCCCTCTTTGAATATAGGGCTTATAATGGCATCGTTCCAGTCTCTGGGTAGCCTAGTCTGAGTCAGAGACATCTGAAAAATCTCCGTAAGTGGAATGTATATGATATCCGCCAAGGAGATTAGTAATCTACGGTGAAGCCCTTCTGGTCCAGGTGATTTACCTGGCTTCAACTTAGACAGTAGTTTCAGAACCAGTGCATCATCTACCACAATTGGATGCATTTTAGGGGCTACATCAGTTACCTCGCTACACCCCTGAGTGGTACGATTAGGCGAGAAAACATCACAGAAGTATTCGGAAAGCTTCTCAGCTTTTGTTTCGTCCGACTCGGCAGTCTCTCCTGTGTTACTAATGAGGGACGGTAAGCCACTGCTAGTTTGAGTCCTGCGTTTGATATACGAGTACAGTCTTTTTGGATAATGCACACAATCCAGTACTGACTGTCTCTCATACTCTATACGACTTTTGTCAATCTCATACTTGCAAAGGTTTCGAACTTTGCAGTATTCTATCCGAAACTCATCCTCACCAGCCACAGCCATCCGGTCCCATAAGTTCTGTCGTTTTCTTAGTAACCTCCTTATTTCATTACTAATTCAAGGTGGTTTATGCGATAGCTTTTGAGGCATAGACCAAGGTACAAAGGGTGCAGTGAAGCAATCAAGTACATTCCTAAATCCCATCCAAGCCTCCTCGACAGTCTGGTGTCTATCAGCTAGGGTTGCTGCATTTCGAATTGCAGGTATATTCGCTTTCCAAACGTTTCGACGAACCGCTGTTGACCTATGTATGACAGCCTAAATCCTAAACATAAAAGTGATAACGATACGGTCACTATTGCCTAGCGGCGCCAGGCACCTAATATCACTGACACCCTCCTTCTGGTGTGTAAGCTCCAAGTCTAGAGTGAAAAGATCATGTTCAGGATGTTATCGTGTTGGTGCATCTATATGCTGCACTAGTGCGCATTCAAGTACTGTCAGTAGGAGTTCCCTGTTAAACAAGTGTACGAAGTAGTTGATGTTAATTCCTCCCAATTAATATGTGGGGCATTAAAGTCACCTACTATTAGACACCTATTCCTACTACTCCACGTCCTGAGGTGATTTAGAACGAAATCGTCAGCTTGGCTGGTAGGACTTCTATAAATAACCCCAATTGTCACAGTGCCCTTGTTCAAGTTAATGACGCAGCTTGCGGCTTCATAGATGCCGCTGTCATGAGCTTCCAACAACGTCGATCTAATTCCCATGTCATCTTGGATGTATAGAGCAACTCCCCCACCTTTCCGACTACTTACTCTGTCTGCTCTAATACAGATGTACCCAGGTATGAGTGGAGCTAAGTCTATACCCATTAACAACCATGTTTCGGTGATCGCAATCACATCCGGGTGTAGTTTCTCAGACAACACTCCTAGTTCAGGAAGCTTATTCCTAAGACTGCAAGCGTTTGTTTAACATACTGAGAGGCCTACGTGTTCACTCGACTTATGAACAGAGGTCTGCGTAACATAGCTTTCCGAGACCTCACTACCCGAAAACCCAAGAGTTTGAGGTCTTTTTCACCTTTTTCTAATCGGGTCTTTAATTCAGCCACGGCTTCTCTTCTCCTAATTCTATCTTCCAGAGGCCAGTCTAGCCTAATTCTCCTTGTATTCCTAATCTTGAATGCGTTGTTGAGAATAATAGTATTCTCCATCTCGTTCCCCAGTACTACCTTCAGCAGTCGTGGGGAACTTTCCGTTGCATCGGCGATTCGTTAACCGATTCTGATGACTTTCCTTATGTGAACTCCATTTGATTTTTCTGGAAGTATTTTACGGATGATGAAACTAACTATCTCGAGATCATCAGCATGTCGAGCAGCTGGATCTACCTTCTTCGATTCCTCCAAATTCCAAATTACGATACTGTAACTTGAGTCTGAAGGTTTAACAACCTTATTAGTGTTTACGGCCGTTGAGACCTTATCACTAACCACAGTACTTTTCTCTTTCCTGTGATTCTTAAGCTTCCTATTCTTCGGCACTAACCAGGTGGAATCAGTTAGTTCCACTTTGCTCTCGCCGCAGTTGGAAGCCGTACGTCCACCAGACACGCAACGCTTCGTCATTGTAGTATCACCCTACTGTCTTACAATGTTGGCACTGTTTACCCTCCTAGGTTTTCGGGGCTTTTTGTGTGCTGTTGCAGACTGCTGGGCACACTTTACCTCTGTTGCTTCTTTCGAAGCTTAGGGATGTGGTTCTGTCTCAATCTTATGACTAAGGCCAGAATCCTTGCTTCTAACATCTGTACTAGATGCTGGCTTTTTCCCCTCATATGGAACAGCCTGCCCCTAGATGTCAGAACTTGCATCTCGGTCATAAGTTCCAAACGCTCTCTGTACAGACTGTTTCCTTCGACTGATGAAAAAATATTTACTTCTGGAACGAATCAATTTTTAGAATAGTATAATAACTAAATAAGGCGTAAAACTTCCCTGTACACGATAAACAGACTAGTCCTATTCGTGTCCACAAAATGTTTTCCCCCTCTGGTACTTTGCTGCTCGACTCTTCTTTTCTATTTGGCTTGTAGTGGAAGTTGTACAGATTTACAGTAAGACTGGAGTTGAACAGGAATTCAAGTCACTTACTTATATATCAATCTTCAAGGTTTTCGCTAGGGATGACACAGTATCCTTGAAATATCAGCTGTCACTATAACAGGACTCTGTACAGCATCCTATACAACAAGCAGTATCCATGATCTACAATAGTTTTCAACGTCTTAATCAACTCTCTTGTCAAGGAACTTAACTCTAAGTTCCCATAATATGCGAAGACGCTCCGAACCGATAATCACTATGACTGCTTCTCAACTTTAACTCCAAAATAGCAGAATTTGTAAGAAAAAAGTTGTATTGTTTGGCAATTAAAATCAAGATCAGTACAAAGTATGTTAACAAATGTTTTACAAGGAAAGTACTGTATTTTTATTCGTCCATCCCTTCTTCTTCCATCATGCCAATAACCTTGAACTGAACTGCCAACGCGGGAACCTGGGCCGGGAACCGGGACTAGGCTAAAACGGAAAGCAAGACACAAAAGCCCAACACACAACAAGCATGCTACATCAAACCTGTACACCTCCCCGTGTGTAGGACCTTCCTCAGTGATCGAAACTTTCCTTCGCACTCTCTGTCGACAGTACCACCAGTGATCTGGTCCTCGGGGTGTTGGTTGCTTCGTGTCACTCGCGCACAATCCCCCTCCCAGGCGTATCCAATCGTGTACAATGACTCTAACACCACTCGATTCGCTTACAATTGTAGAAGACTAGGAACGACTTCAGAAGTACTTACAATAACATTACAAGATGATTCACACAATGCGACAACTATAAAATTAACCAGCAATTAGATAAATTGGAACCAACTTTATTACTTAACACAGATATATATGTACAATCAATACATCAAATGTTGTGGATTCTGCCTTGACGAGCTACCCTTGAAGAATTGTAGGACTTACAGCAGTACGCCTACAACCCTTCTCAGGTTGATTCCCTAAGTTGGAAAAGCGTCGGATTGTCCAATCTCTGATCTGTCCTCTAACACCTCAAACAATCATAATCTTCGAATATCTCGCATCAACGTGTCATATTTTGTCCAAACTTCCACTGTCCTCACCAACCCATCATTACTGCATATTACTCATAGAGGTCATTTACCTGCAGAAGTCTTATCCGTCACTGCATCCTCTGTTCCGATAAAACACGATCTCAACAATTCTACAGTGTCTAAATCGCATGTCTGCTTTTGATCAAGCACGTATTCAGTATTACTGATGCTCTCCAACCACGTATCATACTTCATATTATCCCTCAATATCCGTGTACCGACGATTTTGTCAACTTCCAGCTTTCTAAATCGCCCCATTTTTAAATCATCACCCCGAAACACCACAGCGTAGTTTTTCATGATTATAGCTCCATCTATCAGCACCATAGGCCCCACTACCACACGGAAAGCACCCTCCCTCGGTACTATTGTTTGCTCGTCCAAGCGGTAATTAATACCCTCATATTGGGCCATACTACTCATCGACCTCTCACGGCGCCCATACAACTCAATATCATCAACATGATAGACATCATTCAAATTGCATCCAACAGCAAATCCGTAAGTGGACGTATAAAGTTCAGGTCGATTAATGCCCATCAACCTCTTCTTCATCACTTCTTTAACTCGATAATTGCAATCTCCAATTACAAGCCAACTGCACGACACTGTCAGACTAACACTAGGTCCGAACAACAACTCCACCCAAGGTAATAAACCACGACGTCTAACAAACATCGCTTCCTCCGAAAAGCCCAAGTCAATTCCTCTCTCCCCCTTATTATCCAGATTGATCTCCCACTTATCGACGTAGGAACTCATAGCTGTTATTGCTTTTGACACCATACTTCTTACATCTAGCACATCTATTACTTTTGCTAGATCAGGCTGTTTAACACAGGAGGATCCATTCGCATAATAATCAGTGTATTCAAGCAAATTCATCTGCACCAGTACTCCCCAACTCAGTCCTGCGTCACCATCATCCTTTATGACCTTATCATCCAGTCCAGTCATTAAGCCCACTTTCATACCCCTTCGCTGTTCACTTGCCATGCATATCATTCCCAACATACTCCTATTGTATTTCAACTGTTCATAATTGAGACCCGGAGTAACAATCTGTTTTGCCCATTGACCGTTGATTAAGGCAGGGTTGAACTCACACTCAGTATCACACTCTTCAGTATCTATGACTATGTCCCCATCTTCTCTATCTCCCCCTACCTCTAGGACATGGTACTCCAACACGGTACTGGTATCACTGCACAAATCCAGCACCAACGTACTATACCCAGAAGCGACGTATGAGTATTTTATTTTACAGCGTGTGTTCTCTGCACTCCACAAGCCCAATACTAATGACTCATACTCCTTTGGAGTCTTCTCCCCTTGCTGTAACACACTTACCACCCTTCGATGCATGGGGGATAGCTTGTACGGGTCTTTCTTCAAGCCCACACCATTCATAAAATCAAGATAATCGTTCAAACTGATCCGCCACACTATCGTTTTCATGCGTCGCCGGTAAAACTTCGTTACCCAATTACACGGTAACTCATTGGTGTTTAACAAACCTGTCCAACCAACAACATTTTGAGCCAGATCTTGCAATACTTTGTCCTTGAAAATACTTAGCAACACCAGTCCAACATCAAACGATCTGCCCAAAAATCCAACTCGACCAATGCAATCAACCAACTTCCACGTGGTCTCCCTTTGTCTAATTATGGTACTACCTAACAACTTAGCGGCTAACACCTCCGCTGGGCCGGCACCACTTAGTATCTCCAGACTCACGCCCTTCAAAGCAATCCGCCTATCAAACTCATAACCCCATGTTACCTCCACCACAACGTTGTTCACATCCTTCTCCACAGGTTCACCATCCACCATCTCCCAGCTTGAATAATACCGCTCTACAGTTATATTAGGCACTATAACTATCCCCTGTCTAATAGTGCTGCCAACATCATTCTTCTCTTGTACAGTCAGACCAAAATAATCCAAATAATGAGCTTTCAACCGATGCTGGGTGCTATCAATGTTACCATTCAAACTGTGCATTAATTTATTCCAATTGGACTGTAAGGCCTTACTATAACTGGACTCTCTATAAAGATGCTGCTTATCTAGTATACCAACGAATACTTCCTTGCTAGAATCACAACCTCGGTAGAAATCACACATATACTCAGGCCTGCACAATCCATTTTCCACCACCTGTCTTATGACACCATTTTCTAAGTTCATCTTCAAACTTTTCTCTAGATATTCCAAGTTTTTAAGTCTACTGTCCAAATCATGTACTTCTTCAACATCCACTAATATCAGATCACACAATCTTTGAACACTATACATTCTCAACTCCCTCAGGCAATAGGAGGCCGGCCGAAGCATAACTTTATTATCACGCCGTGGCACTATCGCCCCACACATGCGGCACACGCCCATGTCCCAATCCTCAAACAAACGATAAACCCTGTTGATGGTATCGTTCCTATGCCAGGTTTTAAGGGCATGAAAAACGTTTATAATATCAGCTGGAACAGGTTCAACCACCTGTCTGTTCTTGTCTGCCACTTCCGACATCATTTGCTTGACATTTGAGGCCTGAACAAAGCCTTTATCTATTTGCTCTCTTAACCAACGCTTCGAGCGACAGTAGCCATAAGATTGAAGAACAATCGCTTCATTGACTTTAGAACCCAACACTTTCACTTCCGGCGAAACATTGACATCAAGCTTATCATGCTGAACATCATACACATCATCACACATAACAGGCAACTCAACATCACTTACTTTTCTGTCTGCTTCCAAAATGCCAGGTCCCTTCTTTGGCCCAGGCATCATTCAACGTCACCAAAAAGATCCAAATTGCGTTGCGATTATCCCTGTTTACAGATGCTGCCGCAAGACCAAGTAAGTACTCTCCAAAAAGGTTGCAGAAGGCGCCTCGAAGATCGAAGAAAAGAATAAGAAAACAGTCAAGTAATTTAACAATAAGTTCGTATTATCTCCGAAGACTCCCGAACCAACAATTACTGCGCACAATTAAGACCTTATTTTCCAAAACACAAAGGATCTTAATAAATTGTATTGTTCGGCAGTTGAAATCAATACCCTGTACAAAGTCTACAACACAAATGTTTTATAAGGAATGAACTGTACATTAATTCGTATTCTTTCGTCTTCTTCCAGCTTGAACAAGACCGAACCATGCGCACAATAGAATTGCCCGCTAAAGGTCATCCGATGCAATAAACAATCTTTCAGTTTTCAAGGTAATTTACACCGTCACACCAATGCAAGTCAGGTGGAAATGACTGACCAGCTCATGATATGTCCAGTGACACTGGAATCCAACTTCACCACATCTCACTCACCAGTAAACATATTCCAATGCATCCTCTCCACCTGGAAGGAAATCACAAGCAGAGGGATACGCACGCATGCATACACACACACATACACAGAGGGAGATTGAGAGTGAGCGAGTTGCAAATTCCAGCTAGCATTGAGTTCGAGGTGAACTGCATATATTTTGAGGGAGATTTCAGCCAGACTTGAGAAACTTTGGGTAAGACTGGAGATTATGTACTGTCCCACGTTCTGCAATCCGCCCGAGTATTTTTTCCCCGAAAATTCTGCAGGGCGCCCGAAGATAATGCTAGCTAGCTAGCTAGGATCAGTGCGTAGACGCAATGATTTGGAGAGCCAGAGTAGAAAGTGACGACCTCCAGGATGAACCGACCGACTGTGACACACCTCAGATCTGATTGATATGCAGGCGCCAATGAATCAGGAGCTGTCAGTGGGACTGTGTCACGTGGACTGGTGATGAGCAAAGCAGTAAGTAGTCAGTACGTGAGTGAGTGACGTCGTCCTAGCTGGCTAGCTCAGTCGACTGACTTGTTGCACTTGATGAGTGAAGTTGCATTGATTCAACAGACCGACGACCGGTGGGGACAGCAGACACCGTTGACAGACACATGGCCGGCCGGCCGGCCAGACAGGCAAGTAGACTGACTGACTGACTGTCAAGCACTAAAAGCCTCACGAGCCTGCCAGGATTCGAACCTGGAATCTCCTGATCCGTAGTCAGGCGCGTTATCCATTGCGCCACAGGCCCACGCCACGCCGTGCACATCCCATCACATCTCAAACTCAATACACCCACCCATTCAACAACACAGCCCTACTCACTCACAATCACACTCACACTCACTCACACACACACACGCACGCACGCCCCCGCGCGCGCGCATTCATGCACACACCTCACCACCAATTCACCATCACATCACATCACACCACATCACATAAACAAACACAACACTCTCACACAATCGAGTAACTCGTCAAAATTAACCTTATGTTAGCATTTTGTAGGTGTTTCACTGCCTGAGTTCCTCGCGTTTTCGCCTATTTAATGTCTACGAAAGTTACGGAATTTTGGGATCCTTCTTTTCACATGTCGAATCTTGTCTATTTTTGTTACGGACAGTTGTATACAATGGACCTTGTCAATTCTTTCTCTAATGTCTTCATTTTATCTGACCAATATTCTGGGCATCTTGAAAATTTAGAAAAATTTTGCGCGCAATCGACACAGAATCTTTACTCCCCAATGTTCCAGTTCAAGAGATTGTTGATTTCGTTTGTGATTATAGCACAATTGTACTTTTCATTAAGTACACGTGTTCAACATAGTGTTGGGTTTCCTGCTTAGTCACGGCATAACCACAGTGCACGGACTGTCTGATCTTGTGCATATGGGATTCGAAGGGAAATGCACTAAATTCTTCTAGTCGCCCTTGCAGCTCGACGTCATCCGCTATATGTATTTCAGAGAATGTATATTGTAAACAATATGTGCATTTCCGAAACAATTCTCATATTGCAGTAAGAAATTACTCAAATCTGTCCAAGCAGCATCCATAAACACTCGGTTGTACTTGGTACTCGAAATTAAGTCTACTGCCAGGGATAATCTCCTGAAATTAGCGTACAGGTGGCACGGCAGAGTGTTCCTGAGTAGGACGGCTCCCAAATATAGTAGGAAAAGTCCACACTCAGTTGCTTTCCATTGGCTAAGGTCATCTAACGACCGACTTTTCCTCTGAAAATCAGAAGGAATGTGTTTCCTACTTACTTGCAGTTCGTTATTGATATCTGCAATAACATTACTGTCCATTTGCTTCTCTCGCCGTGCTGCAAGACCCTGCCAAAGGAACACCAAATTCTTAACAACACCAAGGTATATTAGATGCATTGGCTCCAAGGGAAACGACTTAACCATGTCAAGTGGCAATTCCCCAAGATAGGTTCTGCCCCGATGGTGACGTGCTTGAACTTAACCACGGAATGTCCTGTCATTTCTAAGGGTATGGTTCCCATTAGGAAATGTCATCCTACCCTCCAAACGACAACCGATTACTTCACAAACCTGTTTTTCCATTGTGACCGACAGTTTGTTTCACATTAGAACGAGCAGGCGTGTTACATATAAATGCTAGAACACTGACAGTCACACTCCTACCCTACCTGTCAACATATAGACCGTTTTTATAAAGATCTCCCAATTCAACTAATAGGTCCCTAGAAACCTCATTGAAGTTGTTGGGTTTTCTAAAACCACCATGTATGACAATTAAGAAAACGTCACTGACGTATGGAGTTGTGATACGACCTAGGAATGACCATAATTGCTGCGAAGAACTGTTCGATATAGATAAACTGTCATAGTTGACTTGCAAGCCAATATATTGAAAAGTACCGTAGTCAACCCAACTATCTAGATAACGCTGCAGATTTTCCTTCAGTCTAATGTGATAGGAAACACCTTGTCCAAGAAATTTAGGTACACACATGCCGCTGTCTTTTAGCGAACCTCTTATGGTTGTTGGTACATGTGGATTAAATTTACGCATACAGTCCAAGATATTTTGCGCAACAGACCCTAATACATTGTTCCTAAGGAACAATTCCACAATTGAATTTCTGACCAACTCTTTATGTGTCATCTTTCCAGGAACAACCTGAAGTTCTATTAAAATCATTTATTACATAATAATTGATGTTACGGTTCTCTTCAATTTGTGAAACAACAGTGACGGTCTCACTAGTACTAGGTATATGCACTGTTCCCTGTATAGTTGAACTTGAAGGCAAAGGTACTGTTTTATTGATTGCCACTTCTTCTCTAGATGCGCAGTAACGTTTCCAGAAGTCTCAGTCACTAAATGCTGCATCACGTAACCGTTTTTGACGGCGATAAAATCTGGAGTAGCTGTATCCAAGGCATTCATGCAGTCCACCAGAAGATATATTTCTCTTACGACTTGTTGCAGAGTGTTGAATACCCGTTGCTAACACGTTATCTGAGTTGTTTTCCTTATAATAGAAATGGACAAATAGTATACACCGAAAATCTAACTCACCTGCATGATTTATAAATCCTGTAAGAATGGTCTCTCCATATGTAAGGAGTACCGCTTATATACCTGTGTGCAAACATCCGGGTTTTTTTTAATATGAAAAGGGATGATAGGTGAACTGTAATCACAACTGTTAACATTTTCCTTGCAGCAAGTATATGTTTTCGTCTGTGAATCAACACAATCACTCCCCCTCTGGTTTCCTTTTGATACCCAAGGTTTTAATATATGACCTCGTAAACAGTGCTCAGCAATCGAAACAATTCACATTCTACTTATGACAAGTACCCATTTTCATCTGTAGGATTTCAGTCCCCCCACCCTCCGTTTTGTGTTTCATATTTCGTTGTATTTCATTCATGATAAGTATATGTTTTCATCTGTTGTAGTTAACCCATTTTTGTTCTAATAATTTTGGACTTTTCAATCGTGGGCCTGTCATAAGTGAACCCTTATCATTTATTCTTACACATATATCATGACAACTGCATTCATTCGACTGTTTAAAGTGCATTAAACATGGCCCAGTATGTTATCTCAAAATTGTTTCGGTTTTCCGTATTTTTCACCTCATTTTTACTGAGCTGTTATCAAATTTCGAAACGTTGCACTAACAAAAAATTTTCTTTCCCATAGCTGGTAGAATAAATATTAGATACAATAAAACCTACCTGGCTTATAATTTTTTCTTTTTCATTTGTGACCTCGACGTCAACTGAACTGTAATCGCATTCGTTGACGTTGCACAAACGAAATACATGACATTTATAAAATTATATTGCCGAACGAAACGTTGGAATTAATCATTTCAATTTCGCTGAGATTTTACAAATATAATTTTATAAATGTCTACTTCTCACTCAGCGTTCAATTATTTTGCAACTATCCAGTCAAATCTTGATCACAGTTCATATGAAATACATTATTCATTGTAAACTTCATTCAATAATTCTTACTATCGACAAATAGATAGAATAGCCATGGGTGGTTCACCATTAGACCCAATATTAGCTGACTTCTTTCTTGCAAAACTTGAAAACGGGAAATTGAAGGACATCATCAAGCAGTTTGATATGTATTACCGACATGTCGATGATACATTTATCTTAGCTGATGGGAATGTTAACATAGACGAATTGTTGCTGAAATTCAACAACATCCACCCTTCGCTTACCTTTACTTGTGAAGAGGAGCAGGAGAATAAACTACATTTTCTGGATGTCTGGCTAAGTAGGAGAGAATATGGGTCACTTGGGAGAAGCGTGTATAGAAAAAGCACATTCATAGGGCAATACACGCACTTCCTTAGTTACGTGCCCATTAAATATAAAAGGAATGTTGTTAAATGTCTTGCGAGCAGAGCAAGAAACATATGTACGGATGATCTCTTACAAAAGGAATTTGAATATATTCACGATTCCTTGACGGAGATGGGCTATCCGAGTAGTTTCATAAAGAAACATATGAAGAAATCAGGGAAAAAACCTGAGACTCTGACTGCACGTAAGAAACCTCTATTTATTAAGTTACAATTTAATGGTGACTTGTCTGTCAAGTGAGATTTTACTCCAAAGACTTTCAAGGAGTATACGAAGAACATTTTACGCAGCACACCTATGTTTGTCATTCTCTAGTCGACGAATGATTGGGACGCAAACGAAAGATAAGCTTGATAGTTTTGCCAAATCTATGTGCATTTATCAATTCAACTGCACCCGCGGTGACAGTTATGTTGGGCGTACTACTAGACAGCTTAGCCAACGTGTGACTATTGAACATCTCCCGTCGTGGTTTGGCAAAGGGCAGACAAAAACAATCGGCAGCTGAATTTTGTCACATTCGGTTGATAGTGGTCATGTAATGGAGAAAACGAAAGCTTTCAAGGTAAACCATCGCATCCTAACGAATCTTTACAATAGACTTCGTATTCGTCTACTGCACACAGTTGAGGCAGGCGGTAGACATTCGAACTGTTAAGCCTAAATTATGCTCATTCAAAAGAAGTTCGTACACAGCCATTATCCCTCCATTGAGACATAACCAACTGATGACTTCCCCACCACCTCTTACTTATATCTTCAACCCCTCCATTATCATCCCTTAATCTTATCACATTTTCATTAAAAACGTGTTTCATTTACTTCCCATACAATCTAACATTGTTTAATCGGTTCATTTGTTTTTACTAGCCTTTATCTACTACTTCTACCTGAATAGTTGTTTGTTTAATCGTGCTGTTGTTGCATTATTCGTGTTATCACAGATTGCGTCACTTTTTCATCCTTATTATTGATAAGACCATTATTATTATTATTATTACTATCATGACTAATTGCGCAATTTATATTGAAATCAAAAGAAGACTTTGAGCGAACAATTGTTTTCGATAACTTCTTCTTCAGGCTCTACAGTTATAAATCCATCAATAATAGAGTACACATAGCCAATAAAGGCAAATGAAAATAATATCAGAAACTGTATTGGGCTGCATGTGTAAGTTGAGATGATAGTCCATTAGTTTACATAGTCAATCAAATGTGTATAGGGCGCAAAGTCAGAAAAATGTGATG
The DNA here is from genome assembly GCA_944472155.2 of Trichobilharzia szidati. Classification (NCBI taxonomy): domain Eukaryota; kingdom Metazoa; phylum Platyhelminthes; class Trematoda; order Strigeidida; family Schistosomatidae; genus Trichobilharzia; species Trichobilharzia szidati. Next base: position 7,355,681 of record OX235273.1, read on the forward strand.
AAGTGTGAATGAACAATTGGGTGATATAGTGCTGTTTTATAGTCAACAGAATACAAGTGTCTTTGGGGTGAAAGAAATGCGATAGCCACAAAATACATACAAACACACATTAGCAAAGGGGACACTGAATGTGAGGGCTGACCGATAATGTCTAATGATAAAATAAAGAGGCTAAATTGTAAATTGTAATAGGATGTTACAGAGTTGGTAGGCTTAGTATAAAATCACAAAGGTTGACAAAATTAAGGGTAACAATGAGGTGAAATATACTGGGTGGAGAAATGGATAATAAAGACATGATATCACAGAATGATAATAATGGTAATAATAATACGGAAAATTATGATCCTGGTGACCTTATAGTGGGCCAGGGTAGACAGAGAGAGTGAATAAGTTTTTTCTGTACACATAAATCTGGTCTTTCTCTATTAATCTCTAAAGCCTCAGCTATGGCTAGGAGGCGTAATCGTGTGCCTTTGGGGAGATTGTTTGCTACTCGATACACAACTGTAAATGACTCTTCTACTTTGATATTGTGTTCGCTATCCACTAGATGAGCCAGAATTGCACTATTTAACGATTTGGTCGCTCTTTTCCCAAGCCAGACCGGGATACGTTCACGAGTGCGTAAAGATAAATTCCTTTGGGTACGACCTATATAACTAGCTCCACAGGAGCAGTTGAATTTGTATACGCACATTGATGTCGTCATTTTGGGTAATCTATCTTTAGTGCGCAGTGTCAGTATCGGTTTGGTTGAGAAAGTGACATGCAGTTTTGCGGCACTGAAAGTTCTTTCAACTGCTCTCGTTAATCTACGGTTTAATATATCGCTGGATATATCGCCTTTGAATTGTAAATTTAAGTAAAGCTTTTTCTTACTTACTGTGTCTCGTTTAGTTTTGTGTGTAGTTTCATAGATATACTTCTTTACGAAGATGGTAGGATAGTCGTTCTGTAGCAAGGCGTTTGTGAGGTTTTTTATGTCATCTTCAATGCAGTCGTCGGTACATATGCGCCTAATTCTATGACTAAGACAACGAATTAGGTTGCGCTTATATTGTATAGGTATGAAGCTATGGAAGTGGGTGTATTGTCCATTCCAGGTCGCTTTCCTATAGATGTTACGCTTTAAGGTACCGTCTGTTCTCTTTGTAAGAAGAACATCCAGAAATGGAATACTACCTTGGAGTTCCTCTTCACAAGTGAATTTAATAGCTGGGTGTACCTTATTGAAGACTTGGAGCAGGTGTTGTCTATACAAATTATTGTTACAAATAATAAAGGTTTCGTCAGCATATTGACAATAATACTCGAGTTGGTTTAGTATCTCTTTTAAAGGACCATTTTCCAATTTAGATAGAAATATGTCAGCTAATAAGGAACCAAGGGGAGAACACATAGCAATCCCATCTATTTGGCAGTAATACTCCTTATTAAATACAAATTGAACGTTCATAGTACATTTTAGTAGTAATTCTTTCAATTTATATTCACCATCTTATTGTCCTATAGACAAAACACCATGATTGGTTTATATTTGAATTTTTATTTGTAAACTTATGTGTATTAGAGTTAAGCCTGATGAGATCTAATTGAAAACAACAATATTGTTCGCTTAAATGTGTTATTCTAAATCTTCATTTGTGACAAATTCACATTCCCCAACCCCCCCCCCTGTTGAATTATGTTTTCGTAGTATTCTTATTTCCTCTTACACCTCTGGTCAAATAGACCAATCACATTATAGGTAATTAATAATAATAATAATAATCACTTTATTCCACAACAATAACAATTTACAGCATGGAATTTTCAGCGTTTCATTTTACATATTGCATTGGTTTAGCTCTTTTTATAATTATATAAATGTATGAAATGTTAAAAATATTGATAATTAATAGGAAAAAATAAAAACCCCAACAAAATCACACCATTTCTAGGTCATAGTGAATAATAAATAAATAATATAACAAATCACACATGCAATAATATGCATCATTACATTTTATAGTTTAGTTAATGATTTAAAAGTTGTAAAAGTTCTTTTCTGATATTCGTCTCTTCACACAATACTCGTGCCAAATATGGTACGGTCGAATTTTTATATTTTGTAGTACGAGCATAAATGTTTATGAAATTTCTTCTGGTCTTACCCGAAGAGATACAAGGAAACAAATGTGAATAAAGAGGATGTTCACTATCAGACAAAATAACTTTAGCTAAGTGTTTACAAGAATTCATGTGCCTATTGACAACAGTGTCGGTTAGTTGAGTCAAAGGGATAGCACTGACCCTACTTACAGCCTTCAATGTTCTTCGTAGTATTATATGGTCTTTCTTGAGTAGCCCAGGGAAGAATAATGGAGAACAATAAAGAATGATGGGCAAAACACATGAATTAATAAATTGTATGAGAAGAGATTGGGTTATACCTGAGTGCCTCAACTTCTTTATGTAATAAGTCAGACAGAAAATCTTTTTAGAAACTATAAGAATATGAGACGACCAGCAAAGGTTTGAAGAGAAACTAATGCCAAGATAAGAAACACTTGACTTACTCTCTATCATGTTACCATCAATATTACAACAATCATGAGATTGGATCAATCCATGCATGTCTTTTTCACTTCTCAAGCTGAAATCAACAGTATTACATTTAGTTGGATTTAGTTTAAGACCATTTGAGCCAGACCAATCCTTAACTTCAGCTAAGAAGCCATTCATATGGGAACAATCCGATGTGGAAACTACAGGGACAGAAACGGTCAGATCATCAGCATACTTAATGAAGTTAACTTTGGGTGAGTTCGGAAGGTCATGCAAAAAGAAAGAGAAAAGAAATGGAGAAAGTACTGCACCTTGAGGCACACCACTTTCAGTTAGCTGAGAAGTGGAGCGCTTTCCAGCCAAAACAGTATGCTGTTTCCTATCCTTAAAATAAGAAGACAGCCATCTAGTTGCCCAGGTCTCTGTCTGTGCTGAAATCATCTTTCCTAATAAAAGTGTCCTAGGAACAGAGTCGAAAGCTGCAGTATAGTCTAAAAAAGCTGTTCGAACGAACTTAGCACCCTTATCAAGGCAGGAAACAATATTGTGGTGTAGTACAACGGCTGCATCTAATGTACTTCTTCCACACTTGTAAGCAAACTGCTTAGGGTCACTAAAAGCTTTTAAAGAAGGTTTAAGAATGTTCAAAAGAAGTTTCTCCATAGTTTTCAAAAAAGGAGATGTTATAGCGACCGGTCTAAACTTTATACCTGCTCCAGAAGATGATTTCTGTACAGGTAAAACCTTGATTTCTTTCCAGTCAGCAGGTACCGTTTCCTTGTTAAATGATGCATTAAAGATTTGAGTAAGAGGATGACACAAGATGTCTGCACACTTTTGAAGAAGAATGCCTGGTACACCATCTGGACCAAGGCTGTGTGTTGGATTTAAAGATTTCGCAGACAAGTCTGTAGCCGTCACACTAAGTACTCTGTGTGAAACCTACGCTTTGCGGATTGGTTGGTCTCCATATCCTATGTCCAGAGAGAGAGAGTGCTATTTTTCAGTATTAACCGCAGCAGTTAGGCAAGCATGCAGTGCTTATTTTCAACACTAAAGTGGCATTATTTCACATAGTGATCATATTTTTAAGATTTTGTCGCATTAATTAAGCACCCAGGTCTCTTTTTAAGCACGACCAGCGTTATTTCAGAACATATAATGTGGGTAGATAAAATCTTCGTTTAACATAAAAAGGCATTATACGAGGATAAGTTAGAATAATCATTATGATGATAAAGATTTTTCTATAGCTTGGTTTGTAAGGGTTAGTTATGTTTTTACGAGTTGATTACGGATTGATATTATCAGTTAGAGAACCATTGAAAGGCACCAGGGAATACTGGTTTTGTATTGTCCCAATGAATGAATGAAAAACAAAACGATATTGCTGTTTTTACTGATGTTTCGCTATTTAATGCTGCTGCTAATAGCTTTATCAAAGTATTATTAAATCAGAATTTACAAAATCTCAGCATACATATAGCAAAGAGTTAAGAGGGACATATTGAAAGTCAAAATAACAACGAAGGTCACTAAACAAAATAACAAAGGTAATAGTACATCTGTTATGATATCAAAACAAACTTGATCATCGTTCGTCAGTAAGGGGTCATTTTCACGTTGTCAGTTTGGCCAATTGGTAAAGATAACAAAATCAAAGTCAAGTGTAGATTGTTGGGTTTGATCAGTGTGTAAAATTATACAGGCAGTGTGTGTGTTTACATATTGAACTTGCTTATCACATTACATAGGTCAAACTAGTAGAACAGGGGCAGTCAGACTAGCTGAACATAAAAACCTAGCAAAATCTAAATTGGTTGACGCGAATCAGATCAGAAATCTAGAGAATAGTTCAGCCGTAGATAGCACTACATGCAATTACACACAACCATACAATAGGATGGGATGGGATAAGATGACAGTTTTAAAATCTAATGTGACAGGGTATAGGGAGAGATTGATAACAGAACCTTTGTTTATAGAATCAACTGGGAGAGAATACGTGTAATAGGAATGATTCATCACCTGTCCTAGATATCTAGAAAATTCTACTACCCATACGATAAATAGGAGAAAACAAAGAAAGCTATAAAACTCAAGTATCAAAGTCGTGTGATCACAATTGATATGATTACGAACAATAAAATTTGTTCGAAACGTCATCCAGTAAATAATACTGCTTCACTCACTGTGTGATATATCTAATAAACAAACTAATATGGAATTACTTACTACCACACAGTGCCCAAGTTTTACACATATATTCACATTCGTGTTGATTTTATCACTTGATGGGGAAGGGAGGTGTTGTAACCAGGTCAAATTCTGTTTTAGTCCATCATTCCTATTCAGACAATTTAATTCCACTTGATATGAAGTGCTTCTGATTGGTGTAAGACGTCCTTTGTGATTTCTGAAATAATCCCCATGAAGTGACAAAATCAACACTAATGTGATATGCAAGTTCACTACGTAAACACACACTGCTTTTATAATTTTACACACTGATCAAATCCAACAATCTACACTTGATTTTGATTTTGTTATCTTTACCAATTGGCCAAATTGACAACGAACGAAAAATGACCCCTTACTGACGAACGATGATCAAGTTAATAAACTTTATATCGAACCCCGCTGGTGCGTGCTACTGAAGAGTCCCAAACCAGGACGAAACAGCAGTCCAGTACTCCCAGGTTTCCCAATGGTTGGTTCTCTAACCAAAATCAGCTTATGATGAAATCCTGTGAACAAAAAACCTTTATTATAATGAATATCATATACCCAATGCCCGAATTTTTTCAAACTGTTAAAAGTGCACTTGGTTTGGACATATGTAGGTTAGAATAAGTTTAGAATTGTTATCAGCATGGGAAGCAGTGGGGTAAACTTACCTATTTCTGTCACTTACATAAGAGACATTATCTTATAATATGTACAGAAGGTGTCAGATCCACCTTCCAAGATAAGGCGCACAAACAAATCATCAATGGTGTTGCGATGAGGAGCCCTCTTGCGTCCCTGTTAGCAGATATATTTACGTCGAAATTGGAGAAACAGATGCAAGGTATCCTTGGAGAATTTATGCTGTATAAACGTTATGTAGAGGATACACTCATTATTGGTAATAGTAGTAAATCTATTGAAGACTCTATTACTCTATTTAATCATATTCATCCAAATATCCGAGTGACATCCGAATTCGAATCGAATAATAAACTCGGTTTCTTGAATATTTCAGTGACAAGGAGAGACGATGGAACAATTAAGCGATCTATATTTCGTAAACAGACATGAAGTGGACAACGTCTTCATTTCACCAGTTTTCTTCCTATCCAGTATAGACATTCCCTAGTGGAATGTTTGTTTTCAAGGTCCCGAAAAATATGCACGAGTGACACATTGATGGATGAGTTTCGACATATACATTCAGTTTTATTAGCTAATGGTTATCCATAAGGCCTACTTTATCAATTGTCACAGTAAGGATAGACCACATCTTGAAAATACAGCTTCTCTACCAAACAAAGCTATCTTTATTATCCTGTCTACCATTCAAGGGTGACGAGATTATGCAGTTGACAGCTAGCTCAAAGACTTCGGTCAGCCATCAAGTGCGCATTCTACGCCGTATCTCTCTCTCTCTCACATGACGAACATTTTCGACCCTTGTGCCTACGATTAAAGGACGAAATTCTGTGAACTTTACTTCAAACTGTAACTACAAGTTCACCTGCATTTGCAGTGACACACACTATATAGGTAGAACCAATAGAATGTTCCAATATGGTCGTCAAAAACAGCATGTTCCAAAATGGTTATTAAAATATATAGAAGATCCCAATGCAGTTAATCTGAATAGAAATCCATCATCATCACCATCCACGGCAAAGCACTAATTAATGTCAGGTCACAAAGTCAATATTATTAATGACGGCTTCACAATTATTTCATCACATAACTCTAATTCAAGGTTGGTTATTGAAGGTGATAGTTGGAAGCACTTTGGATTAATCACTTACAACTTAAACTGTGTGTGCAAAAACGACACAATAGACTCCAACCTTCACCTACCATGAACTGACTACTTGACCTATTTAAATGTGATGATTGGTCATTAGTGCGTACTTTTGTTTTTTATATAACTGAGTATTTGTCATGCGTGCATCGGTGGCATAGCGGTTAGGACGCTTGCCGACCATGCACATGGTTCGGGGTCCAATCCCCGGCCGACGTACTCCTTTACCTCACTTAGCCAGAAATAATGCTGATGAAGAGGAAAGGTTGGGCATGAGGCTAGCAACTCCATCCTGTAAAATAAACACTGCTACAGAAACTTCAAGTCACAAGCTTGAAGCCCTATGTTCCACTGGGGAACGTGAAGGAAAAAAAATTTGTCATGCATTTTATTGTATTTTATTATTGTTAACCATGTTAGTTGTAAAGCGGTTGTAAAGAAACTACGAAATGAAGATATCATCTCGCGAAGTTTGTTTTCGAAATGCCTTATTCAAATATGCGACAAACAGTGGGCAATGAGGAAACAGGCATAAAATGGACCCCCACAAAAATCTTGGAGGATCTGCACTTCGCCGATGATATATGTCTGATTTCCAACAAACTGGAAGACATGCAAACAAAAAGCAACAAGTTAGCAGAAGAAGCACCAAAGATAGGACTTCAGGTGAACATAGATAAAACAGAGGTAATGAAATTTCCTGGCCAACACCACCAACAGCAACAACAACAGACAACAATCAGCATAAATGGGAGGAACCTGAAAGAAACAACCTCTTTTACGTACCTGGAAAGCTTCGTCTCAACTACAGGCTACTGGAACTGACGAGGATATCAAAGCAGCGAGGATCGGGAAAGCAAGACAAGCTTTCACTACTCTCAAGTCTGTGTGGCGGTCAACAGCACTCAGCATCAAAAATAACATCCGGATTTTCAACTCCAATGTGAAGTCAGTCAGTGCTATTATACGGATCAGAAACTTGCACTGCGCGTCATAAAGAGCATCTCAAACAAACTACACACCTTCATTAACAGTTGTCTTCGCTCAATACTCAAGATCAGATGGCCAGCCAGAAAACATCAGCAACAGGGATCTCTGGGAGCGAACCAACACAGCAGGAACCGATTGTGCAACAAATAGGTAGGAAGAAATGGAGATGGATTGGCCATGCTCTGAGGAAACCAAACCACCAAGTGACATCACTAGACAAGCCATTGCTCGAGTGGAACCCGAAAGGGAAGCGGCGAGTTGGTCGTCAGTGCGAGGGTGGGTGACTTGGAGGAGGTCATGTGAATAGGAGATGAAAACGTGTGGGCAGACTTGGAGTCAGGTGAAGACTCTAACAGAGAACCGAACGCAATGGGGACGCACGGCTGAAGCCCTATGTTCCTGTAGGAATTAAAGGATACAATAATAATAATAATAATAATAATAATAATAATAATCAAATATTGTTATTACTCAAACAGTATGATTTATTTTCTCACTAACTGACACTAACGTCTGATGTTTATTTTCAATTAACACTCTAAGTATATGCAGACATCTGTAAAAATTATATCTGTGCAATCCTAGAGAAACTGAGTTGAGAATTAATTTCAAAGTTTCCCACATTCGGCAAACTAGTTCGAACTTCTTCAGGGAGATTAGTCGAAATTACATTAACAAAGGTTTATGCATAACTTGAATGATTCACATAATTTATTCAGCACAAAAATACAGACAGCTTTCTTTGATGGAGAAGTTGTCTTTTCAAGATAAGGTTTTCGGGATAAAACTGAATGTATGTGTCGAAATTCATCCATCAATGTGTCACTCGTGGATATTTTTCGGGACCTTGAAAACAAACAGTTCACTAGGGAATGTCTACACTGGATAGGAACAAAACTGGTGAAATGAAGATATTGTCCACTTCATGTCTGTTTACGAAAAATAGATCGCTTAATTGTGCCACGTAAGGAGATAATGCTGGGAGTACAGCTATGCCTGACTTCCACAATATTTAAATTCCAAGGGAAAATGTACAAACAAACTGAGGGAGTTGCCATGGGATCACCAATATCCCCGGTTGTAGCAGATATATTCATGGATAGTTGGGAAAATCTGAGTGATTGGAACGTTCATCCCCACGCCAAAAGTGTGGTGGAGGTATGTAGATAACACATTCACTGTACTTAGAACACAGGTTATAGATAGATGGATTTTTCGAAAACATTAACTCAAAGGTGGAGGCAATTCAATTCATTTATGAATTGGAAAGTCAGTAGGGGAGCTTCCAATGTTACACTGCAGCGTAAAAAAAGAAAGAAGATGAGAAGTTAAACACTAGTATTTACAGGAAACCCACACATTCAAACAGATATTTGGACTTCCGATCATCCCATCTTATGTCAGTGAAAATGGGATTGGTGAAATGTTTAAGTGATAGAGCACAAGAACTAAGTATTACCAAGGAAAATCTAAGGCAGGAAGTGAGACACATAAAAGAAGCCTTGAAAGTCAATAATTACCCTGATAAATTAGCCAGGAAATATGTAAGAAAACATAAAAATAAAATAAATAATATCAGTAGTGATAGCGATGGTGATAATAATAATAATATTATTATTATTATTATTGACGACATGCACGTCAAACATGCGCAAGACAACACCAACAATAAGGAATCTAAATCAACAGTAGTAATTCCATACAAAGAAGGAACCTCGGAGACCTTACGCCGGAGAATTCTTAACAATGATGGCAGGAATAAAAGTGGCTGGCATTCAAACCACCCACAAACTCAATTAGAAACAAGCTTTGTCCGCTAAACGATCAATCATGTGGAGCCTTTAAAACAAAACAATTTAGTTTATCTAACACCCCGCCCACAATGATTGTCAGGTTAAATACGTAGGTCAGAGTAGTAGAACAGGGACAGTCAGACTAGCCAAGCATAAAAACCTAACAGCCGAATCTAGATTAGTTGACCCGAATAAGATCAGAAATCTAGAGAATAGTTCAGCCGTAGATAGCACTACATGCAATTACACACAACCATACAAATGGATGGGATGGGATAAGATGACAGTTTTAAAATAGAATGTGACACCAGGGTGCAGGGAGAGATTGATAACAGAAGCTTTGTGCTTGTCGAATCAAATACAAATACGTGTAATAGGGATGATTCAACACCTGTCCTGCGAGACATCTGGAAAATTCTGCTACCCCTGCGACAAATAGGAGAAGACAAAGAAAACTATAAAACTCAAGTTTCGAATTTGTGTGATTATAATTGATGATATGGTTGTGAACAATAATAAATTTTGTTCGAAACACTGACATCCAGTAAACAATACTATTTGTTCACTATGTGATACATCTAATAAAGAAACTAATATGGAATCGCTGAATCATTCCATAGTCTCTCCTAGTCACTCAAATATCCAAGAAACCGAGTTTATTATTCGTTTTGAATTAGGAAGTCACTCGGATATTTGGATGAATATGATTGAACAGAGTAACAAAGTTTTCAATCGATTTTCTACTCTTACAAATAATGAATGTATCATCCACATAACGTTTATATAGCAGAAATAACAATATGTCAATAAATCGTAGATAATCTTACGTAACCGGAAGGATTGACAACTAACAAGCTAACTGATGAATAATCATTTAGAGAATAAACGATAAGAAACATGAGAACAAGGAATTTAAAATTTTTGGGAAAATTTGAAATAGACTATCAAAAAGACTACAGAGAGATTATTATGCAGCAATTCAAGATAATATAATTGACACTGAGTCCACAGTGGTACAACAGGGACTGGACAAAAGGCTTCTAAATGCAGAATTGCACTTTATTCTAATGGATTGCTGAAGCTTTGACAGTCAAAATCCTCCTAAGCGGCTTGATCTTACTTGATAGATGACTTAGAATGAAATCTCTGCTAATTCTGTTTGACCATTTAATATTTGATTTCCGAATTTATTTCTTGTTACGTTTTTATACTACTTATGAGTAGGTTGTGTTTTTACACACAACTTTTTCGGTGTATTATCTTATAATCACCCTCTGGAGCGTGATTATTTGAGGTTTTGTACTTTTCAAGAATTTTTCGAATTTTTACGGATTAATTTCGTTCTTTTTGGTGGCCTGCTTGAACTATGAGGATGCATGAAGTTCTATCTGAAGTAATGCATTTCTTATTCTTCCAATTATTTATTTCCAATTTCTTTTGGTCACAGAATGTGATTATGCATATTTTTAAGTCAGTTTTCGACCTACTCCTGTGCATTTTTCGAATGAGGTGAGGGAAGAATATCGTGAGAGGTTGGTTTATTGGGGAAGGTAAACTGTGACTGTTAACTCTGTCACTGTCCAAAACAACACTACCTGACAAAGAACTTGAGAAACCCTTATCGACCAATTAGATACGTTTGAAGTAAAAGTGCGTAATTTGAAAAAAATAACATTTCTATCAAAGTAATGTAAGGTTGAAAAGTAATTCCATAGGATAACGTTCTTGTTTACGTTCCCAGTTTCTCCGCATAGGAGCTTTCATTGTTAGATCAAATCAATTTCTATACATAAATTCATCGACTTAACTGCAAATCATTCTGTTTCTTGACTCACTCATCACTGCTCCGATCCTCATTTTTAGGTGACTATAGAAACTTTCAATGGGATTTGTGTAAGGCTGATCAAAGGGATTGACGAAATCGTTCGTATGATTGACTAGGTTGTGATGAATATAGCCCAAGGATGAGAGTTGGCTGCATGTTTTCTCTTTTCCTAAGAGTCTGATGTCTAACCAGTCCTTAAGCACTAGATTGGGATGAAACTTGTTACGGACTCCTCTGAATGGTTGCTGAAGGTCACTAGTCTGCTGTTCAATAGGTAGTTTCGTTTTGGGCCGGTGTAGTTGACAGTCACAAGATAAACTATAGCAACCATCAAATGACCTTGAGGAAACAATTCAAATAAAGGACTTTAAAAACCCTTGATTTTGTTGATGAATTTTAAATTTTATTGTTTAGTAGAACGATTTTGAATGAAGTTTAACTTTAGACACTGAAGAGACCCGGAAAGTATCAGTGATCGGTCAAGTTAAACTTACGACATCAGTAAGTACCAATGGAGTGGGACCACGTGAGTGACCTCGGAACACTCGGTTAGCAAGCTAGTGAAATTATAACAGGAGAAGGTAAGACACAGAGGCCAATGTATATTTTCAGTGGATCATACCTATAATTGAGAAGATTTGTAGCTCAGGTGGATGTTGGTAGTGTTCTCTGAGCTGTTTGATGGTTTAATTGCGGAGCTTTCGTCGTCCACCATATGATAGACAACAACTTCAATGCAAGTTTTAGCATAAGACGAATTGATTTACATTCTCCATGAATGATGATAGAATTGTGTCTCCTGACAACCATCCTCATTATTGGTAGTCGACCTACATCTGTATTGATCATTTTCTATTGACTTGCAAATTGAGCTTTCTTGTCACATGATTTACTTTTTATTAGTTGGTAGATCTGGTCTATATTAATAATATGTTTGTTAATCGCTGGTTGATTCACTCGAGTACTAGGTTTCTAGGAATTCCCTGGCTGCACTTTTGGTGTTTCCTGTGTCTAAGATTTCGACATTATCTCAATAGAATCGGTGTCCATGATTATCTACATGCATTGATATGAAACAGGAATATATATATATCATGTCTTTTCACAGCTAATTTGTGCTCTTAAATTCGGATTCGAAGGGGGAAACGATGAGGATGTCAAAGCGAGAATCAGGAAAGCAAGATGAGCTTTCATTACCGTCAAGTCTGTGTGGAGGTCGACAGCACTACTCAGAATGAAAAATAAGATCCGAATTTTCAACTCCAATGTGAAGTCAGTGCTACTGACTTTACGGATCAGAGACTTGGCCAGTGCGTCACAAAGAGCATCTCAAACAAACTACAGAACTTCATCTACACCTGTCTTCGCTCAATACTTAGCTCAAGATCAGATGGCCGGCCAGAAAAGATCAACAACAGAGATCTCTTGGAGGAAACCAACCAGGAACCGATTGTGCAACAAATAAGCAGGGAGAAATGGAGATGGATTGGCCATACTCTGAGGAAACAATGCATCAAGTGACATCACTAGACAAGCCATTGCTCGAGTGGAACCCGAAAGGGAAGTGGTGAGTTGGTCGTCAGTTCAAGGGTGACTTGGAGGAGGTCGTGTGAAGAAGAGATGAAAATGTGTGGGCAGACTTGGAGCCAGGCGAAGACTACAGCAGGGAATCGAACTCAATGGAGACGCACGGCTGAAGCCCTATGTTCCTCTAGGAATTAAAGGAAATGATAATAATAACCTGATAAAGGAGATATTACGGTTGTTTTTAGTTATATTAGGGTTGCTTTAGATGTAGTTTGACAGTAGGATTAGGGAGAGGGTTATAACACCTAGATGAATGCATCTATAGAATGTAGAATAATGACTACATTGACACCTCAATCGAAGAATGACAGGTATTTTTGTCAGACTACAGAAGACGGCATCTTGTCTTTTTATTCATTTTGTTAAGTGTATGTTCAAGTGATGGTATTAATTTTATCCCCTTTTTCTGTTGGATCTTTTGGTTTGCATAATATCGAATTAAGCGACTTGACTGGTTTGTGTGCTATATCTATATCAAACGGTTTCAGTATTCTAGCTGTTATTTCAGAGATATTTTTCATATATGCTGGAATGAATTTTCTTGTGGTCTTTGATGATTGTTCTTTGTTGGTGTTTTGATTCGACTTTACACACTTTTTGATGAAATTATGACGGGGATAACCATTCTTTTTGAAGACCGTTTGTAGGTATTTTTCTTCAATTCTTTTCAACTCTGGAGTGCTACAGTGTGTTTGGAGTCTCTCTTAAACAATGTCTGCACACAGTTTCATTTGTGAGACACGATATGTATTTTTTAGTATCAATGCATATAGACAATTATGGTCATCAATTCGATTGGGATAATGTCAAAATCTTAGATAGAGGAAACACCAAAAGTGCAGCCAGGGAATTCCTAGAAGCCTGGTACTCAAACGAAAATGCAATTAACAAACACGTTAACATAGACCAAATATACCAACTAGTAAGAAGGAAATCAGGTGACCAGAAAGTTTAAAATCCAAGTCAATAGAAAATGGTCAATACATATGTAAAGATGGTTACCAGGAGACGTACGCAATTCTATCACTCATGAAGAAATTTAAATCATTTCACTTTATGCTAAATATTGCGCTGAAGGGGGATGTTGTCCAGAAGGTGGACGACGAAAGCTCCGCAACTAAACCAACCAGCTCAGAGAACACTATTAATTGCAAATCATCCACCTGAGCTACAAATCTTCTCTATTATTTCTCGTCTAGTTCTCTGTCAGAAGCTACTTGTTGGCTATCCTTTCTAACCGACTGACTGGCCGGCTATCTGATCTTTATTGTTGAGGCAGAGAAAACAACTTCATTAGTGAAAGTTTTCATAGTGACCGCCTGTTTGGAAATACACAAATACACAGAATTATAAATGAACTGAAATTTGGACATCATTATTCTACTATTTGTGTATTTAAGTAGTCAGTCTAACAACATACCTTCTCTACTGTCAGTCATACACATCGTATATATATTTAATAACCAATTAGGCGTCAATCATTTGAGCATGTTTATGGCTGAGATAGTTTGCTAAACTTGCCTTGATTATCGTCCTTGAATGACAAACTTTCAACTATAAATTGGACATTTCTTCTCTAACCTTGAATATTCTACCTAATAAAACAGCCATTGCTTGTTTATTTACCTCTGACTGCTTTCCGTATTGATTAAATACAGTGATGATGAGTGAGTGAGTGAGTGAGTAGTACGACCGATCAATAAATACACTCCAGACACACTTACTTGCATAGACACAGAATAATTTTCAACCTCATTTTGTTCATTCACATCAAAATATATAGACACAAGAAAAAAATACGTACGTGAATGAATCATTCGCGTTTTAATGAATCAATGTGTCTGTAAATTAAAAATAAAACAAGAAGCGTTTCAAGGTCAAGCGTAGGCGGATGGTTTAAAGGTTGGTTGGTTGGTTGGTCGGTCAGACGGTCATCCATTCATTCATTTATCTATTGATTACAAAGGAAGGTGAAATAGGCGTAAAATAATCATTCACATTACAGAATTCGTCATCGAAATAATTTAATTAGTTCAATGTACAATATTTAAAACTGGTGAGGATAAAGGTAATTTTAGGGCGTTTTCGCGCGAATAGTACATGTAACAAACGCTATGGCAGATTTTACAGCTGTGTGTATTATTAGTATTGTTATTATTGTTTCCTTTAGTTCCTAGAGGAACATAGGGCTTCAGCCACACATATCCACTGTGTTCGGTTCTCCGCCAAAGTTCCCATCACCTGGCTCTACGTCTGCCCACATGCTTTCATCTCCTCTTCATATCACCTCCTCGTCCTTCTCCTCCATGTCACCCTCGCACTGACAACCAACTCGCCGCTTCCCATTCGGGTCCCAATTGAGCGATGGCCTGTCGTATGACGTCACTAATTTGATGGTTTGTTTTCTCAGAGTATGGCCAGCCAATCCACCTAACTCCATTTCTTCCTGCATATTTGTTGCACAATTTCCCAGAGATCCCTGTTGTTGATCTTTTCTGGCTGGCCATCTGATCTTGAGCGAAGTATTGAGGGAAGACAGATGTTGATGAAGGTCTGTAGTTTGTTTGAAGTGGCCTTCGTAACGCGTCAAGTCTCTGATCCGTATAGTAAGTAGCACTGACCTCACATTACAGTTCAAAATCCTCACCTTATTTTCCATGCTGAGTGCTGTTGATCTCTTCCACACAAACTTGAGAGAAATGAAAGCTTGACTTGCTTTCCCGATTATCGCTGCTTTGATATCCCTATCATTTCTGTCCACCTGTATTTGAAACGATGTTTTCCTGGTAGGTGGGTAGGTAGGTAAAGGAGGTTGCTTCTTTCAGATTTCTCCCATTCATACCGGCTGATTGCTGTCTGTTGTTGTTGCTGTCGCTGTTGGCCAGGAATCTCCATCACTAACCTTTGTTTTCTCTATGTTCCCCTGAAGGCCTATCTTCTCTGGATGCTTCTTCTGCCAACTTGTTGCTTTTCGCTTGCATATCTTCAAGTTTGTGGGAAATCAGACATATATCATCATAGGCGAAATCCAGATCCTCCAAGTTTTTTGTGTGAGTCCATTTCATGCTTGTTTCCTCGCTGCCCGGCCCGCTGTTTGTCGCATCGTCCAGTCTACTGCAATCAAGAAAGTCATTGGCGATAGTAGGCAGCCTTGTCTTACTCCTGTCCTCACTTCGAAGGATTTTGTAAGTTTCCCGTTGTGGATTACTTGGCATACAGCATTGTCGTACAACTGTTGAATGAGATGCATAATTGTTGGCGGCACCCCGTTGTATCGAAGTAGTTGTCAAATCACCTCTCTATTGACTCTTCGCTGTCGAAGGCCTTTTCAAAGTCAATAAAGTTGAATGGGGTAGAGAGGTGACTGCCATTCCAATCTCTGTTCAATGATGATGATCCGTAGTGTTGCGATTTGATCGATGCATGATTTGTTCCTCCTGAATCCAGCCTGTTCCGGTCGAAGTTTTTCATAAAGGGCAACGTGTTTGATTCTCTCTAGGATGATGCCACTTAGTACTTTCCTTGGGATGGACAGGAGCATAATACCGCGCCAGTTCTTGCATTGACTTAAGTCTCTTTTCTTTGACAGTTTGAATAAGCATTATCCAGCTCAATGGATGGCAGTTTATCCCAATACATGAGATGACCATTTCGGAGTGGTGTCCTTAGTTGATAAACTGTACTCCTGAACATTTTATATGAGTGGCATTCAACAACAAAATATCGTCGTGTATTTCTCGAAGGAGACAAAGAAGAGATGTCATCATAATGGTGGATTGGTCTGCTCTTCAGGTCAGATAGAAGGAACTGTGTCACACACGATCTACTGTCAATCAATCTGTTTTGTTTGGAGATCCTGGACAGAGGGAAAATATCCTGCGATAAATTTCGCTGAAAATTTTCTACACTATATAAAGATTATTCAGAATAAAGCTCCTTAATACTATTATAATTATTATGTATTACTTATTTCGTTGAGTGGACATAACAACCACGATACAATGAACGTCGTTGTTAAGGTATATTATAAACCTACCGACTGCCTCCATTCTACCCATTCAAGTAGACAGAAACGCGAAAGTGTGCGGCACGTTTGTCTTGTCTATAATTTATGTACACCCACCCAGTTGGAGTTGTTAATGAAAATAGATCGGATAATCTATTAATTAAACAAAATGTTTCAAATGAGAAATATTGACAATAATTGAAATTAGTAATATAAATCAACAAAATGTATCTATTTTATTGATTATTGTGGCAAAATATTAACAATTTCATTTATATTTTAACAACAGAAGGCAAGACACGGAAGCTAAAGTATAATTTTTCATTAATCATACCGCTGTCTATATATTTACAGCTTGCCTCACTCTGATGAATAATAATAATAATAATAAAATTAATTTGTTTTATTCCAAAACAGTACTTGTGATACAGAATGGAATTCTCAGCATTTTTACTACAGTATTGCATCCAGTTAGTACATTATCAATAAATAGAATGAAATGAAATGAACTTTGTTAAGTATGCCGATGATCTAACTATTTCAATGTCTGTCAACTCCCAGCTTGACTGTACTAAGACAAACAACTTTCTATCAGGAATTAGCAAATGGTCTTCGTCTAACGGCCTTAAACTTAATCCTTCCAAATGTCAGACTGTTAATTTCAGTTTCCGATGTAAACGAAAGTTAAATGAAGCCGTTGGTTCCTATGACCCTTGCAAAATCGATGATACTGATATTATAGAAAGCAAGTCTGAAGTTAAGTATCTTGGATTAATTCTTTCTACTGACCTATCCTGGTCTTCCCATGTCTTAGCGATTTCTAAAAGAATATTTCGTCTGACTTCTTACATTAAGAAGTTAAGGCACTCAAGCATAACCCAACCA